>MKYO02003005.1:409858-426718 GCA_002013955.2 Citrus medica
TTATAATTAATTAGTATATCATTATAATTAATTAATTAAAAAATTTATAATTAATTAATATATTAATATGTGATTGACATATTTACTAAATAATAATAATTTTTGAATAAATAATCACTATAATTAAAATATGAAATAATAATTATGACAATAATTCATTAAGTACTTTTTAATAATTTGTTACAATTTATCTCATTCTGATTTCGATTCCAAGATAAAATAAACATATCAATGAGATTTCAGTCCACTCCGATTCCGATTTTGGTAGGTCAAATAAACAACTCATTCCTCATTTTTTCATTCCAACTTATTCTCATTCCTCATTTTCATTCCAACTCATTCTCATTCTAGTTTATTCCAATTCCAATTCATTCCAATTACTGACAAGTAAACGCATCATTAATCTCTTCATGTCTACACTTCTGTACTGTTGCAAAGAATCAAGAGTGTTAGAGTGCAATTTATGCACTAGTTTTGCATTGTTTACTTCCTTCAATATCGATGTTTTGCACGTAATAATAGTGATTTACTTGTGTTTTATTTTTGTATGTGCAATTCTTTTGATTGGGGCTAAAATTGAGCTACAAGATAATGTTTGAGGATGATTGTTTTCCTGGAGAAATTATGAGCTTCAGAAGAACTTTGTTGATAAGGCGTGGGCGCATGCTGTCAACTAAGGACCTTCAGTTTTTAGTTTAACATGTTTTATTTTTTTGGTTATTTTTGTAATTTTGAATTTAATATTTAGATAATATTTTAGATATTAGTATTTTATTTTTGGAAAAACTCTATAAGGGAGCAGGAGGAGATTTTTGAAGGGGGAAGAAAAAGAATCCCCAGATCTAAATTTTTCTCTTCTCTCTATGAAGAACTAAACCTATTATTCTGGTTGAAGGTTAATAAAGCTTTGATTCAACATTACTGTGAGATCTTTCTTATGCTTTAATTATTTTATTATTTTTTGGGTATTTGTTTATTCTCTATATTATTGTCATGATTATGTTTGTTAATTAGATAATTGGCTACTATTTAATTATCAACTTAATCTATTGTCAATTAAAAGATTCATCGTATGAAGATTTTAATATTTGTGACAAATAGCATAGCAGTGCGTTGTGTTATGAGAATAAATAATTTAATTTAAATGAACCATCGTATGCATTTGTTGATTAGGATTTGGGTCTCTCTGATTTTTCAGGCTGTCAATTGATTAAATCCTATGATCGTATCTAGGGTTGTCTATTGATTAGGGAAATAACCAATGGTCGTACCTTGGTTATCGACTAGTTAAGGAGAGATTGGCTATTAGAGGGTCTCAGTAGTTATAACTGGTCTATTCATAAGTAGTAATGATTTATATTTGAATCAATAATCAGTAGTCGAATCAAGCTGAGTTAATTCCTTCAACCAAAACTTTTCCCAATTTGAATTATAATTTTAATTTGCATTCTTGTTATTTTTATTTGATTTTTATTATTGTCAATAATCCCTCCATTTTACATTTTATATTTTAAAAGGATTTAAATAATTACCGATCTCTGTGGGCACGACTCTGCTCAATCACAATTTATTTAAATTAGATATTTATTTTTACTGGCTTCGACAACCATCAAAGAGATTAGAAATATTTAAATTTGAACTTAACTGAAAGATAGTGAGAAAGTTGGTGGAATCGTATTCAATACTTTTGCAGACAATGAAGAAGATCGAGTGCTTAATCGTTTGGAACCCGCTTCATAGTTTTGATAGTCAACTCGCTTCATCTTAGTATACTAGGAACACAAATTAGTTAGAGCCAAAAATTATATAACAAATACAACATTTGATTTCTAGTTAATGGACTTTCGAACTTCGAAAAAGATACCTACTCAGAGTTGTTGATCATTTATTTGTTGTTTTGCATGTTGGAGTTCAGAATTAAACTAAATTTCTTGGTGTTTGCTCTTCTGTACCGCAATCGAAAGAATAGATGTATCAATCATTGAATTGAAGCAAAATTATAAGGTCAGAAAAGTTGAATTTTTTATAGAATCATAAGATTTTATGGACGTTAAAATAGTTTTGAGGGTATTTAGTTTTCTTTATAATTAAGATAATTAAACTGAACTTTTATAAGACAACTTTAATGGTCAAAAATGGTCCGTAGATCTAGGAGACAAAAAAGAAATTAGTACTAAAGTCTTGATAAGGCTATCCCACTAACCAGTTGGAGATAAGACTTGGTCTCAAAAGCACAAATATTTACTATCATAAGTTTTCAACAATTAAAAATAAAACCATTTACTTTAGTCTCTTATTTCAAATTAACATTAATAAAAAATAATAGAAAATTATTTACTCTAAAAAATAGTCTAGTCTAATTAAAAACATAGTAATATGTACAAGTTTATAATTAACACGCATATGTTTCCTTAAAAAATATTTTCGTATTTATTTCTTTAGCGAAAAATACATAATTTTAGTAACTCCATAGGTAGGATAAAAAGATATAAAATAATTAAGCTGTTATGAAGACGATAATTATGTAAACAATATTTCAAAATGATAAGAAAATGATCATGACTAATGAGGACTATAAGTACGTGCCTTGAAACACTTTGAATATTGCACCAGAGGCTTAAAGAGAGTTAGAAAGAAAGAGTGGAGAAAAATGAGATGGAAATTCAAATATATAGTGGATTAATAATCTGTGATAGAGCATGTAACTTCTATTTCCTATTTTATTTATTTATTATTAAAACTAACCTCAATATTTATTAAAGAAAATAGTATTTGGCTTTTACTGATTAATCAGTTTTGCCAGCACGATGTGACTGGAGTTTAGAATATCATGAAGGAATTCCCACCTGCATTATTGAATAGTCAATTATGATTTATATTTGAAAGCCAATTAATTTATTATTACAAATTTTAGAAGGCTAAAATATTGATGCCCTCTTTTTCTTTCTAATAACAAGTGTTCAACAATACAAGGCAAAATGTGAGTGGTTTTATTTTATTTTCGTACTTGGACTAGTTGGTTATTTTAATAATATGTTTCTCCGTTTGCTCTTTATTGGCTTCTTCCATGTTAGAGTCAACAATTGAACTTAATTTCTTCTATGAAGAAATATAAAACTTAGAGCCAAAAAGGCAAAACGAATACAACATTTGATTTCTAAACAAGTTTTGACCCAAGAGTTTTGGAAGATTGAGGACAAAGTTTTTAATTTTTTATTTATAGAAAGAGAGTTGGTGCCTCGTGGATACATGAAAACATTGATTTGAGAAAGCCAAGCAATGTAAAATAAGGGATTGAAAATGTTCAAACTCATCTCATCTACTAAATGATCTTTGTGAGTGTGTGTGTGTGATTGAAAAAAGATTTTATGTAGAAAGTGATTTAACGTGTAACTGTATCCAATTGTATATAATCAGGAAAAAAATCCTAAGACCCCTTAAATCTCTTTTTTAAATATAAGCAACTTAAATATTGAATTATTTCTACGGACTCTTATTTCACTTTTACAAACAACTTTAAGGGTGACGTTATTGAAACCCATGAATTTACACTTCAAATCGTTTCAAAATTTTGTTAATTACTAATTTATCCTTTAATAGAGTTACATGCAAGGACAAGAGAATTAAACAAATAATCCAAAAAAAAAGCTAATTTTACATAAACCTCAAATTTCAGTCAAGAAAGGCAATACAAAGAAGAATAAACGTCCAGGTTGTTAAGTCCAATATTTATAGAGTTAGTATTTTATGGCAAGTATAATTAAATTGAAAATTTATTTATTGTATATCTTGTAATATGGATTAATTTATTAATTCCCTAATTTAGTGAGATTCCAATTTATTAGGAATATTTGTTTCCTAATTTAATTATATGTCTAATTTAGCAAGTCAATTAATGGTGAGATCTATTTAGAGCAAGAAGTTGGTTCAAACAGGAAGTTCATTAAATACTCTAGATATTTCTTAGGATACAAGCAAGGCAAAAAGATCAGATTTATTCTTATTCAGATTCATGAGAATTATAAGAGGAAAGAAACTCTTATTTGGAAAGAATCCAAGTCTTTTAAGACTTGCTATTTTGGTGAAACTCTAGTGCCTATTTAAAGAGAGGTATTTCACAATTGAAGATTGCACAACACAGAGCATAAAGCAGAGAACAAAATTTGGCCTCCTCCTTAGAAAATCCGGATTTGGCGCATCATGTTGTGTTGATTTGTTTTCTTATTTTCTGTTCATCTCTGCGGAAAGTCTATGTAGATCTTGGATCACTAGACGTTGAAGAATTGAAGAATTGCTATTGATCACTTTGCGAAGTGCCTTGAGGGTCGTGGATCAAGAGGGGTAGCAATGATTCAAGAGAAGCAGATTCAGTCTAAGGTTGAGTAAACTGTATGGTGATAAACTGTAAGTGAGAGTCTTAAGTTTGGTAAATCCATTGGTTATAACACCTCAACTTAGTGAATTGCTTTTTATCTGGGCGTGGCCTCGTGGATGTAGGATTGGTTAATCCGAACCACGTAAAAATCTCCGTGTCATTTATTTTCTGCATTTTATTATGTTTTTGAAAATTAATATTTTTTATGCGGATGAACAGTATTCGTGAACAGTAAACAGTCGCGGTGAACAATAATTGTAAACAGTAATCGTGAATAGTACTTTCGGAAAAAATTAAGTTGTTAATTTTTTTTTAATTACCTATAGCTACATTCCTAACGCCGGTAATCGTCGTTTGACTTCTAATATGCCGTGTGTTATTCAATGCAATTTTCAAAACCAAATATGATCCAGTTAAATATTTTAAATCTAAATTATATGGACGCTATTTCGTATTAAAATAATTCCAGTACTTATCAAAATTACAGAGAATTTCCAAGCAAAACAGCAATGGACATAAGGGGGAAAAAACAATAGGTTTTCATCAAATTGTCATTGAATTTACGAGTAAAGCATCTTTTCAGTTCTATTAAAAGCAATTGGGATTTGTATGAAATAAGAAAAAGCATTATTCGCTTTTAGAAAAAGATTGGCTTTATAGAGAAGAGGAATTAATACTAGGAGTTAGAAAAGAAAAATAATAATAACATTTAATGGTGGGAATTAAAAAAGAAAAAAATTATAAGAAAATGAACTTTTAAGTGAGGTTATTATTGAGATTTTATCAGGTTTATAGTGTAAAACTCACATGTCCAAATTAAGCACTGGGTTTAATTGAAAATGGGTTTAATGGGTAAAATAATGGGTCCCAATAGACCCACCCTAAATTTAATTCTTTCCAGGAAAGTTATCATCCAATTGAACGACCCAATTTTATGAATAAGTGCAAAGCCACAGCTCAAATTTATCATCTAATTGGATAGTATCAAATAACTAATTTTAATTTTACCAACAATGTTATGTACCTTCTGTTTCAAGATGATTGATGATTAAAAACATCCAAAATTTTTATCTTAAATTATATTCCGAATGTGTGACATGTTGTTGTTATTTATTGAGCGATTAATAATATTTGACAATTTTCAAGTAAATCAATTGCATTATTCCATTATTATTTTTAATGATGACTCTAGGATGAGGATATTATTAAATAAAATCAAAGAAAAAGTATAATTGATTAGGGGGAGAAAGTGAGCCTTATCCTTCAAAAGAGATTGAATACTAGAGCAAAACCTTGAAACAGATGAATCTAAAAGAAAAAAAAATAAAAGATACACTCAACAAAACCTATAGTGTCCTTGGAAAAAAAAAAAAAAAAATACGAATAGAATATTCTAGCGGAGCCTGCCACCGTACTACAGAGGAAGAGCTTATACCCAATTAGCGAGATGATCAGCAACAGTGTTACACTCAGGAAAAGTTAGAAAATTTTGAAACCTCATGGACTGAATAATAACTTGACAATATTAACCCAATGATTACAAATTCTTCATGGAGGACGCAAAGAGGGGAATGGTAAAAAGACGCAAAAGAAGTATTGAATTACTTTCTCGCCACAAGGACAACGAACCATACTTGTGTCGGATAACTCAATAGCAGAGATGGATCATGGAAGCAATAATTTCCGCAAAAAAGGTCATATTAATGACCAGAAGCTGACCGAAACCACCAATATAAGAACCACAACAATCTGTAAAAATCCGATCACAAGCAGAAAGGCCTGGGTTACCCTTCGAAAGACCATCTGTAATTTACTTTAACCTGGTTAGGATCGGGAGGACGTCATTATCCCACTATCTAATGGATTAATGTCATATTATTTAGACGAAATTTGAAGATAAAGTTTTGAAATGCGTAGCGCTACACTTTGGAAATCTTGGTAAAATGGCAGCTATATTTGTTCCTAGACATTAAATAACATAAAAAATGCTACCTAAATTTGGGTAATTTTTTGTTAGCACATGTTAGCTCCTGTGTTGGCGTAAGTTGAATGTATATTTATAACCGAGCACAAATAATAAAAATGAAAATGTGTAAATTTATAATTATGCCCTAGCATAAGTGATGAAAATGCGAAAGATATTTACAATCCAAACCAGGTATTTTCAAAATTTAATAATTTATCTTAAATAAAAAGAAATTAAGAGAAATCTTAAAAATTAATTAAAAAAATTGTTGGTTGAAAGGTGAATTCAAACACCTTGACCAGCAAACGACAGCGTTTCCAGCATTGTTAAGAAGCTTTAAGTAGCTCACGTGAGAAACACAACCAGTACTTAATCTGAAACGACATCATATGAGATTGTTTTGAATATACTCAACTTAAGTAAGATCACGAGTTGTTCACGTGACCATTAGCTGAGGCTAAGTTCGTTAATAACAGACTCGTATCACATGTGTCAAGGAGCTGTATGATATGGGTTGTTAAAGCTGTTGCAAGACTGGTATATAAGCTGCAGCCTTCTGGATTGGAGGAATAGAGCGTGACTGGGTTGTTAAAGCTGTTACAAGACTGGTATATAAGCTGCAGCCTTCTGGATTGGAGGAATAGAGCGTGATAGAGATTGAGGGAACTCTGAGAGGAAGTGTTTTACTTGTTCTTGTTCTTAGAATCTCTGTAAAAAACTTCTTGAATCATTCAATAAAGCTGCCTGAGGAATTCACTCGTGGATGTAAGCCATTAATGGCTGAACCACTTTAAAGCTTGTGCTCTGTTTTAGTGTGATTGGTTTTCTTGCTGGTTTTTTTTTTGGTTTTCTGTGTTTGTAATTAATCCTTTTTGCTACGAGTCTTGTTGGGTTTAGTTGATTCTCTGAATTTGATCTAAGTTGAAATTGCATCTTGATTAATCTTGGCTGAGAATCTTGGGAGGATCTGGTTCTTCATCGAAGCAAAGCTAACGAACCAGATTCAACAAAAATTGTTGCTTGATTTAAACTTTTCAAATATTATCTTATTTGCTGAATCATATTCATTGCCTAGATAGTTATTGTTGAAGTAATTTTAGCTTATTGTGCAGGATCCAATATTTATTTATTGTTCGAATACGGAAGTTCACTTGTACAGTGGATTAGTAAGAAGGCCGATCGGTGAGTTACCATCCATTTAAAATAAATAAATAAATAAATAAATAAATATAACCTGAATATTTTATTAAAGGAAATAGTCTTCGAACATGATTCCCACTTCCCACCGTGTGAGTCAAAATAATATATATTGAAAAGTCAATTAAGACACCCCAACTAATTTATTGAACATGAGGGGGTTCGTTGACTTCTTTCGCGTTGGAGTTAAGAGTTTAAGTTAGTGCACATTTGAGATTGTGATGCATTCTCAAATAACAACGTATTTGAGAATCTTTTTCTCAAATTATATTTGGTAATCTCTTATTTAAATATTAAATTAATTAATACTAGAGTATTCGAAAGGATAACCATCACCATCGCTGCCATCATCAATCTTCATCACCATCAATCCATCACACATAAATATTGGAAATTTTGATATATTCAAGTGGCTGGCTGAATATTAATTCAAATTAATTAGATTAACAACTAAAGCACAAGTATAATGCTGACAGATACTCATGATTCATGAGTTACTATTCACAGTCATTGTTTATGAGTTACTATTTATAAAATAACCAACCACTTTAAGAGTGATTACCATTTAATAAATGAATTTTATAACTTGTAAAATTAATATTGTACCATCTAATAATATGAATTCTACTTCAATTGATAGAGACTTAAGTTAGGACTTAAATTCAATCGATAAAGACTCAAGTTAGGATTTAAATATTGAGATTGGTTGTTTGGTTCAATTAGTTATTTTACATCATATATATGTGTGTGTGTGTGTGTCCGCGCGCGCGTGTGTGTGCGTACATGCGTGTGTGTGTGTGTGTATGTTATTTATGCCATAGACTAAAAATAATTACAGAACAAAAGAGAGTTGAAATTTCACCAATTATATGAATAGTCCCCTCAATTTTACTTGAACTTGTGATGCATCAAATAATTAAATTGCGGATAATAAGTCATTCGAAAACTTTATTGTGAGATCTTCTAGATCTAATGAAAAACTCACTATTACATCATTATGTTAGATCCTCAATCCAACGCTAGGCTTATATGTGAATAATTACGTTGCGAACTATCATATAAGGTTAAGCCTAATAAAAGTAATCGATTAAGATTTTTGGTAATTTGGTATTAATCTATCGGATAGAGAAGGTTAAAGGATTCTATAAGAAAAAGTATTGATTTCAAAGCCAAACTGCATGGCTTTAGAAAGCAATTGGTCAATATGGATTCAAGTACGCTTCCGCATATTTGATTATTAATTCTTAGTGGTACAACATGAATGTTCCTGCAATTTTAAGTGATGGTTTTCACCAAAGGATATTATCTAACAAGTTATATCAAAGCCTTTTTATGTTGAATAATTGAGAATAGAATGTAACGTGTGATCTAGGGACTATAACCACTTATATAGATAACTTTCCTGTTATCTTTTAGTATTTCTATTTTAGCCCATCATAAAAATAGAAATTACTCTTAAGTCTCTACATATTAAAGGCCTACATCCCATCGGATATATTAAACAAAACTTACTGAAAATTTTAATATATCACTTTTAATTGCACTTAACCTAATATCACAATTTGCAATACATAACTATTTACATATAAGTTCAACGTTGCATTAAGAATCTAACAATCTCCCACTTAACAATCTCTCACTTGGGCTATACGTGTAACCTTATATGTGAATAATTATGTATGCAAATTATCATATTAGGTTAAGCCCAATTAAAAGTAATCTATTAAGGTTTCAGTAATTTGGACTTTAATGTATCTGACAGCATGTGTGCTTTTAATGTGTAGAGACTTAAGAGTAATTTCTATTTTTATAATGGGATAAAATACAAATACCAAAAGATAACATGGAAGTTGTCTATATAAGTGGTAATGGTCCTCGTATCACACTTTATGTTCTATTCTTTTTTGGCATGCCATCGTCAGAGAGAGTGCAAAGAGAAGATTAAAGGATCCTCTAGAAAAATGTGTTGATATGGAAGGCAAACCGCAAGGCTCTAGAAAGCAATTGATCAATATGAATTTAGGTATGCTTATGCATATTTGAGTATTGATTCTTGGTAGCACTTCATGAACATTCCTGGGATTTTAGGTGATTTATTTACCTTTAAGGGTCCGGCCGAGTGGTTTTCAAGGAATTCTATTTAGTTGCCCACTCTAGTTTAAAATTGGGAAGGTAGAGGCTAAAAATTATGTGCTATCATGTTCCCACGTGCCGAGTGGTTTTTACAACTTTATTTGCAAAACTTTGGTAGTAAAATGTACTTTTCGGCAAACATTGGTACTAACATGATATATCAGTAAAACTATGGTAGTAAAATAATAATTTCCATCCTAAAAAAGATAGAGGGCTTAAAAATTAATTGGAGATTTTCTCATCCATTTAAGGAAAAAAAAGTATAATTATCTAGCCTTGGTAAAGTAATAATGTATTACTGTGACTTAAAAGTTATAGTTTGCTAGGTAGCAATACCAAATGGAATAAATACATACATATATATGTGTGTATATATATTAAAAGTTTTTCAATGAGAGTTTCCACACTTTAATGAAGTGCAGCTTCTAGCACTTTATTAAAGTAATGGATGGACTTACTCACCATTGTAANTATGTGTGTGTATATATATTAAAAGTTTTTCAATGAGAGTTTCCACACTTTAATGAAGTGCAGCTTCTAGCACTTTATTAAAGTAATGGATGGACTTACTCACCATTGTAAAAGGCTCTAACAATGGCGTAAACAATTTCACAATTGTGAAATTTTCCATTGAGAATTTCCACACTTTAATAAAGTGTGGGAACCCTCAATAGAAAATTTTTATATATCACTTTATTAAAGAGCGGATGAACTTTTACACTGTTCTAAAAGGCTTTTACACTGGTTCTTATCACCCAAAAACAATTTCGGTCTTAGTGGAAATTTAATCTATTTTATTGTTTTAACGCTCTATAGTTTATCCATTTTTTATCATGACATATTGATAATCCATCTTTAGTTTCATGTTGCTCAGTTGTTGCACTCATAATCACAATAGTTTTCACCGCAGCTTTCAATGTACCAGGTGGCAGAGATATATATAGCAGAAAGAATACCCAATTTCTTGGTTCAATCATCTTCCATGATTTTTGCCATTTTAGGTATCCTTCCACTAAGCCATTCTTGGTCATTTTTCATGATGGTTGTTCTATAATCCTTGTCAAGTGCTTAGAACTTTTTATTTTTCAACTTGTAATTAAATTATTCAGTAGTCCAACAGGTGAAAAATAGAGCCTTAAATGAGGTTTTTCGATTCCATTTTGATCTAGGCCTCAATTTTCATGATCCTTGTTTCTCCGTAACCTTCTTGAGTGCTTTAGAGCTTTGTTCTTGGCCTTTTTTTTTTTTAAACGAAAAGCCATTGTGAGGCTGTTTTCTGTTGAGGAAGTAGGCACCATTAGTCACCTTACGACCAAAGATATTTCTAGCAACTTTTAATTGCCAGTTTTAGAAATCAAATGAAGATCACAGGAATAAATATTGATCTTAAAGGTAAAGATATGATTAGAGTCAGATGAATAGATCCTCCTCAATCAATCAAATATGGTCAAAGATCAATTATTATCTAAATGAGATCAAAACAAACAGAAGAAATTTTCTAAGGTTCAGTTCCTCAATTGAATGGCCTTTTAACAACCAAATTCAAATAAACAGTTCTAAACACTCAACAATTATTATAGAACAAACATCAGAAAAATCAACAGAAATGGCTTAGTTACACAGTGGGACAATAGCCCTATTTAATCAGCTTTTATAACTGTGTTTTTCTAATTACCTTTAGCAACTATCTGGCAGCTAGTTAATTCTCTCCAACTGCTTTCTATGATGATGCTGCGGCCATAAGTGGATGAGTACATATCAAGCAAAAGAGGAAACTGCAACAATGCAAACAAGGTGATAGGGACACATCCAACAAGGGCAATTGGAATGATAACCGAATTCCATTTATGAGAAAGAGATATGTGAACGGTTGCACCAAAGGCTACCATCATGCTTGCAATAGAAAAGAACAAGGTGATGAGGCCAATAATTAACTTCCTTGGTAACGACACAAGAAAATCTTCTTCTGCGTAGCGTGAAGTGAGGATGCCCAAGAACATTAGAACTGAAGTGATGGAAGAGAAGAGTGCAAGCATATCTGAAATGGCAAAAATCATGAAAGATTGGTCATGTAAGAAATTTGGCATTCCCCTGCCGTCACTGCCACCAGGTGCAGTGAAAACTGCTGCAAACACTACAGTGATTATGAGTGCAGCTACAACCGAGCAGGATGAAGCTGTTTCCTTCATCCATTTTTCTCCTTCTTTAACTAATTCCTTGTGTTCTTCTGTAAAAACCTCTCTAGGAGTTTGCTTGAGATCATTTGTAGCTTCGCGAAAGAAAGGATGGACAAGATTTTCTATCGCCTGCAGGAAATTAAAAGTCATAAATCCAAGAACTACAACTTACTTTCAAGGTAGATTTTTTAGTGGAAAGAAAAGCTCAACGTATTTAACGGAAAGATACTAATTAAAGGCATATCAAGAAGAATTTCCAAAAAAAAATCATTTTGAAATGAGTGCTAGAGAGATAGAGGCTAATAGAAACAAGTTAAAACCATCACCCGTTTACCTAATTTTTTATTAAAATTTAATTCAGCCAATAAACTCGCGACCGGTTTATATTATCTTGTTTCTGCGGCATTCTGTTAATTTTCTTTTTGTTTGAATATCATCCTTCATACATCTTGTTGTACAACAAACCGCAAATTTGGACTCTTAAACATAGAAATTATATTATGGTTTTTATCCCCCTTTCTTTAATGGACTAGAATCCTGAATCTTTCATCTTTACATATCATATGGTTAGATGAGAAGTCATACCTTGAACCACTGCAACTCCCGTTGCATCTGCAATGCTGCACCAGCCACTTCACTTGAAGGTACCAATCTTCCCGCTAAATGCAGGATGTTGTTGCCAGCTTTGTCTCGTGAAGAGAATAAAAATGTAGTGAAATTTACGCCTTGTATGAGATTAAAAACTTTTTCACGGCGATATAAAACTGCATGATCGAATACCGTATGTCCATCTTGATTCGACCAATTAGAAGAAGAATCATAGGCCATAATAAATTCGTTGACAACCTCAGGAATCCCCAATATTGCAGCTGCCAACATTGCTACCGACAATTGTGCACTATTTTGAAAGTTTGTCCAAACCACTCCTTCACATATAATTCTAACTATCTCAACCGTTCGCATGTGCGTTAACTTTTGTTCATGTATGCCTTTGGTGCTGGGGGCTGCAATTAATTAAACTCGAGTCAATAAAAGAAGGATATAATTAATGGATTCAAATGAATGAATATATCTTAATAGAACAGTCTCTCAAGACTTACATAGGTACATGAGGGCATTCCAAAGCATCCTATGCAATTTATGCAACATTGCACCTGTCATATATAAAAAAAAAAACAAATACCTTTCAGTTCAGAATCACGAATTCGAGTATATATATATATATATCAAAACAAAACGAATAAGATTATTACCGACCAAATGTGGTAGTGATCTGTTGAGTAGATCCAAAACGCGTGGATTCTTTTGAGTGGGTTTTTGATGTCACAATAAAGCTTTCTATGTCTCCATCCAAGTCATGATAATCGTTGGTCTGAATAGAAGGAACAAGTTCCTTTTCCACAGGAATGCCTGCAATTTGCTAGGTTTTGTTAGGCCACATAAATAAACAGCGTATATATACACACATCTATATAGAGTCATCTTCCAATTAGTGCTTCCTCATTTTATTGAAATGAGGGCTTCTTCATTAGAAGATCACTATATAGATGTGTTTGTGTGTTCGCAAAGGATAGTTGACAGCTACAATTGTAAATTAAACGTTGCAAACGTCCAAGCCGACTCCCACTTGCAAACCCGTAAGGCTTTAGAGCCAACGTGTTTAGAATAATTCTCCGAGAGTCGATGCTGTCACGGCCAATTGTTGGATGACGCTTCAATAAATGTAAAGCTACATCTGATTCATGAACAAAGTCAGAGTGGTGGCGATGATTTTTGATCTCTATATAATTCGAGCATCATATATATACATATATAAACGAAGATAACATGACGAAAGTATAACCAAGCAATCAACGGTAGAAACAGGAATTTGGTTTAGCGTATCACATTATATGAAAGCAGCGAAAAAAAAAATTAAATGTGTATATTTAAACAATTAAATATGCATTCGATAAAATTACTAACACAATCGAGGTAATCAATTAAATTAATGCGGTGGATAGTCAAGAAGAACAGGTTGTTCGTTTCGATATGGTCAAGAGTTCCAAACTATTGCCTGATAATGGGTTCATCTTCGAAGTATTTTGCCCTTCTAATATATTTCTATTGGGGTTTCAGTAAGTTGGTGGCGTTATGTGTAAACATTTTTTTTAAACAAAAGAATTAATTATATTATTTATCTAACATTTTTATTTTATTAATGGGTATTAAAGTAATACAATTTTTTATTAAAGAATGGGTACAAAAAAAGAAGGAATTTATTTGATTAATGTTCATGTCAAGGAATTTCAAAAATACGTATCACAGCGAAAACTCAGGTGCGGAATGTCAAATTTTATAATTTTCGTAAACAACTTTTATAATGCTGTAAACTCTGTGTCCACACAGAATTTTGTTTCAAACATTCGCACCAAAGTAGCTTCCGTATCAGAGTTGTCAAAAACATATGTTTATGAATTAGGTTTAGAGCTTGCTAGCCTTGAGGTTTTTAAAAGAAAATTTTGGTTAAAACAAGCTATACATGAACAATATAACTTGAGAATTGGTTTATCTGCAATCGCATATGTGTTAGCTTGAAACTTTTAGGTTAATAATACTGACCATATAAATTAGCTGCGATGAGAAATGAAAGCACATTCGCACCATCTTTGCCGCTGTAGATGTCTACACCATGAGTCACCTCTAGTAGATAGTGAAAAGTATCTTTATGACCATATAATGCTGCGTCATGAACCGGAAGAAAGCCTTCGCCGTGCCTTATATTTGTTAAATCAGGTTTATACTTCACTAGAAGTTTTAAGGCCCTTAGATTTCCTTTTGCTGCAGANTAATTTTCCACAACTTTTGACACGATTTTGTGGCCTTTAGATTAATGGTCAATTGATGATGATCAAGATTAATGAAGTTTATGACCAAGATTCATGATGTTGAAGAGCGAGAAATTATGTTAATTAATTACTTATAAAGTAAGGAGAATATATAAAAGACATTTATAAAGTATTATTAGGAAAGTAGGCAGTCAAAAAATTATTTGAAATTATGAATGTGGAGAGTGGTTATGGGTGCAAATAACCTCGCAAAAATACCCTATTTCACCCACTTTTTTTTCTTAAATCTTTATCTTTTATGGAGTATCAAATGTATTTACTTCGTATTTACCTTCAAACACTACCTGAAAAGTCTTGAATTTGATTCAACCAAAAATAAACAAGAAAATTAAATAATTAAAGACTTATACATAACACAAAAATGTGTCAAGCTCTATACGGATATCCTGAATATTCAGATCTGTAAAAATTAAAATTCAACAATTGACTGAATAATATCAAATAAAATCCAATCGTAATTTAACAATCAACAATTCAACATGAATTACATAAAACAACATCTAAATCCACAATTTACCACATATAAATCAAACATAAAAAGACTAATAATTTTTTATTTAATTTAGGATATAATTTAACCTGATATGGATATTCGATTTTTTAAATGTACTTATATCTAGATCCAAATTTAGATCCTTGCGGATTCTAATTCTTAACATCTGGATATGCATTTTTAATATATAGAACTATATTTTTCTAGATCTAGATCTGTCAAATCTTTGAAATGTGGACCGAATCCACATTTTATTGCCATCCCTGTGTTGTAGGGTGTTAAATTTTTAAAAGATTAACTTCTACTCTAAACACTTATTAAAATCTTTAAATTAATTAATTTCTTTTGTTGAAGCTCTCTTTTTCAAAAGTCAACACATCAGTATGTTGAGCAAATGGGCTTTTAAAGTATGAATTAGATACAAATAACCCCACCCCATCACATAATACCCTTGTGGGGCAGATTTAAGACTTTTAAGATCCTCTCGCGTTTTGTTCCCCTTTGTCCAATCCAAAATAACGACTCTTATGGCCCGATTAAGATAGCTCTGGTAGGCTTAGCTGAAAATTTTTTCGAGTAAAGGGCGATCATAGATTGAATTTTGCGGATGAGTTGGACTATTGGCATTCTTCCAAAATCATTTAAATCTTATTTTTCAGTTATATTCCACTTAATATTAAAATATTATTATTTTTTAAATAATCAGTAAACTAACTGTTAAAACATGCTATGTTTTTAATCCATAAATTGACCTAGCTCAGTAAGATGAGGGGAAAGAACATCGTCATGAATTACTTGACAACAAGGCTTCTCCTTGGGTATTATTTTTTTCACCTACCTCCTTGGTAATTTTGCCTTTTTAACGGTGACATAATGATGCTAAACAATTATTAGGAAGACTAATGATAGATAGTTTACTCTAATTTCACCTCAACCTTATATAAAAATACCCAGAAGTTTGCCTTGGTAAAGTTAAAGTTGGGTTCATTGGTGGGGCGCATATCATCGATAATTAATTTTTCTAAAAGAAATGCAAAAGTTCTTTAAACAAATAGACAGGTTACATGAATAATCAATATGAAAAAGAAAAAGAAGATAATTAATATTTTAAGTTTGTGCAAACTAATTGATAAGAAAACTACAAAAGCAAACGGGGAGAGAGAAACTACAGGTGGAGTTATTAATTTTTTATTTGTGTGTTTGTGAGTGTAAACAAACAAGTACCTCAGAATGTTAAGAAAATGATCATGTGACTGGTGAGAACTATACGTAGCTTAAGGTGCTTTGAAGATTGCACTAGCTAGATTGAAAACCGAAAGAGAGTTAAAAATAAAGAATGGAGAAGAAAGAGATATATCAGACATTAATTGAACATTGATACTATGTGTTGGGCTTTCATTGTAATATATAAAATATTAAAAAAAGGTTTTTCAGTAATTGCTTTGATCATTTTCTTACTTGGAGAAATTGCTTTGATCATTTGCTTCTCGGTTTGATGATCTGCCGGCTTCTTCCATATTTGGAGTTGGAATTAAACTTAATTTCTCGGTGTTTTTCTTTTCTATACCTGAAGCAAAGAAAGATATATCAATATATATTTGAATTGAAGCAAAGATTAGATGTGTTTTTTT
>MKYO02003005.1:428960-471614 GCA_002013955.2 Citrus medica
TATCTTTTATGGAGTATCAAATGTATTTACTTCGTATTTACCTTCAAACACTACCTGAAAAGTCTTGAATTTGATTCAACCAAAAATAAACAAGAAAATTAAATAATTAAAGACGTATACATAACACAAAAATGTGTCAAGCTCTATACGGATATCCTGAATATTCAGATCTGTAAAAATTAAAATTCAACAATTGACTGAATAATATCAAATAAAATCCAATCGTAATTTAACAATCAACAATTCAACATGAATTACATAAAACAACATCTAAATCCACAATTTACCACATATAAATCAAACATAAAAAGACTAATAATTTTTTATTTAATTTAGGATATAATTTAACCTGATATGGATATTCGATTTTTTAAATGTACTTATATCTAGATCCAAATTTAGATCCTTGCGGATTCTAATTCTTAACATCTGGATCTGCATTTTTAATATATAGAACTATATTTTTCTAGATCTAGATCTGTCAAATCTTTGAAATGTGGACCGAATCCACATTTTATTGCCATCCCTGTGTTGTAGGGTGTTAAATTTTTAAAAGATTAACTTCTACTCTAAACACTTATTAAAATCTTTAAATTAATTAATTTCTTTTGTTGAAGCTCTCTTTTTCAAAAGTCAACACATCAGTATGTTGAGCAAATGGGCTTTTAAAGTATGAATTAGATACAAATAACCCCACCCCATCACATAATACCCTTGTGGGGCAGATTTAAGACTTTTAAGATCCTCTCGCGTTTTGTTCCCCTTTGTCCAATCCAAAATAACGACTCTTATGGCCCGATTAAGATAGCTCTGGTAGGCTTAGCTGAAAATTTTTTCGAGTAAAGGGCGATCATAGATTGAATTTTGCGGATGAGTTGGACTATTGGCATTCTTCCAAAATCATTTAAATCTTATTTTTCAGTTATATTCCACTTAATATTAAAATATTATTATTTTTTAAATAATCAGTAAACTAACTGTTAAAACATGCTATGTTTTTAATCCATAAATTGACCTAGCTCAGTAAGATGAGGGGAAAGAACATCGTCATGAATTACTTGACAACAAGGCTTCTCCTTGGGTATTATTTTTTTCACCTACCTCCTTGGTAATTTTGCCTTTTTAACGGTGACATAATGATGCTAAACAATTATTAGGAAGACTAATGATAGATAGTTTACTCTAATTTCACCTCAACCTTATATAAAAATACCCAGAAGTTTGCCTTGGTAAAGTTAAAGTTGGGTTCATTGGTGGGGCGCATATCATCGATAATTAATTTTTCTAAAAGAAATGCAAAAGTTCTTGAAACAAATAGATAGATTACATGAATAATCAATATGAAAAAGAAAAAGAAGATAATTAATATTTTAAGTTTGTGCAAACTAATTGATAAGAAAACTACAAAAGCAAACGGGGAGAGAGAAACTACAGGTGGAGTTATTTATTTTTTATTTGTGTGTTTGTGAGTGTAAACAAACAAGTAGCTCAGAATGTTAAGAAAATGATCATGTGACTGGTGAGAACTATACGTAGCTTAAGGTGCTTTGAAGATTGCACTAGCTAGATTGAAAACCGAAAGAGAGTTAAAAATAAAGAATGGAGAAGAAAGAGATATATCAGACATTAATTGAACATTGATACTATGTGTTGGGCTTTCATTGCAATATATAAAATATTAAAAAAAGGTTTTTCAGTAATTGCTTTGATCATTTTCTTACTTGGAGAAATTGCTTTGATCATTTGCTTCTCGGTTTGATGATCTGCCGGCTTCTTCCATATTTGGAGTTGGAATTAAACTTAATTTCTCGGTGTTTTTCTTTTCTATACCTGAAGCAAAGAAAGATATATCAATATATATTTGAATTGAAGCAAAGATTAGATGTGTTTTTTTTAAAAAAAAATTTGCAGCGGATGTCAATAACATAGGCATGCATAATAAACTGATACAGGGTGCGTTTGAGATTGAGGTGCTGTAGCTTTTAAGCTACAGTTGCTGTGAAAAAAAAGCTGTAATTATGAAATAAAAGTTAATAATATATAGTAATTATAAATTTTAAATAATAATTTTATCAAAATTATTAAAGATATAATAAATTTTATATTATACAAGTGAAAAATTATATCAACATAGCTTAAAAGCTACAGCAGCTAGTGTTTACCAAACACTTTAGTGCTGTAGCTTTTAAGTTACAGCTGCTCAACCTTAATCCCAAACGCACCCACAATCTTATGTAAATGTGGCGCATAATAGCAAGATTAAATGTGGCGAATAATAGCAAGATAAAATGTGGCTAGAATGCGACTAGCGGCAGAGCCGCTGAGAGAATAGTGGGAGCAGTTGCAATAAATATTAAATATGTACATACGTTATGATTTATCAGTTATCATCACTACTTTATGGTGTAACAATTCCACCACAACAGCTGCCAAAATTTAAAGAATATGTTTTATTTAGAAATTGAAATTATAAATTTGTCTCTTTGATTATTTGAATGCATCGAATTCAAGTTCAAATTTATTTTAAAATCACACACAAATCTTGTCCAATTTCATAATTTAAATGCATAGAACCTAATTAAATCCATTAAAAATAAGATTTAATATCTAATATATTTGATCCAATTTAGCAAATGTCCAATTTAATATTAAAAATTCATCAAAAATTAAAATTTTTTATTTAAAAAGGAGAACAAAATTTTTTGCTCCTCAATCTTTACGATTTGACTGCCTTCTCTTAAAATTCCAATTCCTTAGAGCAAGAGATCAGAAAATGAGTAAACAAATAAAGTCATTCTCAATTTCATTGTTTAGTTTAATTTAAAATTCATCTCTTTTTTCCTTATTTATTTCCCCTCTTATTTTATTTCTTCAAATTAAACATGCTATTAAACATATGTAAAGAGAGATACTAAAAAATTAAAAAAAAATAGATAAATAAAGTTACTAACGTCTTATTAGAGAACTTGACATGTATTATACATATCCCCAAATAATTTAAATGAGAAACACATCTAATTAATTAAGACCGATTTCTAACTTTGTAGCAGATGTCAACAACAAATTGATACAATCAAAGAAAGATACAGATATTATTCAATAATAATTTCGTCCTGATCCAATAAAAAGGACCTAATGTCATAATTTCCAGCCCTACGTGTCGGTGCTTCATAATCGGTAAGATTTTTGTAATAATGCACGGTTGGTAGTTACTTATAGGATCGACGGCGGAATTTTGTTCGTTCACAGAATAAGGTAAGATGAACGGCTACGATTAAATTGCATATTCGAAAGGTGGGTGCATGACTGGGTCCGCAGACTAAATAATTGTACATAAGAACGACCAACAAAATCACATGGAAGGTAAGATGGGTCCACAAATTAGGTAAGGTCATAACTGAGCTTCAGGAAGAACGAGAGCAAATACAAAATGTGCCAGAACTGCAACCCGGTCTAAATGTCTAATAGAGTCTTTTCCTCATTCAAAATATCATTTCATTTGGAATTGCCATATATATATATATATATATATATATATATATTATAAAAGATAGTTCACTGAAATGGGCGTTTCGTGATGATAATTTGCTAATTTTTGCCAAATAAAAAAATAATTGAGTTTAAATTATATTATAAGGCAGTAGACCTTATGGGGGCCAATGAATATCTCTTAGGACTATGAATGGATGAAGTTAAATGGTTTTGTATTCATTCTTTTTTATTTCCAATTAGTTTTCAAAGGAATATGAAAACTTTAATCTAAAAGCTTTGTAATTAAGCGTGCTAAAACTGAATCAATTCAATGATTGGTGACTTGATAAAAAGATACAATAAGTGACTTGCTAATAACAATAATATAATTTAACATTTATATTATTATTTTTTTACAATAACTGGGATTAAAATTAAAACACCTCAATATTAAATAATTCGAAGACTTTGTTTCCTAATTTTGACTCACAAGATGGGAAGAGCAAACTTAACCTGCATATTTGATTAATAAAACAAATAACTTGAGTATCACCCGCGGGGGGTTCCCACCCTGTGAGTCAAAATAATAAATTGAATAGTCAATTTATATATGAAACAAGAATTAATTTATTATTAAAAATTTTAGAAGGCTAAAATTAATATGATGCTCGCTTTCCTACTAAAAAGTGCTAAATAATACAGAGCAAAACGTGAGTGGTTTATTTTCTTAATTGCAAACGTTGGTTATTAATCACCCATGTAGTAATTACAGATTAAAAAAAAAGGTAAAAAAACAATGTAGAGAAAATAATCCTTGAGCAATTACAGAGACCTCGGTTGCTTCTATAACATTGAGTAAACAACCATTGGCTGAGGAATGTATTCTGTAGAGTGATCAAGTTTTTTTTTTTTTTTTGGTTGGGGGGTGGGGGAGATTAATCTTTAAAAACTTTTTAAAAAAATTAATAAACTGCTAGCTTTACTAATGTAAAACAACGCTACTGCTGCAGGACAGAAAAAGGGACCAAAAAAGGGCAACTTGAAGATCACTCGAGTCAGAAAAAAAAAAAAAGTGGAGAAACTTAAATAAATTAAATAGATAAAATTCGTAATAATTATAATTGATTAATTAAGTTAAATTCATACAAAACATTTTAAAGGACTTATACATTTGGTTTACAGCGTCCGTAACATTATAGAAACATTATCGTTTTTTCAGCTACATGCTACATATATCAGTAAAGACTGTCAAGCCCGATACTTTGTACACTGAAGAATAATTATTAGTAAACACCAAGTTAATTAAAATAAATAAAAAAATAAATCCGTTAATTAGAATTTTTTTAGGAGAAAAAATAAGAACCTGTGAAGGAGAAGAGAAATGGTGACTGGCAGCTGCCACGAAGCAGCTAGAGTGGTGGTGGTGGTGGTGAATAATTATGAGTGACAAAATTAAAGAGGAGAGAAATTGATGTTGCAAAATTAAATGAAAGGTTTCATATCTCAAGGCTTTACTTATCGACCACGTCGATAATAATTGGAGAATAACATCTTCCCTTCACGTTCTTCCATATTGGGAAACTTTCACTTTTACTAACTCAAGACAAGCATAAATGCCAGCACGATGGATGGAAGTAAATTATCTCTAAGAAATAAGGTAGGTTCTTGTCCATTTTTAACCAAATTAGTTCATGATATGGAAAAGGTGGTAGTCCAAAAAATTTTATCGCAAATTCTGATATCCAATTTTAGGGGATGATAGAAATCAAATAAAGATTATAGGAACCGATATTGATTCTAAAGGTAAAGGGCATGATTAGAATACAAGGAATAGATCTTTCTCAATCAAAAATGACATCCAAATCAAGCAAAACATCAAAGTCGTTATAAAATGATATTATGTAAAGAATTGGGATTATTATGGAATGAAAAATATAGATGCATGATCGGTCTCCAGAATATTGCATTTGACATTTGAGCAGTATTGAATAACAAGAGTCAAAATTATTTTGTTTCTCTAAATTTTTCATCCACTAAGAGAATCATATATATTCTTTGGTGGAATGAAAAATGTTGATCTTGTGGACCTTATTCATCCAAGAATATAACTGAAGTGCTTCAAAGCTACATCAATCTTAAAGAAACACTCCCCAAGACCCCTGATCAGATTCAACAAGATGCTTTACAGAAAATCTTAATTGCTTGACAAAGAATAAACGAATGATCCAGATGATGATTAACTCAAACGAGGAAAGAAACTAAAAACTCAGCCAAGAATCACAGAGCACAGCTATTAACGTGGTTCAGTCAATCTTCATTGACCTACATCAACGGGGGAACAAGTTCAACAGCTTCATTGATTATTTTCAAGTTTCGTTTACACAGAGATTACAGAGCACGCTACAAGGAACAAGAAAGCTTCCTTCTGTCAAGCTTACTCTCTCACTAGAATGCTCTAGATCTCTCTGAATCACACTCACAAACCAGCTGTGCAAAACAGTCTCATAACATAACACTTGTTAAAACGCGAACTTTACATGTCGTTTTGCTTTAATCATAAGCCACAAAAAACGCGCATCAATTCTGTCGTTTTAACCTTTTTTTTATTTGCTTCCCCGAATACACAACAGTTACTAAAGATCAATCCAAATATTATATTAAGAAGCAAAGATCAATAAGAACCTAAAATGAGATCAAAGAGGAAACTGCAACAGTGCAAACAAGGTGACAGGGACAAATCCAACAAGGGCAATTGGAATAAACACCAAATTCCATTTGTGGTAAAGAGATATAAAAACGGTTGCACCAAAGGCTACCATCATGCTTGCAATAGAAAAGAACAAGGTGGTGAGGCCAATAATTAACTTCCTTGGTAACGATACAAGAAAATCTTCTTCTGCATAGCGTGAAGTGAGGATGCCCGAGAACATCAGAACTGAAGTAATGGAAGAGAAGAGTGTAAGCGTATCTGAAATGGCAAAAATCGTGAAAGCTAGTTTAAGTAACAAATTTGGAATTCCTCCGCTATCGCTGCCACCAGGTACAGTGAAAGCTGCGGCCGACACTACAGTGATTACGAGTGCAGCTAAACTGAGCAAGATGAAGCCGTTTCGCTCATTCATTCTTTCACTTCTTTGACCATCCTTGTGTTCTTCGATAAAGACCTTCTGGGAGTTTGCATTTGAAGATTTATAGCTTCTCGAAAAGATGGATGGACAAGACTTTCTACCGCCTACAGAAAATTAAAAGTCATAAATCCTGGGACTACAAGCTCATGGGTAAAGCAAGAAAGAATTGAGGAAAATGCTTAGGGTTTGGATTCGTGGATAATTAATTAGTTAATATACTATTATAATAATTATTAATATAATTGTTACTATTAATTATTATATTATTAAAAATAATATATTAATAATTATAGTTTTTGAATAAATAATCACAATAATTAATATATTTTTATAATAATGATTAATATAACTATTATGATTAATTACCATATTATTTTAATTAATTAATTAAAAATTTCAATTAATTAATGTATTAATGACAATAATTAATAGTAATAATAATTTTTAATAAATAATCACTATAATTAAAATGTGAAAGAATAATTATGATAATAATTCATTAAATACTTTTTAGTAATTTGTTAGCATATAACTCATTTCGATTCCGATTCTAAGATAAAATAAACATATCAATGAGATTCCAATTCATTCTGATTCTGATTCTCGTAAGTCAAGTAAACAATTTATTCTAATTCTCATTTCTCATTACCATTCCAGCTCATTCTTATTCTATCTCATTCTGATTCCAGTTCATTCCGATTACTGATAAGTAAACATAGCATTAATCTCTTCCTCACTGCACTTGCAAGAGAGATTGATACATTTTTTCTTAATCTTTGGTTTGATATTTTGGACGAAAACGGTTTACCGTTTATTGAGAAAACGGCTAACCGTTTAAGTCCAGAGAGCATGTTTTGTTTTGGGATAAAACGGCTCACCGTTATTGAGCAAACGGCTAACCGTTTAAGTCCAGAGAGCATGTTTTTTGTTCTGGGATAAAACGGCTCACTGTTATTGAGCAAACGGCTAACCGTTTAAGACCAGAGAGCATGTTTTTTGTTCTAGGATAAAACGGCTCACCGTTATGGAGAAAACGGCTAACCGTTTATTTACAGAGAGCAACGTATTTGACATTCTGGAATAAAACGGCTCACCGTTTATTGAGAAAACGGCTAACCGTTTATTTTCAGAAAGGGTTAATTGGAAAACGGTTAAACAAGTTTGAAATTTAATTGTCAAACAATACAAATTCAAACCAAAAAGGGTGTCTTTGAAGAAGTACCATTTTCGAATGGTTGCATTCTTTTAAATGAACATCTTCTTCATTGAAAGATACACAACAATTAGATTGATAATCAGATTTTGGAGATTTCATGCATGTTCTGAAAATATAATCTTATTTGCTAGAGATTGTATTCAGGATTTGATATATCTTGGGGGTAATTTGCCATAAAAACTCTATAGCAAACCAAGATTGGTGAGGGCAAATAAAACCTTAAAGGAAAGTGTGCAAACACGTCTCAAATCCTAAGAAATTGTCTTTGTTCTTTGCCTCCATATTCTTAAATTCACCAACAACACTTCCGTACTGTTGCAAAGAATCAAAAGATTAGAAATATTTAAATTTGAACTTAACTGAAAGATAGTGAGAAAGTTGGCCGAATCGTATTCAATACTTTTGCAGACAATGAAGAAGATCGAGTGCTTAATCGTTTGGAACCCGCTTCATAGTTTTGATAGTCAACTCGCTTCATCTCAATATACTAGGAATACAAATTAATTAGAGCCAAAAATTATATAACAAATACAACATTTGATTTCTAGTTAATCGACTTTCGAACTTCGAAAAAGATACCTACTCAGAGTTGTTGATCATTTATCAGTTGTTTTGCATGTTGGAGTTCAGAATTAAACTAAATTTCTTGGTGTTTGCTCTTCTGTACCACAATCGAAAGAATAGATTTATCAATCATTGAATTGAAGCAAAATTATAAGGTCAGAAAAGTTGAGTTTTGTATAGAATCATAAGACTTTATGGACGCTAAAATAGTTTTGAGGGTATTTAGTTTTCTTTATAATTAAGATAATTAAATTGAACTTCTATAAGACAACTTTAATGGTAAAAAATGGTCCATAGACCTAGGAGACAAAAAATAATGTAGTACCAAAGTCTTGATGAGGCTATCCCACTAACCAGTTGGAGATAAGACTTGGTCTCAAAAGCACAAATATTTACTATCATAAGTTTTCAACAATTAAAAATAAAACCATTTACTTTAGTCTCTTATTTCAAATTAACATAAATACAAAATAATAGAAAATTATTTACTCTAAAAAATAGTCTACTCTAATTAAAAACATAGTAATATGTACAATTTTATAATTAACACGCATATGTTTCCTTAAAAAATATTTTCGTATTTATTTCTTTAGCGAAAAATACATAATTTTAGTAACTCCATAGGTAGGATAAAAAGATATAAAATAATTAAGCTGTTATGAAGACGATAATTATGTAAACAATATTTCGAAATGATAAGAAAATGATCATGACTGATGAGGACTATAAGTACGTGCCTTGAAACACTTTGAATATTGCACTAGAGGCTTAAAGAGAGTTAGAAAGAAAGAGTGAAGAAAAATGAGATGGAAATTCAAATATATAGTGGATTAATAATCTGTGATAGAGCATGTAACTTCTATTTCCTATTTTATATATTTATTATTAAAACATAACCTCAATATTTATTAAAGAAAATAGTATTTGGCTTTTACTTATCAATCAGTTTTGCCAGCACGATGTGACTGGAGTTTAGAATATCATGGAGGGAATTCCCACCTGTATTATTGAATAGTCAATTAAGATTTATATTTGAAAGCCAATTAATTTATTATTACAAATTTTAGAAGGCTAAAATATTGATGCCCTCTTCTTCTTTCTAATAACAAGTGTTCAATAATACAAGGCAAAATGTGAGTGGTTTTATTTTATTTTCGTACTTGGACTAGCTGGTTATTTTAATAATTTGTTTCTCCGTTTGCTCTTTATTGGCTTCTTCCATGTTAGAGTCAACAATTGAACTTAATTTCTTCTATGAAGAAATATAAAACTTAGTGCCTGTTTGGTATGACTTATTTAAGAGGTATAAGTGCTTATTTAATTGTATAAGCACTTTTTTAAATTTTTTATGGTGTTTGGTTATTTTTTTAGTAGAGTTTTTTTAGCTTAAATAAGCCGATTTACCTCTACTAACAAAAACCCAAAATTTGAACTTTTGGGAGTAGAGGTTATAGAACTTTTCTAAAAATATATAATATAAAAAAAATTACACAGTTTAATGGTTCAAAAGTACTTTTTTTATTAACAACCAAACACCCAATGACTTTTTATCCAAAAACTCTATTCGTATAAGCTCTAGTGCTATAAGCTCTATTTAATAAGCTGTACCAAACGGAGCCTTAGAGCCAAAAAGGCAAAACGAATACAAAATTTGTTTTCTAAACAAGTTTTGACCCATGAGTTTTGGAAGATTGAGGACAAATTTTTTAATTTTTTATTTATAGAAAGAGAGTTGGTGCCTCGTGGATACATGAAAACATTGATTTGAGAAAGCCAAGCAATGTAAAATAAGGGATTGAAAATGTTCAAACTCATCTCAACTACTAAATGATCTTTGTGAGTGTGTGTGACTTGATCAATTGAAAAAAGATTTTATGTAGAAAGTGATTTAACGTGTAACTGTGTCCAATTGTATATAATCAGAAAAAAAAAATCGAAAGACCCCTTAAATCTCTTTTTTTAATATAAGCAACTTAAAATATTGAATTATTTCTACCGACTCTTATTTCACTTTTACAAATAACTTTAAGGGTGACGTTATTGAAACCCATGAATTTACACTTCAAATCGTTTCAAAATGTTTTTAATTACTAATTTATCCTTTAATGGTGTTACATGCAAGGACGGGAGAATTAAACAAATAATCCAAAAAAGAGCTACTTTTACATAAACCTCAAATTTCAATCAAGAAAGGCAATACAAAGAATAATAAACGTCCAGGTTGTTACATCCAATATTTATAGAGTTGGCATTTTATGGCAAGTTTAGTTAAATTGAAAATTTATTTATTGCATATCATATAATAGGGATTAATTTATTAATTCCCTAATTTAGTGAGATTCCAATTTATTAGGAATATTTGTTTCCTAATTTAATTAGATGCCTAATTTAGCAAGTCAATTCATGATGAGATTTTATAATTGGCGCATGAGATCTATTTAGAGCAAGAAGTTGGTTCAAACAGGAAGTTCATTTAATGCTCTAGATATTTCTTAGGATACAAGCAAGGCAAAAAGATCAGATTTATTCCTATTCAGATTCATGGGAATTATAAGAGGAAATAAACTTTTATTTGGAAAGTGGTATTTCACAATTGAAAATTGCACAACACAGAGCATAAAACAGAGAAGCAAAATTCGGCCTCCTCCTCGGAGAATCCGGATTTGGCGCATCATGTTGTGTTGATTTGTTTTCTTATCTTCTATTCATCTTTGCGGAAAGTCTATGTAGATTTTGGATCACTAGACGTTGAAGAATTGAAGAATTGCTATTGAACACTTTGCGAAGTGCCTTGAGGATCATGGATCAAGAGGGGTAGCAATTATTCAAGAGAAGCAGATTCAGTCTAAGGTTGAGTAAACTGTATGATGATAAACTGTAAGTGAGAGTCTTAAGTTTGGTAAATCCATAAGTTATAACATCTCAACTTAGTGAATTGCTTTTCATCTAGGCATGGCCTCGTGGATGTAGGATTGGTTAATCCGAATCACGAAGAATCTCCGTGTCATTTATTTTCTGCATTTTATTATGTTTTTGAAAATTAATATTTTTTATGCAGATGAACAGTATTCGTGAACAAGAATAGTGAACAGTCACGGTGAACAGTAATTGTGAATAGTACTTCTGGAAAAAATTAAGTTGTTAATTATTATTTTTAATTACCTATATCTATTTCTAATAGATCTAAATTCCTAACACAGGTAATCGACGGTTGACTTCTAATATGCCGTGTGTTATTCAATGCAATTTTCAAAACCAAATATGATCCAGTTGAATATTTTAAATCTAAATTATATGGACGCTAATAATTCCAGTACTTATGAAAATTACCAAGAATTTCCAAGCAAAACAACAGTGGACAAAAGGGGGAAAAAACAATAGTTTTTCATCAAATTGTCATTGAATTTAGGAATAAAGCATCTTTTCAGTTCTATTAAAAGCAATTGGGATTTGTATGAAATAAGAAAAAGCATTATTCGCTTTTAGAAAAAGATTGGCTTTATAGAGAGTAGGAATTAATACTGGGAGTTAGAAAAGAAAAATAATAATAACAATTAATGGTGGGAATTAAAAAAGAAAAAATAAAATTATAAGAAAATGAACTTTTAAGTGAGGTTATTATTGAGATTTTATCAGGTTTATAGTGTAAAATTCACATGTCCAAATTAAGCACTGGGTTTAATTGAAAATGGGTTTAATGGGTAAAATAATGGATCCCAATAGACCCACCCTAAATTTAATTCTTTCTAGGAAAGTTATCTTCCAATTGAACGACCAAATTTTATGAATAAGTGCAAGCCACAACTCAATTTTAATTTTACCAACCATGTTATGTGCCTTCTGTTTCAAGATGATTGATGATTAAAAACATCCAAAATTTTTATCTTAAATTATATCCCTAATGTGTGACATGTTGTTGTTATTCATTGAGTGATTAATAATATTTGACAATTTTCAAGTAAATCAATTTCATTATTCCATTGTTTTTTTTTTAATGATGACTCTATGATGAGGATATTATTAAATAAAATCAATGAAAAAGTATAATTAATTAGGGGGAGAAAGTGAGCCTTATCCTTTAAAAGAGATTGAATCTAAAAGAAAAAAAATAAAAGATACACTCAACAAAACCTATAGTGTCCTTGGAAAAAAAAAACTACGAATAGAATATTCTAGCGGAGCCTGCCACCGTACTATAGAGGAAGAGCTTATACCCAATTAGCGAGATGATCAGCAACAGTGTTACACTCAGGAAAAGTTAGAAAATTCTAAAACCTCATGGACTGAATAATAACTTGACAATATTAACCCAATGATTACAAATTCTTCATGGAGGACGCAAAGAGGGGAATGGTAAAAAGACGCAAAAGAAGTATTGAATTACTTTCTCGCCACAAGGACAACGAACCATACTTGTGTCGGATAACTCAATAGCAGAGATGGATCATGGAAGCAATAATTTCCGCAAAAAAGGTCATATTAATGACCAGAAGCTGACCGAAACCACCAATATAAGAACCACAACAATCTGTAAAAATCCGATCACAAGCAGAAAGGCCTGGGTTACCCTTCGAAAGACCATCTGTAATTTACTTTAACCTGGTTAGGATCGGGAGGACGTCATTATCCCACTATCTAATGGATTAATGTCATATTATTTAGACGAAATTTGAAGATAAAGTTTTGAAATGCGTAGCACTACACTTTGGAAATCTTGGTAAAATGGCAGCTATATTTGTTCCTAGACATGTAAATAACATAAAAAATGCTACCTAAATTTGGGTAATTTTTTGTTAGCACATGTTAGCTACTGTTTGGAAAAATGCGTAAGTTGAATGTATATTTATAACCGAGCACAAATAATAAAAGTGAAAATGTGTAAATTTATAATTATGCCCTAGCATAAGTGATGAAAATGCGAAAGATATTTACAATCCGAACCAGGTATTTTCAAAATTTAATAATTTATCTTAAATAAAAAGAAATTAAGAGAAATCTTAAAAATTAATTAAAAAAATTGTTGCTTGATTTAAACTTTTCAAATATTATCTTATTTGCTGAATCATATTCATTGCCTAGATAGTTGTTGTTGAAGTAATTTTAGCATATTGTGCAGGATCCAATATTTATTTATTGTTCGAATACGGAAGTTCACTTGTGCAGTGGATCAGTAAGAAGGCCGATCGGTGAGTTACCTTCCATTTAAAATAAATAAATAAATATAACCTGAATATTTTATTAAAGGAAATAGTCTTCGAACATGATTCCTACTTCCCACCATGTGAGTCAAAATAATATATTGAAAAGTCAATTAAGACACCCCAACTAATTTATTGAACATGAGGGCATGAGGGGGTTCGTTGACTTCTTTCGCGTTGGAGTTAAGAGTTTAAGTTAGTGCACAGTTGAGATTGTGATGGATTCTCAAATAACAACGTATTTGAGAATCTTTTTCTCAAATTATATTTGCTAATCTCTTATTTAAATATTAAATTAATTAATACTAGAGTATTCGAAAGGATAACCATCACCATCGCCGCCATCATCAATCTTCATCACCATCAATCCAACACACATAAATATTGGAAATTTAGCTATATTCAAGTGGCTGGCTGAATATTAATTCAAATTAATTAGATTAATAACTAAAGCACAAGTATAATGCTGACAGATACTCATGATTCATGAGTTACTATTCACAGTCATTGTTTATGAGTTACTATTTATAAAATAACCAACCACTTTAAGAGTGATTATCATTTAATAAATGAATTTCATAGCTTGAAAAATTAAAATTGTACCATCTAATAATATGAATGCTACTTCAATTGATAGAGACTTAAGTTAGGACTTAAATTCAATCGATAGAGACTCAAGTTAGGACTTAAATATTGAGATTGGTTGTTTGGTTCAATTAGTTATTTTACATTATATGTGTGTGTGTGTGTGTGTCCGTGCGCGCGTGTGTGTGCGTGCATGCGTGTGTGTGCATGCATGCGTGTGTGTGTGTGTATGTTATTTATGCCCTAGACTAAAAATAATTACAGAAGAAAAGAGAGTTCAAATTTCACCAATTATATGAATAGTCCCCTCAATTTTACTTGAACTTGTGATGCATCAGATAATTAAATTGTGGATAATAAGTCATTCGAAAACTTTATTGTGAGATCTTCTAGATCTATTGAAAAAATCACTCTTACATCATTATGTCAGATTCTCAATCCAACGCTAAGCTTATATGTGAATAATTATGTTGCGAACTGTCATATAAGGTTAAGCCTAATAAAAGTAATCTATTAAGATTTTTGGTAATTTGGTATTAATCTATCCGATAGAGAAGGTTAAAGGATTCTATAAGAAAAAAGTATTGATTTCAAAGCCAAACCGCATGACTCTAGAAAGAAATTGGTCAATATGGATTCAAGTACGCTTCCACATATTTGATTATTAATTCTTAGTGGTACAACATGAATGTTCCTGCAATTTTAAGTGATGGTTTTCACCAAAGGTTATTATCTAACAAGTGATATCAAAGCCTTTTTATGTTGAATAATTGAGAATAGAATGTAACGTGTGATCTAAGGACTATAACCACTTATATAGATAACTTTCCTGTTATCTTTTAGTATTTTTATTTTAGCCCATCATAAAAAGAGAAATTACCCTTAAGTCTTTACATATTAAAGACCTACATCCCATCGGATATATTAAACAAAACTTACTGAAATTTTTAATATATCACTTTTAATTGCACTTAACCTAATATCACAATTTGCAATAAATAACTATTTACATATAAGTTCAACGTTGCATTAAGAATCTAACAATCTCCCACTTGGGCTATACGTGTAACCTTATATGTGAATAATTATGTATGCAAATTATCATATTAGGTTAAGCCCAATTAAAAGTAATCTATTAAGGTTTTCAGTAATTTGGACTTTAATGTATCTGACAGCATGTGTGCTTTTAATGTGTAGAGACTTAAGAGTAATTTCTATTTTTATAATGGGATAAAATACAAATACCAAAAGATAACATGAAAGTTGTCTATATAAGTGGTAATGGTTCTTGTATCACACTTTATGTTCTATTCTTTTTTGGCATGGCATCGTCATAGAGAGTGCAGAGAGAAGATTAAAGGATCCTCTAGAAAAATGTGTTGATATGGAAGGCAAACCGCAAGGCTCTAGAAAGCAATTGATCAATATGAATTTAGGTATGCTTATGCATATTTGAGTATTGATTCTTGGTAGCACTTCATGAAGATTCCTAGGATTTTAGGTGATTTATTTGCCTTTAAGGGTCTGGCCGAGTGGTTTTCAAGGAATTCTATTTAGTTGGCCACTCAAGTTTAAAATTGGGATGGTAGAGGCTAAAAATTATGTGCTATCATGTTCCCACGTGCCGAGTGGTTTTTACAACTTTATTTGGATGTTCAATAGAGTTTGAATTCTAAAATAGGATATTATTATTTTACTACCAAAGTTTTACTGACATATCATGTCAGTACCAAGGTTTGCTGAAAAGTACATTTTACGCTGTTATCAATTCACTACCATTCCATTAACAACGTTAAAAATTTGCTGATGTCATAAGGGCATAAAAGACATTTTCAGCTGTAAGAGTAAAATTGTCTGTTGATTTGATTGATAAATTATCATTTTACTACCAAGTTTTTAGGGGAATTATCATTTTACTACCGAATTTTTAGGGAAATTATCATTTTACTACCAAACTCTTGGGGGTAAAATATACTTTTAACTCAATTTCCGTTAAACATTAACTTTTTCTTAACGGAATGGTAGTGAATTGATAACAGTGCAAAACTTTGGTAGTAAAATGCACTTTTCGGAAAACCTTGGTACTAACATGATATATCAGTAAAACTTTGGTAGTAAAATGATAATTTCCCTTTTAAAAAGATAGAGGGCTTAAAAATTAATTCAAGAGTTTCTCATCCATTTAAGGAAAAACAAAGTATAATTATCTAGCCTTGGTAAAGTAATAATGTATTACTGCGACTTAAAAGTTATAGTTTCCTAGGTAGCAATACCAAATGGAATAAATGCATACATACATACATACATACATACATATTTGTGTGTGTATATATATTAAAAAAATTTCAATGAGAGTTTCCACACTTCAATGAAGTTCTCAGTTGTTGCACTCATAATCACAATAGTTTTCACCGCAGCTTTCAATGTACCAGGTGGCAGAGATATATATAGCAGAAAGAATACCCAATTTCTTGGTTCAATCATTTTCCATGATTTTTTTCCATTTTAGGTATCCTTCCACTAAGCCATTCTTAGTCATTTTTCATGATGGTTGTTCTATAATCCTTGTCAAGTGCTTAGAACTTTTTATTTTTCAACTTGTAATTAAATTATTCAGTAGTCCAGCAGGTGAAAAATAGAGCCTTAAATGAGGTTTTTCGATTCCATTTTGATCTAGGCCTCAATTTTCATGATCCTTGTTTCTCCGCAACCTTCTTGAGTGCTTTAGAGCTTTGTTCTTGGCCTTTTTTTTTTTTTAAACGAAAAGCCATTGTGAGGCTGTTTTCAACCATTAGTCACCTTACGACCAAAGATATTTCTAGCAACTTTTAATTGCCAATTTTAGAAATCAAATGAAGATCACAGGAATAAATATTGATCTTAAAGGTAAAGATATGATTAGAGTCAGATGAATAGATCCTCCTCAATCAAACAAATATGGTCAAAGATCAATTATTATCTAAATGAGATCAAAACAAACAGAAGAAATTTTCTAAGGTTCAGTTCTTCAATTGAATGGCCTTTTAACAACCAAATTCAAATAAACAGTTCTAAACACTCAACAATTATTATAGAACAAACATCAGAAAAATCAACAGAAATGGCTTAGTTACACAGTGGGACAATAGCCCTATTTAATCAGCTTTTATAACTGTGTTTTTCTAATTACCTTTAGCAACTATCTGGCAGCTAGTTAATTCTCTCCAACTGCTTTCTATGATGATGCTGCGGCCATAAGTGGATGAGTACATATCAAGCAAAAGAGGAAACTGCAACAATGCAAACAAGGTGATAGGGACACATCCAACAAGGGCAATTGGAATGATAACCGAATTCCATTTATGAGAAAGAGATATGTGAACGGTTGCACCAAAGGCTACCATCATGCTTGCAATAGAAAAGAACAAGGTGATGAGGCCAATAATTAACTTCCTTGGTAACGACACAAGAAAATCTTCTTCTGCGTAGCGTGAAGTGAGGATGCCCAAGAACATTAGAACTGAAGTGATGGAAGAGAAGAGTGCAAGCATATCTGAAATGGCAAAAATCATGAAAGATTGGTCATGTAAGAAATTTGGCATTCCCCTGCCGTCACTGCCACCAGGTGCAGTGAAAACTGCTGCAAACACTACAGTGATTATGAGTGCAGCTACAACCGAGCAGGATGAAGCTGTTTCCTTCATCCATTTTTCTCCTTCTTTAACTAATTCCTTGTGTTCTTCTGTAAAAACCTCTCTAGGAGTTTGCTTGAGATCATTTGTAGCTTCGCGAAAGAAAGGATGGACAAGATTTTCTATCGCCTGCAGGAAATTAAAAGTCATAAATCCAAGAACTACAACTTACTTTCAAGGTAGATTTTTTAGTGGAAAGAAAAGCTCAACGTATTTAACGGAAAGATACTAATTAAAGGCATATCAAGAAGAATTTCCAAAAAAAAATCATTTTGAAATGAGTGCTAGAGAGATAGAGGCTAATAGAAACAAGTTAAAACCATCACCCGTTTACCTAATTTTTTATTAAAATTTAATTCAGCCAATAAACTCGCGACCGGTTTATATTATCTTGTTTCTGCGGCATTCTGTTAATTTTCTTTTTGTTTGAATATCATCCTTCATACATCTTGTTGTACAACAAACCGCAAATTTGGACTCTTAAACATAGAAATTATATTAAGGTTTTTATCCCCCTTTCTTTAATGGACTAGAATCCTGAATCTTTCATCTTTACATATCATATGGTTAGATGAGAAGTCATACCTTGAACCACTGCAACTCCCGTTGCATCTGCAATGCTGCACCAGCCACTTCACTTGAAGGTACCAATCTTCCCGCTAAATGCAGGATGTTGTTGCCAGCTTTGTCTCGTGAAGAGAATAAAAATGTAGTGAAATTTACGCCTTGTATGAGATTAAAAACTTTTTCACGGCGATATAAAACTGCATGATCGAATACCGTATGTCCATCTTGATTCGACCAATTAGAAGAAGAATCATAGGCCATAATAAATTCGTTGACAACCTCAGGAATCCCCAATATTGCAGCTGCCAACATTGCTACCGACAATTGTGCACTATTTTGAAAGTTTGTCCAAACCACTCCTTCACATATAATTCTAACTATCTCAACCGTTCGCATGTGCGTTAACTTTTGTTCATGTATACCTTTGATGCTGGGGGCTGCAATTAATTAAACTCGAGTCAATAAAAGAAGGATATAATTAATGGATTCAAATGAATGAATATATCTTAATAGAACAGTCTCTCAAGACTTAAATAGGTGCATGAGGGCATTCCCAAGCATCCTATGCAATTTATGCAACATTGCACCTGTCATATATATAAAAAAAAAAAACAAATACCTTTCAGTTCAGAATCACGAATTCGAGTATATATATATATATATCAAAACAAAACGACTAAGATTATTACCGACCAAATGTGGTAGTGATCTGTTGAGTAGATCCAAAACGCGTGGATTCTTTTGAGTGGATTTTTGATGTCACAATAAAGCTTTCTATGTCTCCATCCAAGTCATGATAATCGTTGGTCTGAATGGAAGGAACAAGTTCCTTTTCCACAGGAATGCCTGAAATTTGCTAGGTTTTGTTAGGCCACATAAATAAACAGCGTATATATACACACATCTATATAGAGTCATCTTCCAATTAGTGCTTCCTCATTTTATTGAAATGAGGGCTTCTTCATTAGAAGATCACTATATAGATGTGTTTGTGTGTTCGCAAAGGATAGTTGACAGCTACAATTGTAAATTAAACGTTGCAAACGTCCAAGCCGACTCCCACTTGCAAACCCGTAAGGCTTTAGAGCCAACGTGTTTAGAATAATTCTCCGAGAGTCGATGCTGTCACGGCCAATTGTTGGATGACGCTTCAATAAATGTAAAGCTACATCTGATTCATGAACAAAGTCAGAGTGGTGGCGATGATTTTTGATCTCTATATAATTCGAGCATCATATATATACATATATAAACGAAGATAACATGACGAAAGTATAACCAAGCAATCAACAGTAGAAATAGGAATTTGGTTTAGCGGATCACATTATATGAAAGCAGCCAAAAAAAAATTAAATGTATATATTTAAACAATTAAATATGCATTCGATAAAATTACTAACACAATCGAGGTAATCAATTAAATTAATGCGGTGGATAGTCAAGAAGAACAGGTTGTTCGTTTCGATATAGTCAAGAGTTCCAAACTATTGCCTGATAATGGGTTCATCTTCGAAGTATTTTGCCCTTCTAATATATTTCTATTGGGGTTTCAGAAAGTTGGTGGCGTTATGTGTAAACATTTTTTTTAAACAAAAGAATTAATTATATTATTTTATCTAAAATTTTTATTTTATTAATGGGTATTAAAGTAATAAAAATTTTTATTAAAGAATGGGTACAAAAAAAGAAGGAATTTATTTGATTAATGTTCATGTCAAGGAATTTCAAAAATACGTATCACAGCGAAAACTCAGGTGCGGAATGTCAAATTTTATCATTTTCGCAAACAACTTTTATAATGTTGTAAACTCTGTGTCCACACAGAATTTTGTTTCAAACATTCGCACCAAAGTAGCTTCCGTATCAGAGTTGTCAAAAACATATGTTTATGAATTATGGTTTAGAGCTTGCTAGCCTTGAGGTTTTTAAAAGAAAATTTTGGTTAAAACAAGCTATACATGGACGATATAACTTGAGAATTGGTTTATCTGCAATCGCATATGTGTTAGCTTGAAACTTTTAGGTTAATAATACTGACCATATAAATTAGCTGCGATGAGAAATGAAAGCACATTCGCACCATCTTTGCCGCTGTAGATGTCTACACCATGAGTCACCCCTAGTAGATAGTGAAAAGTATCTTTATGACCATATAATGCTGCATCATGAACCGGAAGAAAGCCTTCGCCGTGCCTTATATTTGTTAAATCAGGGTTATACTTCACTAGAAGTTTTAAGGCCCTTAGATTTCCTTTTGCTGCAGAAAGAGTTGCAGCAGTGTGCCCATGATTATCTTGTCGTGCTAGTGTTTCTGGATCGACCTTTGACGCCAGCTTATCGAGAAGGCATATGGCCTCATCAGACTCAGCATCAATTAATAACTCCACAATCATGTGAAATATTGTCATTGAACCCGGTTCAACAATCTTGGCGGTCAAGGCATCGGGATGATTAGTGACGAAATCTTCCACACCTTGCCAATCATTCTTCTCTATCATTCTGTATAGCGGCCAATAACGACCATAATACTCATCCTTCTCTTGATCATCTGAATTTATCACCATGAAAACAGAATCTATATATTATATAATTGTTATTATTTTTTGGAAAGTTAATTAATAATATTGATTCAGTAAAAATAAATAAATTAGTCTCTTTATGTTATTAATTACCTTTCCAACTCTCTGCATCTTTGGTCTGTTTACTTATGTTTGGCCCCGTTACCGTGAGTTCGTCTTCGGTTTTGTTTCTGCAGACCATTCTTGATAAGCCATTAGACTCGAAAGTTTAAGCAGTTACATCACAACATAGTGTTAGAAAAAAAAAGAATTTTACAGCTCAAACATGAATACCAGTTTAGAGAAACGATAAAAAAATCTACTGACCTAGATCATCACCAATATTGGTAGACTCATGAATTAATACTAGAGGGGGCATCTCAAAAAAAGGTGCAAATTTTTACCAAAGAGATAGAGCTAAAAGGAAAAAAAATACGAACTCTAATTATTTAAAAAAAAAAAGACTTGCATTGAAATTTTTCTTCCCTTTAATTTTTTTCCACTTTTTTAAAGTGAGGAATTTCTTATAAAACAGTATACAAACCATTGAGGACTTGTGCAATGTCCCGCGTGGCGGAGTTTGAGTTGTTGAAAAGGACTGAACAAAAATTGTACTAATGATAATTTTTAACAACATTTACCTGCTGGATAATAAGCTAGTTAGGGAGGTGGATTCACGAAACATTATATTCAACCTTCCAATGAACCCCACCCCAACCTCTTCAAAGCAAATATTTTTAGGCAAATTTGTCATTAATTCAAAATTAGGGACAACTTTATTATTAGTTCAACTTACATTTACTGTTGTGTGAGGTTGAGATAATGTTGGAGTGGACTTTCTATCATTACAACTCTAGATATACAAGGCAGAGAAATAATATATACTAATGGCAAAGCGCAGTCTTCTATGATCTGACTTGTCAAAATGCAACACTTATGAATACAATACCGAAGGCAAATTCTGTACTTGCTAACTACAGATAAAATCTAACTATTCTTTTTTTTATATCGAACATCTTGTAAAATTTCCCCTGCTTTTCAAATTTAGATTTCGTTTGGGATGCTTTTAAAAGGCACAAAAATGATTTTAAAAAAAAGAAAAATTAATTTTAGTATTTAGTAAATAAAAAAAAATACTTTTGACAAAATTACTCTATCCTATAACTGATTTTGAAAAGTAAAAAAAGAGTAGCTTTTCAAAATCTGATTTTGGTAATCAATTTCATATTAAACACAATCCCATAAATAATTACATGTATAATAAAAATTCAAAATTATCATTATTCAGTTAAGAAATAAAATCATTACATTTAAAGAGACTATTATTATGGATAATTTTATTGAGATAACAAAATAAAAAAAATAAAATTAATAAAGAAAAATATCTTTTTTAGTTATCAATAATAGTGGGACTATTGACACCCCTCAATTACTCTTATAAAACCCTTTTTTTCTAAAAGCACCTGCTATAACACCCATGCGTTAGTTCCATAAATCACCTTGCCTATTTCTTCCCAATGAAGACCTACAAAACTTTATGGAAAGATATACTATATCATTATATAGATCTTTGATAAAAATAAAAAAAAAGGAACTATAGACTCTCCCGTGGCAAATAAACAAACTTTCAGAGAGAAGCTTCCATGATTTTGACACAATATAACTAATGGTGAAGTCAGAATTGTAGTCACAATCAAATTTTAAACCCTAGAAATTAATATAGTTCTTAAGAAATAATTAAGATTTTTTTTCCTTCGATGATAGTTGCTAAACTGATTATTGAATGATTTGTATAGATTTAAAACCTGAAAAAGCAAATTAACACTTGCAAAACTTGCTAATCAAGTGTGTATATGCAATAGAAAAATTTTCTTATGAAATTCCCAAAAAAACTAAAATTTAAATGATTTATTTCTTCTAAAGTTATTTGTATGTATGAACCTTCATTTAGGATTTTGAGTAACGAATTTATTGTAAGTTGCGGAAAAAATGCAGACAAGAAGTAATGGTAACGATAAAGGAGATAGAAAAGTCTAGCTCGAATGGTAACTAAATCTTCAAGTTTGGTTTTCTATAGGTTAGATTGAAGCAAAATAGCGATTAAATGATTACTCTAGTTTATTAGAGACATCAACATGAATATATATATATATATATATTCCAATTTAGCTCGAGGGAAGCGAAAAACTTTTAAATAGAAATCTGCAGCTTGAGTTGAGAAAGAAAGATTGTTTTTTTTTTAAAATCATTTTACTAGAAGTTAAAATTGTAAAAGCAAAAGAGGGTTTTATTAGGATTTTGAAGGATGCTAATAACATCACTCTATTATTTACTTTGTTTATAAATGCGTAAATAAATTTTATTCAACATTATATCCATTTTAGTCATTTGAATTATTATATCAATTTAACAGTAAGATTTACCAAGCACATATGGCTTCTTCTATAATTCACACAACTTTTAAAAATAAATTTTAACAAATGTTTAACTAATTTTTTTCATAACTGGTAACAAATATTTTAAAAGATACAGAATTACCAAACTGACGCTTATTTAACTATGGGCCTCCTAAAAAAATTAATTAAATTTGGAATACATACTTCAAGACATTAAGCTTTAATTTTCATTATAGAAAATGAATTAAAACGCAATCCATCAATTGCATTTTGTAAGATCAAAAGTTTTAATCAATCGATTCTAAATATCTAAAACCATATATCTATATAGAGAGAGAGAGAGTGTTTATTTTCTTACCTGGAGACGTTGGTTGGATCATTTGCTTCTCGGTTTGATGATCTGCTGGCTTCTTCCATATCGGAGTTAAGAATTAAACTTAATTTCTTGGAATTTTGCTTTTCTGTACCAGAAGCAAAAGAACAGATATATCAATATTTGAATTGAAGGGAAATCAAGAAGTCAGAAATGTAAAAATTATTGTTTTCTCAGCTACATAATACATATATCAATAAAAACTATGGAGCCTAATACTTGTTATATTGAAAAAATAATTAAATTAATACGCAAATCCGTTGATTATAATACTTAAAAAGAATAAGAACCTGTGAATGTGAAGAGGAATGGTGACGGCAGCGGCCACGAAGCAGCGAGAGTGTTAGTGAATAATTTTGGATGAAATTGATGCTGCAAAAGGTATTAAGTGCTGTGATTAAATGAAATCCGGGCTTTTGCATTCTTAATCATATATATACTGCATTTGTATGAGAGGTTCCTATCTCTAGGCTTTACTTCTCGATCACGTCGATAATAATTGGAGAATAGCATCTTCCCTTTACTTTCTTTCATATTGGGAATCTTTCACTTTTACTAACTCAAGAAAAGCATAAATGCACCAGCACGATAGATGCGAGTTAATTATCTCTATGAAGTATATATGGTACGTTCTTGTCCTTTTTAATAATTTATTATAACTTGTCAAAGCCAAAATTATGTCCTCCCATTGGCCAGAGCCCTAGGGGAAGGTCCCTCATATGGTTCCACAAAAATATTGACTTTTTTCTGCTCTATTAAAACTCTTAACTCGATCAATGTCCTCGCTCCTCAGCTTCGTCTTGCAGAGTTGTAGCTGCACTCATAATGACAGTAGTTTTCACCGCTGCTTTCAATTTACTGTGACATATGCACTTTGATTTTTTCTAATTAAGTGTATGATTTAATTTTTCCTCTTCCATATTAATTTTAAAATTATCACAACACTAAATCAAGATAAATTAAGCGCGATTAAAAGTTCGGGTAGTCGGATTTTATTTTCGTCACAGGTCCGGTATTAGCTTAATTTGTATTAAGCTTAAGTGAAAAAAAAAACAAAGAAGCCAGTTTCTATAAATGGAAAGTGGGAAGCTGGTTTCCAAAAAAGGAAAGAAAGAGGGGCACGTGAGGGAGAAGGAGAGAGAGAGAGATTGATCCGGTTTGACCCGCGAATCCGACCCGACCTGTGACCTTGACCCGGACGGATCTCGCGATTCCGGCCACCTCACTGGCCGAGCTTGGTACCGATCTGAAGCTTGGAAGCCGGCCGTCATAATCCAGCCGTACACATTGCCGGCAAACGACTGGAACGCCGCCGTTTGAAGCTCGAAAATTCACGGCCAAAAACCCATCATCATTGCCGTCTATTTCGCCAGAGTTTGGGCACACTTCCAGCTGGGTTCTACTCCTCACATCACCAGCATCATTTTCCGACTAACCTTGTCATCTGAAACGGCCGGATTGTCGACGATCGGCCACTTGGAAAGCTCGCGGCTTTGGGAGCACGATCTGCCGCCATCGCCGCGCGTGGCAGGTCACCGCCGACACCATTGGACTCAACGAGGTCTAAACTATCAGACCTAAGCTTCCCATTGTCGTTGACTAAGTCCGGTCACCGTTGACCGGCAGGGGCAATTCGGTAAATTCATAAAACTTTAGGGTGAATTTGTAATTTGTGGAATCAGTGGATAATTTGGTAATTTTAGGTTAGGGTAGTGTGGTAATTTGAGATTTCGAGGGTAATTCAGTAATTTAAGTCGTTAAGGATATTTTGGTAATTTTACGCGCCGAGGGTAATATCGTAATTTTCTGACATTGTGGTAATTTCGTAATTTCTGACATTGTGGTAATTTCGTGATTTGAATTGAGGATAATTTTGGTAAAATAATGATTTTGGGGGCATTTTGGTAATTTTGACATGTAGGGGTATTTTGGTAATTTTGTGCATGCAGGAATAGTTTATTGTTGATAAATATTCGTTTCGAGAATTATTATGTAAAATTAGTTATATTTTAAATTTACGGAGAATGATTATGTCGTTTCCTTGATTAGGAGGATCCGCAAACGAGAATCAACCTGCGGACGTTGTTGATACCGAGTCTGGAGTTCGTCACTGTGAGTGGAATATACAAAATCTATTTTCATAGTGTATGCTGATTTTATGATACAGTGCAATATGTTTTGATAAATAAGTATTTGATGCTTTGATTTAATGATTTTCTAGAAAATCGATTTTTATATGTGTTGATATTGATTATTATTAAGAATGAGTTTGATTAATGATTTTATTATTGTTTTTTAGTAAATGCATGATAGTAGAATTGAGTGGATTTTGGGATATGTTGAATAAAAAGAAAATGAGATTTCAGATGTAATTATATATTTATGTACATGTGCATAAAATGTTGTTTGGAAAATCATTGGACAGTACTCTTCCCCTTCAGATACAGAGATATAGATTATATGAGATGAATACAGTGATACAAATAAGATGATATAGAGGCCTTTGTGGCCCGTCTGAACACACATAGAGGCTTTGGGCCGTGTGTTTGGGCGCTTTTGCTTTTTGTGGGCTTATGCATGCAGTATAATGATTACAGAGATACAGATACAGAGATACATGAGATATAAGATGAGATTTCCCCATCTATCCATTGTAGCTCCAGGGCATGATGGTTCCCTAATTGCCCGTCCGTCGAGGTCCGGATATGATGAGATCATTCCCCTGGGTACTTGTTTGATGATAGTTTTTATTATTCAGTATTTGATATTATAAGTATTATGATTTCATTGATTTTATGCAGATTTATGTAATATAGTTATTTCAGTGAATGATTTGAATTGAATATGTTTATATAAGTTCTTATGATATTTTAATGAAATTGGTTTGAGAAAGATTAAATTATTTTAAATAAGTTTATTTTTTAAAAAATTACTATCCACTCACTAGGCTCACTGAGTTTTATAATCACTCCGTTTTTATTATATTTTTCTCCCCACAGGAGATTTGCAGGTACATCAGTCGACCCAACAACGATAATTAGATTTGAAATTATGGCCACGTGATGATGCTAAGAGTCATAGATTTTAATATTTTGATATTTGGGATATTACGAATTATATTTATTTGTTATATTTTGTAATTAAGGATAACTATTGTATTTTAATATTAGAATGATTTGTGTGATATTTGGTATGTTGACTTGAGAAGTTGGTTATGAAGGATGGATGGATATTGAATTATTTTGGGAGTATTGTTTTATCAATTGTAGGCTTGGGGATATTTTATTTATAGGGAAAATTCTATCAAATTTTTAATAGAATTCTTAGATATCATAATTATTATCGATTCGATTATATAAGTTTAGATAGACTCGCCCTGAAGGTGCGGGACAGGTCGTTTCATGTACACATCGCAGATATGTAGCGGAGGAATTAATACCCAATTTCTTGTTCATTTTTCTTGATGATTGTTCTATAATCCTTGTTGAGTGTTCAGAACTTCGTTCCTCAAGTTGGTTAAAATAGTCGAGAGTCCAGCAGGTGAAAAACAGAGCCACAAATGAGGTTTTGGGCCATTTTGCAGCTGAGCCTCGTTTTCATATATGATCCTTGTTTCTCAGTAAGCCTCCTCCTTTCACTACTTCCCTGTGTATTCGTGTAGGTTCAACTAATAAGATCGCTTGATGTGGTAGAAAAAGTATGAGATTCGAACCGTACATCATAATTAGGATAGTTTATAAGTTAAATGTTTCAAAACTCCATAAATCCTGCATGAAGGGAACACAATAAACTAACAAACGTGAATCTCGTGCAAGCAAACATGCACAAAAGTAACAGGCACGCTTACAAATTCACACAATATATCTTCATGTCCCATTTTTATCAATGCTCTCATCATCTTTCATGTAGTCTCTCCTGTACTTTGTTAAGCATATTGCCAGTTAGAAAAGAGTCCAAGTCAGATGCCACATAATCGTGTGAAGCTGTCAAGCAATAACCTTGGACACAAAGCAAGAATCTGTATTCAAGGAAGGAGATCAACGAGACTGTAAATATGAGAAGAATAATCTCATGAAAATATTGTATAATTAAATGGTGATTCTTGACATGTAAACACTTACCATGTAAAGTATCTAGCCATGCATATAAATAGCAGAACTCTGTACAAAGAATATACACAGCAATAAAAAAGCTATTCCTTTGAGAAATTTATTTTGGTATCAGAGCGGGTAAGTCGAAATAATGGCTTCATCTAGTTCTGTTAATACCACCAATTCCGCCACCCATACAATACCACAAACCAATCCCACTACCTTCAATTTCACCGTCCCAATCAAGCTAGATAGACAAAATTACCTGATGTGGAAATCTCAAGTCCTGCCCTCAATCCGTGGCAATGAACTTGAAGGCTTCATAATTCAAGCAATAACCTTGGACACAAAGCAAGAATCTGTATTCAAGGAAGGAGATCAACGAGACTGTAAATATGAGAAGAATAATCTCATGAAAATATTGTATAATTAAATGGTGATTCTTGACATGTAAACACTTACCATGTAAAGCATCTAGCCATGCATATAAATAGCAAAACTCTGTACAAAGAATATACACAGCAATAAAAAAGCTATTCCTTTGAGAAATTTATTTTTGCCAATCATCTTAATTAATCATCATGAAAACAGAATCAGTATTTTAGTTGTTCTTATGCCTATAAAAATTGTTAATTAATATTGAATCAATAAATTAAAAATTAATGAATCCCAAATTTCTTTATGTTATTTAAGTACCTCTCTAACTCTGAACTTCTTCAGTTTGATCCGTCACTTTTTATATTCATTTTTGTTTCTGCACACCATTTTTGATAAGCCATTAGAATCAAAAGTTTAAGTAATTAGGTAAGAACTCAGTGTTATTGAAAAATAAATGAAAGAAAGAAAATAAAAAAAAATAAAAAAGATTCACAAAACGTGAATCCAATTTATGGTCATGTAAATTGGAGATCGAGAGAAATTTGAAAGTGGGGCATAGAATTGAAACGGAGGCTATTAAAAGAGCAAGAATTAAAATAAAAAGGCCTTAAATTTGATGCTGAGATAATCTCGAAAATGAATACCATAATAGAAAATCTATTTACAATTTACCCAACCTAGATCATCATGAATGGCAGACTCATGAATTAATTCTAGAGGGGCTAGCCAAAAAATGACCAAACTAATACTAATAGGTATCCAAACAAAAAGCAAAGCCACTTTTTATTCTTTACACATTTTAAACAATTAAACAATTGTGGTCTTAAATTTATGTGTAGAGGTTTATCTGTGTATCAAGCTTCACCAGACCAGCACTCTGGACGGATTACTTCACTACATCAAACAAGTTGTGCACTCACAATTGAAGATCGAAATTGATTCAATATTGACTCAAGAACCCTAATCTAACTCTCAGTAAAAAGAATGAATGAATTAGAAGCAGAATCAAATAAATCACACAAAGAACACTGAGGATCTGTTTGGGGCAGCTGTGCTGCTCCACCCGTTATTTTAGGAGGATTCTCTTAAAATAAAGGGGGTAGATCAGCTGCACAGCGCCTGAATATTATGTGCTTCAGTCTTTTGCAAGATCTACATCCATAGGTGAAGCCATCAGAGAGAGTTTGATCAACACTTGCTCAACATAATGAGTTTTTTTTTTTTCGTGAATGCTGAGAAATTTTATTAAAATTAAAAATTAAAAAAATTAGAGGAAAACAACTAGATTATAAATCAATCATGAAAAGAAATATTTGGAGAGTCCCCAAGAGTCTTTATGCAGACTTTTACGTAAAGGAACAAGTCGTTTATCTCACCAAGAGGAACAAGTATTGCTCAACATGATGATTTAGCTCTCTATTGTTTACATATTTTATATCATAACATCCACAAGTTTTTTGGTTTCTTTTATTATTATTATTATTATTATTATTATTATTATTATTATAGCCTATTTCAAAACAAAATTTATGTCCTGCCATTGGCTAGAGCAAAAGGAATGTCCCTCAGACATGGTTCCACAATATATATGGACTTTTTTCTTTTCAATTAAAATCCACATGACACAATGCCCTAAGCTTCATCTTGCTCAGTTATAGCTGCACTCATAGTCACATAGCTTTCTCCGCAGCTTTCAATATACCAGGTTGCGGAGACATAGTGTCAAAAGTTCATCACCAAATTGACAACCAATGCCTAGCAATTGTCAAAATACATGTGGCAACAAGTTGAATTTTTGGATCCACCAAAAACTGAGAGGAAAAGATGTCAAGGGTAGGCTCCGAATGTTGAAATAAGAAAAAGATAATAATAAAAAATATATTAAAATATTAAAAAAAGAGAGGAAATGAAGCCTATAAATAGAGGCTTCATTTCCCCTCCTCAACATCAATTCCTCTAGTTCTCTTCTCAAATTTAAAAGAAAGAGTTGAGAGTATTAAGAGTTTAATAAACTCTTGAGTGATTAGGGAGTGAGAGATTAGGTGTATTGGGGTTTTGGGTAGTGAGCCAAAAATATTACAATACTTGTAATCCTCATATCATTAGTAAAATATTTTCCTTCTGTCTTCGCCCGTGGACGTAGGGTAAAAGTCGAACCACGTAATTTCTGGTGTCCTCTATGATTCTATTGTCTCATTATTTCTCAATTTCACTTTTGTTGCGTGTCTACTTCACCCATCAATTTCCCAACAGTGGTATCAAAGCCAATGGTTGTATTTTTGGAGTCGGGATACTGTTCACGTAAAGGGTATTGTTCTTGCGTGCGGTACTGTTCACGTATATATTACTATTCACGTATACGATACTGTTTACTTATACAGAACTGTTCATATATATGGTACTGTTCACGAGAAACGGTAGGAGAATAGTCAGACCTAAAGTGGAAGCCGCAAACTTTGAACTTAAGCCAGTATATTTGAAATGTTGCAAACAGTGGGTTAATTCGATGGACTACCAACTGAAGATCCTCACCTCCATCTTAAGTTGTTTTTGAAAGTAAGTGATGATTTTAAAATTGCTGGAGCAACACAAGATGCTTTAAGATTAAGGCTTTTTCCTTACTCCTCAAGAGATCGAACAAGAGCATGGTTGAACTCATTACCATCTGATTCCATCACTACATGGAATGAATTGGCTGATAAATTCTTAATGAAATATTTTCCACCAACCAAGAATGCAAAATTGCAGAATGAGATCACTTCCTTTCATCAACTTGAAGATGAGAGTTTGTATGAGGCTTGGGAGATATTTAAAGTACTGCTCAGAAGGTGTCCTTATCATGGCATTCCTTGTTGCATACAGTTGGAAACCTTCTACAATGGGTTGAATCCAAGTACAAGATTAATGGTTGATGCTTCAGCAAATGGAGCTTTGTTATCTAAATCTTATACTGAAGCTTATGAAATTTTGGAGAGAATTGCCAACAAAAATTATCAGTGGCCATCAACTAGACAGACGGCAGCTATGTATTATGTATTTTATGGTACACTTCGCACAGTTAAGGAGGTACTACATGTCAATGGTCTAAAGAAAAATCTATTGTCTATAGGACAAATAGATAATCTTGGGTGTAAAACCCATGTTGAAAATCATATTATGAAGATAGCTAGAGGCACGCTTGTATTGATAAAGGCAGAAAAGATCGGTGCTAATTTGTTCATGCTTAAAGGGGAAACACTACAGGAAGTTGATGCGTATGTCGCGTCAAATGGAGAAGAATTAATGATAATGTGGCACCTCAAACTCGGTCACATGTTAGAACAAGGTTTGAAGATTCTCTCTAAGTGAAAATTACTTCTGAGGTTCAAATCGGTGAACTTACCATTTTGCGAGCATTGTGTTATAAGTAAGCAGCATAGATTGAAATTCAACAAATCCACTGCCAAAGGTAAATTCATTTTAGAGTTGGTTTATTATGATGTTTGGGAATCGCCGGATATGTCTATAAGATATATAAAGTACTTTGTGACTTTTATTGATGATTATTCTAGGAGATGCTAAGCGTATCCAATCAAGAAAAAGTCAGATGTGTTTCCAGTGTTCAAACAGTACAAGGCACATGTTGAACTTGAATCCGGTAAAAGGATCAAGTATTTGAAGACAAATAACGATGGAGACTATACAGACGACAAGTTTCTTACTTTCTATAAATAAGAAAGTATTCAAAGGCAGTTCACGATAGCATACACTTCTCAACAAAATGGAGTGGCGGAGCAGATGAACATGACTCTTACATAATAAGAGCTATGTTGAGGACTACGGGCCTACCTAATTCATTCTAGGCAGAAGCAGCCAAAATTGTCTGTTATGTAGTAAATTGGTCGCTATCCACAACAATTGAGTTGAAGACTCTGATGGAGATGTGGACTGGAAAGCCAACAGATTACTCTCACCTACATGCATTCAGATGTCCCGTGTACGTGATGTACAATGCCCAAGAAAGAGCAAAGCTGAATCCAAAATCTAGAAAATGTATCTTCTTGGGATATGCTGATGGAGTAAATGGGTATCATTTGTGGGACCCCACTGCTCACAAGATCGTCATCAACAAAGATTTTATTTTTGTAGAAGATCAACTGCAAAGGAGAGATAACACTATAAAAGAAAGTCAAAGACTTTGCCGGTATATGTGGAAAATAATCCAGAAGATTCGGATTCTTCTGAAGTAGCACCAGAGCATGAGGAACAAAAACTAGTCGTGACTGAGACTCTAGAAGTTCGTCAGTCAACTCGTGAGAGACGATCGCCAGTGTGGCACTCGAATTATGTCATAAAGATCAATGTTGCATACTGTCTTTTAACAGATGATGGAGAGCCATCAACTTTCCATGAAGCTTTAAACAGCTTAGATGTTACTTTGTGGATGACAACAATGTAGGAAGAAATTGATGCTCTACACAAACAAGACATGAGAACTTGTACCACTACCACATGGAAGAAAAGTCATTGGTAAAAAATGGGTCTACAAGATCAAACGTGATGACAATGACCAGGTGGAGCGGTATCGTGTAAGATTGGTGGTGAAATGATATGCTCAGAAAGAAAGTATTGACTTCAACGAAATATTTTCTCCGGTGGTTTGACTCACGACAATCAAAATAGTCTTGGCGATATGTGCTACATTTGACCTACATCTAGAGCAGTTAGATGTGAAAACTGTATTTCTTAATGGAGAACTTGAAGAAGAAATTTATATACTCCAACCAGAAGATTTTGCTGAAAAGGGAAAGGAGAACTTGGTTTGCAGGTTAAACAAATCTCTATACGATCTCAAACAGGCGCCAATGTGTTGGTATAAGAGATTTGATTCCTTCATCATTAGCCTTGGATACAACAGACTCAGTTTAGACCATTGTGCATATTACAAGATGTTTGAAGATAATGATTTCATTATTTTGCTGTTGTACGTGGATGACATTAGTAGCAGGCCCCAATAAAGATCGAGTCCAAGAATTGAAGGCACAGTTGGTGAGGGAGTTTGAAATGAAGGACTTGGGACCAGCAAATAAGATTCTAAGGATGCAAATTCACCAAGACAGAAATTACCGAAAGATTTGGCTTTCTCAGAAGAACTACTTGAAGAAATCTTGTGATGCTTCAACATGCACGATTGTAAGCCAATCTCTACCCCACTTCCTATTAATTTCAAATTATCCTCAAGTATGTGTCCTAGTAATGAAGCAGAGAGGAAGGAGATGTCTCGAGTACCGTATGCATTAGTAGTGGGAAGTTTGATGTTCGCTATGTTATGTACTAGACCAGACATTACACAAACAGTGGGAGCAGTCAGTCGATACATGGCGAATCCTGGTGGAGAGTATTGGATAGCTGTGAAGAGGATTCTGAGATATATTAGAGGAACCTCAGATGTTACATTATTTTATGGAGAATCAGAGTTTACTGTCAAGGAATATGTGGATTTAGATTTTGTAGAAGACTACTGGCTATATGTTTACACTTGCGGGAGCGGCTGTAAGCTAGGTTTTAAAACTGCAGACAGTTGTGGCCTTATCTACATCAGAAGTAGAGTAGATGGCAGCTACACAAGCTTTTAAGGAAGCTATTTGGATACAAAGATTATTGGAGGAGCTCGGGCAAAAATAACAGAAAATTCCTGTGTTTTGTGACAGTTAGAGCACTTTGCATATTGCAAAGAATCCAGCCTTTCATTACAGGACAAAGCACATAAGGGTACAATATCACTTCGTTCGAAAAGTAGTGGAAGATGGAAGTGTGGATTTGCAGAAAATCCATACCAAGAAGAATCTAACAGATGTTTTGACCAAGCCGATCAATGTTGATAAGTTTATCTGGAGTAGATCCTCTTGTGGCCTAGTAGAGGCATAAACAATATGACAATGGCGAAGCAGGAATGATGGTCTGGAGATTGATTGGTTCTCAATCAAATCTCCAAGTGGAGAATGTCAAAAGCTCATCACCAAATTGACAACCAATGTCTAGCAATTGTCAAAATGCATGTGGTAGCAAGTTGAATATTTGGGTGCACCAAAATTTGAGAGGAAAAGATGTCAAGGGTAGGCACCGAATATTGAAATAAGAAAAAGATAATAACAAAAAATATATTAAAATATTACGAAAAAAGAGGAAATGAAGCCTATAAATAGAGGCTTCATTTCCCCTCCTCAACATCAATTCCTCCAGTTCTCTTCTCAAATTTAAAAGAAAGAGTTGAGAGTATTAAGAGTTTAATAAACTCTTGAGTGATTAAGGAGTGAGAGATTGGGTGTATTGGGGTTCTAGGTAGTGAGCCAAAAATATCACAATACTTGTAATCCTCATATCACTAGTAAAATATTTTCCTTTTGTTTTCGCCATGGACGTAAGCTGAAAGCCGAACCACGTAATTTGTGGTGTCCACTATGATTCTATTGTCTCATTATTTATCAATTCCACTTTAGTTGCATGTCTACTTCACCCATCAATTTCCCAACACATAGCAAATGAGTACCCAATTTTTTGGATCAGTCATCGTCCATGATTTTTGCCATTTTAGATATGTTTGCATTAAGCCATTTCTTTTTTATTTTTCATGTTCACTGTTCTATAATCTTTATTAACAACTTTGTAGTTGAATTTGGTTAAAATTAATCGAAAGTCCAGCAGGTGAAAAGCAAAGCCATAAATGAGGATTCTGAAATGACTCCTCCCGAACTCCGAGGGCGAGTCTGTTTAGTTTCATAAAAACAATGGACTAATAATAATATAATTAGTAAGGATTCTACCTAAATTTCGGCAAAGTCTCCTCTATAAATATAGTACTCCCAACCCGCAAATATGTAAAACAAGCACTCCTAAAATAATTAAATATACAACCAACTCCAATGATCAACATCCTCAACCAGAATACTGAGTTTTATCCAAGATATCTCAAGAGTATCAAAAGATTATACTATAACTAATATTAACATACATTAGTTTATTCTTAATCTAAAAAGAATAATACAACAAACTTACACAATCCAAAAAAAAAGAGATAATCAAAATGCCCTAACAAAAATCATCTCTATCTCCTAACACCATCACGTGTCCAAAATTCAAAATATGTATAGTCGCTGGGTCGATTTGATGTACCTGTAACCTCTTGTGGGGGGGGGGGAGAAATATAATAAAACAGGATGAGTAAAAAACTTAGTGAGTGGATAACAATTTTTGAAAATAAACTTACTTTAAAATAATTATATCCTTTCAGTAAATAACTTTACCAAATTTCCATAAGAAAACTTAAATAAACTCATTTAATTATAAATCATACACTGACATGAACATAAGATATAATACCACATAAAATCAAGGAAGTTATAAAAACATTGTAATCTCAAATACTGAATTCTAAAAATTGTCACTAAACAAGTACCTAGGGGAATAATCTTGTCATACCCAGACCTCAAGCGGACAAGCAGTGACGTACTATCAGGTTACCATCATGCCTCAGAGCTATGACGGGTAGACGAATGGAATGTCATCTCATATAGCTCATATATCTCATTATATCTCTGCATGTGCAAATTGTATTTTCTTTTCCTTATCACATCTAAATCCAATTTTCTTTTCTTTAAAATACTATCATATTTTATTCAAAGTCGATATGAAAAACCATTAACCAAACATTTTAATAAAATATTAATGCGTGAATAAAATCCATTTAGAGGAAATTATTAAATTAGAACATTTAAAATACTTATTTCGCAAACATGCTTTACTATCATAATTAACTATGAAAATTTGTATATTCTACTCATAGTGACGATGCTCTGACTTGGTTATCGTCCACGACCACAGACTGGTTCTCGCTCGTGGATCCTCCCAAATCAAGGAAACAACATAATTATTTTCCGTAAATGCGAAATAGGACTAAATTTATGCAATAAGGCTTGAAACAAACACTTGTCCCTAATATACAACTCCAAACAAAATTAACAAAATACTCTTGCATTCGTAAATTATTAACATACTGCAAAATCGTAAGCTATCGAATTACCCTCGGAATCCTTAATTACCAAATTGTCCTTAATTCATATCACAAAAGTATCGATAAGGCGAGATATTACAAAATTATCCTTAGATGTGAGATTACCGAAATGCCCTCGTCGGTCAACAGTGACCAAAATTCAAGCAACATTGACCGAGAAGCTCGGGTTAGACACTTCTGGTTGAGCTGAGTTAAACGGTATTGGTGGAAAGCTCCCACATGCGGTGATAACGCCGAAATCTAGCTCGACAATCGTGAGCACCTCAAGAATTGGCCGGTGGCGAATCAGTGGCTTCCGATGGCTGTGGATGGTCGAAAATGAAAGGTTGTGACGTGAGGAGTAAAACCCAACCGGTGGTGTGGCCTAATTCCGGTGGAATCAATGGCAGTCATGAAGGGTTTTGGCTGTGACTGTTCACGCTTCAGACATCGGCGTTCTGATAAGCTTTTGGTGACGGTGATGGTAGGAAAGTGAAGGCCGGCTCAATCGTTTGCTACCTTCCACCGTGGGTGAGGTAGTAAGAAATTCAGAGATATGGCCGAGTCAGGTTCGTAGGTTTGGGTTGGGTTTTCAATTAAGTTTTTGCCAGCTTCTTCTCTCTCTCTCACGTGTGAATATTTTCCCTCCTTTAAAACAATATCCATCTTCTTTTATCACTTTTGTAACCACCTTTTTTTTTCCTCATACATTACAATTTCGGTTCCATTTTGTAGCTTAGCCTCTTTTTTCCTGATCCTTGTTTCTATGTAATCCTTGTTAACGTTAAAAGTCCAACACCAATTTCATGATCCAATCCAATTACATTTGTCTAAGCCCAAGTTCAAAGCCTAATCCATGGAAGATTCAAGAATTGTGTAGAGAATGGAAGATATTTCTAAAACTAAATGTATCTAATAGTGGTAAAAATATCTAAATCTAGATGTTTATTAGATATTTAGAGATATTTGTAAAATGTGGTTGTTATATTTTTGTAATTTAAAGTTTGTGCGATTTGTATTAGTTCTAGGTTACTATAAATACCTCTAAGCTCTTTGTTGTAGGCATCAAGTGGCGAATGAAGAATTAGAAGAGAGAAAGAAGAGTGAACCAGGTAAAATATCAACAAACTTCGTTAGTTTAGTAAAATTCTTCTGATGCTCAAATAGTTTTAATTTTGAGCAGTTTAGTCCTCTTTAGTTTTCTACAATTGTTATTAGAGTATGGTTGGTCTAGGACCACTATAGTAGTGTTGTCGAAAGTGCACAATAATCAAGGACTATCATGAAGAAGCTGTAAGAGTACGACAAGGATGATCAGGAATCTTTTGATGGAGTTTCGTTGAATCGTGAGAAGTTTGAAGCTCTATAAGTTTATATCAATATTAGAATTGAAGCGAAATCAAGAAGTCAGAAACGTAAAAATTATCATTCTTTCAGCTACATAATACATATAAATAAAACTATCAAGCCTGATACTTGTTATATTGAAAGCAAAAATTAAATAAATACACAAATCCGTTAATTAGAATTTTTTTAAGGAAAAAAATAAGAACCTATGAATGAGAAGAGGAATGGTGATGGCCGCCACGAAGCAGCTAGAGTTGTAGTTCAGTGAATAATTTTTTGTGACAAAATTAAAGAGCAAAGAAATTGATGTTGCAAAATTAAATGAAATCCAGGCTTTTGCATTCTTATATATACTGTATTTGCATGAGAGTTTTCATATCTCTAGTCTTTACTTCTCGACTACGTCGATAATAATTGGAGAATAGAATCTTCCCTGTCCTTTCTTTCAATTAGGAAACTTTCACTTTTACTAACTCAAGACAAGCATAAATGCCAGCACGATGAATGCAAGTTAATTATCTCTAAGAAATATGGAGTTAATGGTACTGATCAATTTATAAGTATTTATACAATTATCTATCGTACCTCCTAGTTTGAAATCTACATGCGAGTAGTGATCGTAATACAAACAGTACTTCTTTTTAATCAAGCATTTTGAATTAAATTCTATTTCCGGCATATGCCACTTATATTTTCTCTTAATATGAATTTAAGCTCAATTCTCAACTGGAACACGGAAGCAACCAACGGAGCAAACCGAGAATCAGATGATCAAACCACCGTCTTCAAGTAAGTAAATGAATAGGCAGCTGCTAAGCTACATTATCAAATCAAAATCAATTTTTTGTTTTTTTTGTATGATTCCGTTGCTGCTATTCAACATTTGATGTTTAGAATTAATATTTTGAATGTTACAAAATTCAAATAATGTATTGGGTTTTGGTGAGGCAGCCAGAATTGCGGATGGTTCAAGTGTGTTAAACGATAATTAACTGATCTATCTTAGAATTATCCTTAAAATTTAGATTTACTATTTTGGTCCATTATATCTTTGTAATACCCCATTTTACATCCTTAGTGTGAAAACCTTCATAGAAAATTAAAATAATTGCTGATTAACTAGTTTTAATCTATGAGTGCGACTATTGTCACCCCTCTAAATATCTCTTAACACCCATTTTCTTAATTAACCCCATTAAAGTATTTTAAAAATTATAAAATTCTTTTAACACCTCCATCAATGACAAAAATACCCTTAATTAAAACTTATTAGTGTAAACCTCATTCTCTAATTTTTGTTTATTTTTATTATTAAACCCCATTTCAACAATAGGATTTCTTCTATTCAAAAGAAAAAAAAACAACCGATTTTCTTCTCTCCATTGCAATCACCAATGGTAAATTCTTCACCCAAAAATTAGAGGAAAAAACAACTTTTTTAATTTCTATAATGTTAGATTTTTTTAAGGAAAAAAAATTATTTGAATTTTGATTTGGGTTTTAATTAGAATTGTCCTATCATGTAATTTTAATAAAGTTTAAAATTGAAAAATAATTAAAGGGGTTCTAAGAGATATTTGGAGGGGTGCCAATAGTCCTACTCCTAATCTATAGAGGTTTCAATTTTATGAAATTTTCTTTTTCAGGAGGTAGAAAGGAAAATACATTTTTGACAAAAATGTAATACCAAATTTCTGCCGTGATCCATATTTCATAATATTTGGCATTTCAGATGTGCTTCCACTTTGCTTTTCAATTACTTCAGTTCTAATATTCTTGGGTTTGTCAAATTAGGAGTGGGTTCATTGGGTTACAAAGGGTGCGTTTGCTTTAGGGTGCGTTTGGGATTGAGGTACTGTAGCTTTTAAGCTACAACTGCTGTGAAAAAAAAGCTGTAATTATGAAATAAAAGTTAATAATATATAGTAAATATAAATTTTAAATAATAATTTTATCAACATTATTAAAAATATAATAAATTTTATATCATACAAGTAAAAAATTATATCAACATAGATTAAAAGCTACAGCAGTTAGTGTTTACCAAACACTTTAGTGCTGTAACTTTTAAGCTATAGCTGCTCAACCTCAATCCCAAACGCACCCAAAGTGGGTTGGGCCTAAACAAATTATGTGACACTTCCTCATCCTTGTTATTTCTTTGTGCAAGTATATATTTTGATTCTTAAAACGCATCTTTTTCTTTTTCTTTTTTTTGGGGGGGGGAGGGGAAGGGGAGGAATGCCAGTGTTTTTATTGCAGAGAAACAAAATTATATATATATATTTAGAAGAGAAATATTGAGAACATAATCCATTCCAAATAAATGTATAACTAAAACCATGCATGCTCACTTGCGGATGGCAAGGAAACTCAAACCTGTACTGAATTCGGACAAATCCGAATGATGTGGTATGAACTTCAATCTAGCAAGTATTTTTAGGTGGTGTTTGGTTTTAAGAAAGGGAATTAGAGTTAAAGAGTCGAATGGAGGGGCAATAAGAAGAGAGGAGTGGCAGAGAATAGCGACATTAAATTTCATTGTTTGGTTTGACATAAAATTTGATAGGGAAAGGAATTGCAATTTTTTTATTTGGACAAATTTATCCTTTACCTTAAATATTAAATTATCTAAATTAGTAATAAAATATAATTTAATATTAATACCAAACTTTTTTAATTTCTAAAAGTTCTAAAACAATTGATGATTTATATTTAATATAAAATAATTTAATATATTAAACTATTTAATATAATTTAATATTAGATATAATTTAATATAAATAAAAGTCGGTCAACATAAGTCAACGACGACCGATTATTTTCCGACAATAGTCCGGCGAGTTCCAGCGGTGGTCCGGCAAAGTTCCAGCTGAGATCCGGCGAGCTCTGGAAAATTCCAGCGATGGTCCGGCGATGTTCCGGTGTGTCAGCGGTGGTCCGGCAAAATTCTGGCGAAAATCCATAGGCAGAAATCCGGTGAAGGTCCGGCGATAGTTAATTTATATTTATATATTTTCATATTAAATAAATAAATAAGTTTATTTATTTTATTAAAATTTTTAAATCATTCATTAAATTTGATTAATATAAAATTATTTATAATATTAAATTGATAAAATAAAATTATAAATAATAATAATAATTAATAACATTAAACAAGTTGAAATGTTGAAGGGTAATTTTGGAAGCTTGTGTTTTCAACATAAGAGGAATTTAAATTCTTCACTCTTTGGTGTGGAATTCAAAATCTACATTATAAGGGATATTAAATTCTAATAGAAATTAAATTCTTATAAATTTTGTGCAATCAAACAATGGAAATAAAAGTAAAATTTGAATTACTTTCCTCTCCCCCATTCTCTCCTCCCAACCAAACATCACCTTAAAATATTCAAAATCCGGATGGAAAAAGGTAAACCCGTACTTACTCGGGTCCAGACCTTGGATTAGCCGAACCCAAATTTATGAACCCGGAATATATATAAATATATATCATTTTTCTTTAAAGTTTGAAAGTATTGAATTAAAAGAATAAACAGAAAGAAACCCTAACCAGTTAAAACAGCCTCTAATTGAGAGCGAGAATACTTCTCATTTACAAATTCTAGATTGAGAATAATAACCAAGGAAAATTAACTTCCCACTTACAACAAATGTATCAGCTCCTACTTTTCAATTTTTTAACAAGCATATTGAATAGACTTAACAGCTTGTCAGCTTCTACACAAAGGACTTTTTCTTCGAATGACCACGCGTGGAATTATAAATTTCAATATTCCGTCTTTCTGCCTGCTAAAATGATTTGAATTAGTCAAATACTCTAAATGGAACCAAATCTTATCCACACACATCATTAATCGAATCTTTCTCTATGTTCTTCAATTGAGAAAATAAGAAGATTTGGATTTGTAGGGCTTCAACTCTTGATATTTTGAAATGAAATTCTAAAAGAATTATCGGTCTTACGAGGAGAGGGACAGCGACCAATCTACGGATTATGGAAGAATGAAATTTAATTGAATTACTAATTAATTTTTAAAGGAGATTATAATATTTACTTCAAAATTCAAATATAGATGATTAATTGAGAAATTACGTTGTGCACGGAATGCAGAATCAAATGCACCAATTAATCATATAAAAATAAAAGATACAAGAATTTAACATGGTTTGACAATTATGCCTACGTTCATGGGAGTAAGAGAAAATAATTGTATTACTAATAATTATTAAAGTACAATATTTGAATAAAGAAACCTAACTTTTCATAATCTAAATACACCAAGTACTCTAACAAACACTTGAAAGGAAAACCTTTCAATTGCTCACACTCTCCAATTGTTTTCTCTCAACAATTCTTCACTTGAATCATTTCTACAATTTTTTGGGATGCTATGTAATGAAGAAATGCCCTCTATTTATGGGCAATATGGATGCACTATTGCACCAAATTCTTTGATTGCTTTTCAAAAATTTCTTCCACCTCTAAATGCATGTCACAATTTCGACTACCGTCCAATTGCATGTCAAAATCTTTGGCCGCCAATTTGAATTCAACCCATGTGTTTTCATTTAACTTTTTCAACAATTCTCCACCTTAATGAATATTTGTCCAAATGGATAAATATAAGTCGACTACCAACGAACCATCATCCCCAAATTAATCATTCACTAAGGATCCAAAACAATTACATTGGTTCAACCACCTACGTACCAAGCTATTATGATCAAGCCGACCGTGATTCATAATTCCAAAGAAACAACTCAACACATTTGAAGAATTTGAATTAGTTTTAAACAATGTTGAAACTTAACTCCAGTAGTATTTTTTGTCAACATATTTGATGGGTTATCCTTGGTATCGATCTTTTTCAACAACATAATGTTGTGCAAATTTTAATGAACTCGCAAGCGTACGAATCTATTGTAGTATAGATTAATGGTGACGAGTGTCGATCCCACGAGGAGGTGGATTTTAAATATATATAGAATTAATTTTGTATGAGATGATTGGATTTGTGGTGGAAATGATTTGGAATATGCTAAAACTTAAATTAAAATGACGAGAATAAATTCTGA
>MKYO02003005.1:479564-516646 GCA_002013955.2 Citrus medica
GTTTGGTTGACAATAATCCTGTGTGATGCATGTACCGTACGCGAGATTTTTCATCCACTGATATGCTGCCACGTCACCATCAACAGTACATAAGAATTTTAGCCCAACAGGATCGTGACACCTCATCAGTCAATGCCACATCATCGTCCATCTATGTGAACAGTGTCGTGAACAGTAACGTATACAGTATCATACACGTGAATAGTACCGTACATGTGAATAGTGTCATTTTTCCTTTTATGCTCCTCCTAAGGTTTTCGACCGTCCTGAGTTCAAAAGTGATGTCCGTTTTGCCGTCTGATCTCTCCTTTATTGTGAAATGACTATAATGCCCCTAAAATACATAAAATACTTAATTAAAATAAAACACACGGAATTAAATCAAAAGAAGGTTAAATTCATAAAAGTAAAGGTGTTAGTAAAACTTGTAGTGTAAAATGACAATTTTCTCCTTCATAAATATACATTTTCTAACACTCAACACATAACACCACTCTCAATAACTTTTCTTACATAATGATATTTCACGTCTATGTGTTTTGTCCAAGTATGATATGTTCAATTCTTTGCCAAGAATATCGCACTTTGGTTATCACACAAGACCTCAATGTTCTTTTGAATTACTCCAAATCACCTTACAAGCCTTTTAACTAGATAGCTTCACTTTATGGCCTGAGTTGCTACCATGTACTTTGCTTATGTAGTGGAAAGAGCAATTGTCAGTTGTAGAATCGACCTCTAGTTTATCGAACCTCCACCCAAAGTGAATATATAGCCTGTTGTTGATCTTCGATTGTCAAGGTCTCCTGTGAAATCAGAATCACAATACCCGACACATTGTTGACCACAATACTTCTTGAATAATAACCTGAGATTAACTGTCCTATACAGATATTAAAGAATCCCTTTCATTGTAAGCCAATGGTTTTTACCCAGATTATGCATGTATGAATACGGCTTGAGATATATCGGGCCTTGTACACACCATAGTGTATATAAGACAATCAATAGCATTGGCACATGGAACATGAGTCATGTATTCACGCTCTCTTGAGAATAAGGACATAAAGAAGACCTTAATTTGAAATGAAGAACTAGAGGAGTACAAAATGGTTTAATTTTGTTGTTTATACCAAACTTTTATAGCACATTCTTCAAATATGACTTTTAAGTCAGCCGCACGCTCCCATTCCTTTTGTCTCTATGAATCTCCATCCCAAGTATTTTCTGTGCAACACCTAATTCTTTTATCTCGAACTCAGAAGCCAACTACTTTTTTGATCTCTCAATTTCATCTCTATTTTTTAAATCTATAAGCATATCGTCAAAATAGAGTAATAAATAGAAGCTCCATCTTATAATCTTCTATAGTAAACACAGTTATCATGTTCATTTTTAAACACAATGATCATGTTCATTTTTTGTGACTGTTTCAATCTATACAAAGATTTAATCAACCTACATACTTGATTCTCCTTTCTAGCAACTTTGGAATTGCAAGACTGAGTCATATAGCTCTCTTCCTCTAAATCTCCATGTAAGAATGTTGTTTTAACATCCAATTGAACTAACTCTAACTCATATTCTGCTACCAAGGCAAGTAGTAAATGAATAAAAACATGTTTGATAGCTAAAGTCTTGTGCTTGCTTTCTAAACCACATTTCTATAGGAGTTTTACCTTCAATTACAGTAGAATGCAAAACGAAATGATAATAAGCTAGATGCCCAAACAAATGAAATGAGTCAAGTCTTGTGCTTGCTTTCTAAACCACATTTCTATAGGAGATTTACCTTCAATTGCAGTAGAATGAAAAACTGGTTTATTAAGTGACTTGTATAGCTTATAGCCTTAGCCTAAAGTTTTTTATCTAAACCAGAATTAGATAGCATACAACATACTTTCTCCACCAAATTACAATTCATACGCTCAGCCACACCATTCTCTTGAGAAGTATGTCTCACTATGAAATATCTTTTTATACCCGCACTCTGGCATACTTGCAAAAGTGGATCAAAAGTATATTGACCCCCATTATAAAAAATGCAATACTTTGATTTTTATGCCAGTTTGAGTCTCCACCAATTTCTTCTAGAGCATCATCCTTTGCTCACATTATGTACACCCATTTGTGTCTAGAGAAATTATCAAAAAATGAAACAAAATAACAACTTCCATGAATTGATGTAGTCTTGGTTAGTCTTCATAGATCATTGTGAATATATTCAAGAATCTCACGAATATTGTAATTATGGTGCCAAACTTGACCATTCTCTTCTTGCCCATTAAACAATGCTCTCAGAACTTTATTTTACATATTTTTTACCTTTTAAGAGTCTATGCTTCATTAGAGTTTGTAAAGACTTTTCTCCAACATGTCCTAATAGTACATGTCATAACTTGGTTGTGTCATTGTGCGCCTAAAAACAATTAGCTTTATTAGTTGTATTTTCCTTTAAATAGAACAAATTATAACAACGGACCCCTTATAGAATCCCCATAGCCTTATATGTGAACTTTATTATGCATTCTTTAATGATAACCTTGTAGCCTTTAACTTCCAAAACACCTATAGAAATTAAATGTTTCTTTAAAGCTGGAACATATCTAACTTTTTTTAGTTTTTGACTATTCCTTCAAACATTTTTTAGTCAGATTATTCATATCTGATTGACACTAAAAAGTATACATTTAAAAAGAATAAAATTATTAATTTTTCATTTATTGTGTCGATTAATGTGCTCATTATTTCTAAATTATCTTAATACTTCACAAATATATATTTATGTTAAATTAATTCGCAATATATTAATTTTTGTCTTGTAAATATTTTTCAGGAATAAAGATAGAATTGGAATTGAAAGCGGGAATAAAGAAGAACTGCTAAAGCAATTTGGAATACATCATTAAGGAGATGTTATTAAAATAAAAAAGAAAAAAAGAAAAAAAAGAAAGTGGCAATCATGTTGGTGATGGTCAGGAGGTCATCCCGCCACCTGACCATCACACATTTCAACATATATTTATATTATAAAAATAAAATAAAATAAAATAATAAAATAAAGATGCATTCCTTGCCTATAAAAGGCGAGGAGATGCACGGAGCTGAAGAACAAAGTGAAGAGAGCTGAGCCGAGAAGAAAGAACGAGAGAGCAAAGCTGAGGAATTGTTTATTTTCCTTCTTTTTCTTGTTTTGATGTGTAATCAATTGTCCTTATAATATATTTCAAAAGTTTATCAAATAAAAAGAGTGTTTTATTTTCTTTCAAAATGAGTGGCTAATTTTATTAAGCTGAGGTGAAGGGTGAAACTCAATGTTTCAAACTATTGAATTTATTACTTTCTCAAGTAAGTTTTTACGTTTATTTTATTCTTTTCTGGTTATTTTTATGTCATGTTAATTTATAGATTCTCTTGGATCTGTATGGAATTTTGACATAATGTCAACACATTACTACAGTTGTGGCATATTAGGTGCTTTATTCCATATTTATCCACACACATAGAACTAAATGATATAATAATTAACTGGTAAAAGTGAGACAAAATTTAAAAATGAGAGTATATTAAAATTACAGTTTGAATAACTGAGAGTGGATTCCGTAACCTTGGCATATTTTTAAATTGATTTCTAGTGATTTCTTTTCTTGCAATTAATTTTCTTTGTTTAACAAATTGACAGCTAGATTTTAAATTCCCTGTGGTTCGACCCCAAATTTACTGAGTTATATTATAACTAGACACTCTTAGATTTGGGAGTAATACACTTTTGAGTCGTGTCAATATCCATGTCGTGCGATAGGGTTGATCATTCCTAATCATAACTGCACCAAATTACAAATCATGGAAATTTGTAAATTATTCTCTTATGGGACACAATGATAGGTTGCTTCGATGTCAAGTATGCACTCGTTCAAACTAGCCATATATGTTACAAGAATAAAACTTAGTGAACAGTCACAGTCTATATTATTATGTGCCATATTTGCTACTTCTGGTTTCTTCCCATCTCTCTTTTTAGCCTTCGAACAATCTTTCTTCCAATGACCATTTTCATTATAAAAGGCACACTCATTTTCGAGTTGTATTTCTACTTCTCAATTTGGTTCGAGAATTCTTTCCACCGCGAATTTTTTTTTCATCGCCCTTTTCTAGTTGATAAAACCTCAGATGATGATTTTTCAGAATTTTTTTTTCATTATTCCGAATTTCCAAATTGGTCAATGCTATGCAAACATCTTTTAAGATGATCACACTTTTACCACAAAATAAGGTAATAAAAAAATGGTTGTATTCTTCTAGAGGTGAATGCAGTAGAATCAGAGCTTTGGCTTCATTCTTAATGTCTTCATCAAGTTTCTTTAAATTAGCAAGTAATTTTTCAAATCTTGAGATATTTCGTGCATTGACACCGCAAGCTCCATTCAGAAGCTTACCTGGCTCATTGCATGAAGGTAATTTTTAGGACTTTTTAGCATGTATTTTTCCTTCAGTGGATGCCACAGAGTCATCGTAAACTCTTTATCTTTCACCAGATATTTCACCTCTTTGGTCAAGAATGAACTAATCTAATCACATGCTCCTTAGTTCATCGATTCCAAATTTCTTTTTTATACAAGTATCCTTTATTTTCCAAAGCGATATTGAGATCGATTTGAATAAGGGCACCCATAATTTTACGCCTCCACATGTAGAAGTTTATTTTTCCATTGAACTTTTTGACATCGATCTTTGAACCTCTTATAATATGTGTTGATTGGTGAGGTGACAAGTCTAAACTCTTAGCTAAAGTGTCTCCTAGAATAGTCTCAGTAGATCTTTTTCTCTTATACACAATGATAGGTTGCTTCGATGTCAAGTATGCACTCGTTCAAACTAGCCATATATGTTACAAGAATAAAACTTAGTGAACAGTCACAGTCTATATTATTATGTGCCATATTTGCTACTTCTGGTTTCTTCCCATCTCTCTTTTTAGCCTTCGAACAATCTTTCTTCCAATGACCATTTTCATTATAAAAGGCACACTCATTTTCGAGTTGTATTTCTACTTCTCAATTTGGTTCGAGAATTCTTTCCACCGCGAATTTTTTTTTCATCGCCCTTTTCTAGTTGATAAAACCTCAGATGATGATTTTTCAGAATTTTTTTTTCATTATTCCGAATTTCCAAATTGGTCAATGCTATGCAAACATCTTTTAAGATGATCACACTTTTACCACAAAATAAGGTAATAAAAAAATGGTTGTATTCTTCTAGAGGTGAATGCAGTAGAATCAGAGCTTTGGCTTCATTCTTAATGTCTTCATCAAGTTTCTTTAAATTAGCAAGTAATTTTTCAAATCTTGAGATATTTCGTGCATTGACACCGCAAGCTCCATTCAGAAGCTTACCTGGCTCATTGCATGAAGGTAATTTTTAGGACTTTTTAGCATGTATTTTTCCTTCAGTGGATGCCACAGAGTCATCGTAAACTCTTTATCTTTCACCAGATATTTCACCTCTTTGGTCAAGAATGAACTAATCTAATCACATGCTCCTTAGTTCATCGATTCCAAATTTCTTTTTTATACAAGTATCCTTTATTTTCCAAAGCGATATTGAGATCGATTTGAATAAGGGCACCCATAATTTTACGCCTCCACATGTAGAAGTTTATTTTTCCATTGAACTTTTTGACATCGATCTTTGAACCTCTTATAATATGTGTTGATTGGTGAGGTGACAAGTCTAAACTCTTAGCTAAAGTGTCTCCTAGAATAGTCTCAGTAGATCTTTTTCTCTTATACTATTAGAAGCTTCACATTTTACCAATTTTTTTCTCAATAACTATTCCTACCAACGCGTGAAAAATGCACCAAGAAAGTTTTCAAGAAAGATTGGAGGGGTCACAACGATCCTATTTAAAACCCATACTCCATAGGCAATTATAGTTTTGTTGACAGAACTTTCTTAGACATGCACTTACCCAAGCAACCATATTGCAAGATCTTAACACACTCAAGTATGAACTGTCGGCTCTACCGTGTTCATGAACAATACCATATATGTGAACAATACTAGTTCTTGTACGCAAAATACGGAATACACAAGAATTTAACATGACTCAGCAATCATGTTTATGTTCACAAGGGCAAGAGAAAATAATTATATTACTAATAATTATTAGAGTATAATATTTGAGTAAATTAACCTCACTTTCCAGAATCCAGATACACCAAGTACTCTTGCACACATTTGAAAAGATAACCTCTCAATTGTTTACACTCTCAAATTGCTTGCTCTTAACAATTCTTCACTTGAATTATTTCTATAATTTTTTGAGATGCTATGTAGCAAAGAAATGTCCTCTATTTATAGGCAATATGGACGCACTATTGCACCAATCCTTTGATTGTTTTTCAAAAATTTCAGCCACCTCCAAATGCATGTCACAAATTCGGCCATCGTCCAGTTATATGTCAAAAATTTTGGCCACTAATTTGAATGCAACCCATGTGTTTCAATTTGACTTTTTCAACAAATTATGCAGCATACATCTCAATCCTACAAAAATAATCAAAACTACAAAAGAAAAATTATAAAACTAAAAATGATAAATCTTTATAAATATGGTTGTTAAATAACAAGCTTTAGCGATATACTAAAAGCCTCTCCTATTAATACCTTATACTATATTTTAGTGTATATAACAATAGTATTTTTGTAACATTTAAAATCACTTATTACGCCTAGACAAATTAAACACGAACATTGCAACACAAATTGAACACTTTATTTGCTTCGCGCTGTAGATGTCATCCGACAAAAATCACCTGACAGCCATCAGCAGAAAAATAACTTTAGATGGTTTTATTTCTATAGAAAAGAAAGCTATCCAAGTTCAAAACATACAAGAAAGCTTCTAGACTTATGGTCATGGTGGCTACTCAGTTGAAGAAGTGTTATTAGCTTAGAACCAGTTACAAATGTTGGAGAAAAGTGGCACAAAGATTTAGTCGTAATGCTAGCGAGAAGCATTCATAAACAATCTGCCATAGTGACACACAATTAACATAAAGATGGTAATGCCATAGAAAATTTGTGCGTCATACAAAATGATGTTACCAATCTTATGTAGAAGAGCGTGGAGACCAAAGAGAGGCAATTCCTGAGATAATTGCAATCAGCTACCACAATTGGAAATTTTTATGGCATCGAGAATTCCCGTCAGCAGAAGATGCATAAAAATAAAAGCCAGTGGCAATCAGATAAGACCATGTATTTTCCAATTTTGATCAAGGTCTTAGTTTTGTCCAAAAGCATAAAAAATAAGCAGTGGTGAGTGATTGTGATGTAGGATGTTATTTTAGCATTTTGTTATATTTTCTATTTTTAATTAGGCTAAATCATACTATGTATTTTAGCAGTTTATTTTTATTATAATTATGATTTAGATTCCTTTTAAAATTAAGTTTGGAAGTTGGTTTACCATTAAGTTAGGGATGTAGGTTTACCTTATTATAATTAAAGAGGTCTTGTTATTATTTTCATAACTTCAATTCTTCAATTAAAAAAAAAAAACTCTTTTATAATTTCCTTTAGGATTACTTACCAAAATTTCCTTATTTTAACCTAATCGCATTGGCTTAGTCTAGTACTAAAATGATATTTAGTATTTATCTATCTTCTCAATTCACTTTCGTTACCCTACTCTGTCAGTTGGTATCAAAGCAGTTCTATGCCAATCACATAGCTTTCTTGACTGCCCACATCGATCCCTGCTGAATCCTTCATTGAAAAGAAAAATAAAAAAAATCCCAAAATAGAAAACGCTAGTTGCCATCGCGCTGCGACCACCATCACCTCTAAAATCTGACCAGCTGCTGGAACCACTAGACTCACCATATTCTGGCATCCAAACCTAAACCATCACAATTAGATTCTTGTCACAAGAACCATTACACCAAGCTACAATATCCTTGATCTCCGTCTCTTTGATAACCGTCGTTCTGATCGTTCTAGCCATCATCTTTACCATCCAGAGCCACCATTAAACTCTTCCTCCACAGTTTCTCCAAATCCAGCAACCGTTGAGGTCGAAAATTGCTGGATTCATTGCAGCCCAACCAAAGTTCTTAAATGTTTTAGAAGACTTTAAATGCTATTTATGAAAGGATGTAAGGTGGATTAAAAAAAATGTTTTGGCTCATAGTCCGTAGTAATGTATACAATGCAAATGTTATGATGTTATGTAATGCTATGGCCAGCTTGCTGGTATGATGATGATCTTGTGCACAAGGATGTTATGAACAATGTGGGCTATAGTACCCTGAATGAGGAACAATGCTGGGGTATAACACTCTAAATGATGAATGATGAATGATGAATGATACTGACTATGAGGCATGAGCTACCAATGTTTATATTTGAATGTTTTTTTGAATGTTTTAATGTTTTTAATGCTTTTACATGAATCCAGCCCTTATGCTAAATGAAGATGTTGTTATAAAATGTTTAAAGGTAAAATGACAAAGGTTTTCAAATATTGTGCATGAATTTGCTTACCGAGTTGATGGCTCACCCCTTGTCTCCAATATTTTGCAGATTGATTAGAGATGTGGCTTGGGTTCTTAGATGGAGAATTTTCTTAGTGGATCTTTGGAGTTGCTTTAAAGATTAAATTTGGCTAGACTTTTTATTTTGCATTAGAGACTTTTTTTTGGAGACTTTATCTCAAATGCTTTTTATTTTTTTTGCAAGGATTCAGTTGGAGTATGAATAATGATTGTCTATTTTGAGATTTATTAATAAGAATAAATGATGTGAGGTTTCATTCCAATTTTACCCTTGTGTTTTCATGGGTAATTTTTTGTGTGTTACAACGATGTTGTTGGTGTGAGTGGATTATCACCCCTAACAACAGCTTGCTCCTAGCCACCTTCTCTTCAAGATCCAATTCCTTCCTAGTCCTTGTCACAGTGACCAGGCACTAGCAAGACTGTACATTGCAATTCATTCTGTTTACAGTTTTGCCATTAGTTGTATTTTTAATTTGAGGAAAAAAGTGATAAACATAGAATATTAGGGATCATGTTGTCCCCTTGAGTTTGAAGATATTTCATATTTTGATGGTAATCCCAATGATATTTCCACTAGATTTGTAAGATGGATTATTCTCGTCAAATTATCTCATTGAAAATTGTTATCTCTCATGCATCATTTAAGTAGACAAGTAATGCTTTAGATTGTTGGGAAAAACTACAAGAACTACGGATTCCACAAGGGCAAGATGAAATCAAAAAATGGTTTGATATTAGACAATTGATGGTAAACCATTTTTTCATTGTGATGATTCTGAACCATCTCTTTTTACGCCAATCAAAATAGAAGATGATGAGATTGCTGGTTTATTTGAGATTTTTAAAGAAAAGGTACAATTAACTCTTGATTTGAGCATTGAGCCTAATAGTACAATCAAGTTTGTACAACAAAATCAAGTTGAAGAGAGCCAGCAATGATTGACATGATTGGCATGATTATGCCTATCCATGTTGAATGCAAAAAGGTCATTTTTGAAGAAAAACTGGTTGCAAAGATAAAATTAATTGGCAAAAACATTGACCGAGATTTGAGAAAAAAACTTGAGTGCTCGGAAGCCATTAGTTCACACAGGATTTCATCTTCTTGAAGAGTTCTCATAAGCTCAAGAAAAAGATAAAGCATAAAGATTTCCAAGAAAGATTGATGAGAAAGGCTGCAAGTTCAAGCTCCAAGATGCATGGATGCTCCACTTCAAGTTGCATCCTTGAGATAAACTCGAGAACTAGTTTTCTTTTAAGAGTGGGAGAATGATGTAGGTGTTGTTTTAACATTTTAGAATTTTTTTTATATTTTCTATTTTTAGTTAAAGTCATTCATGGTATGTGTTTTACCCTTTTATTTTTATTATAATCATGATTTAGTTTTTCCTTTTAAGTTAACTTGTGGACGTAGGTTTACCTTACTATAAATAGGGAGGTTTTATTATTATTTTCATAACTTTTTATCAATAAATTTTTTTTATAATTTTTTTGGGATTATTTATCAAAAATATCTTTTATAAAGTCATTTAGGTTAGAGTATCATCAACTAAAAAATCAAGATAACAAGCAAAAAAAAAAAAAGAATAGAAATTAGAAGAAAACAAACACGAGAACATTTTTAGGTTCAGTAATGATACCAAATTCCTCTAGTAAAACCAGCATGAGAAAGAGGTATGTGAATGGTTTGTAACAAAGGCTAACGCCATGCCAGCAATTAAAAAGACAAAAGGTAATGAGGTATAATTAACTTCCCTGATAAGGGTAAAAGAAAATTTAGTAGCTTTTACAGTTCCTCAATCGAAACCAGCCTCGCAATGGCCTTTTACGTACGCAGTTCTAAACATTCGACAATGATTATAGAACGAGCATCATGAAAAATGAACAAGAAATGGCTTAACTACACACTCGGACAATAACCCTATTTAATCAGCATTTATAACTGTGCTTTCTGTAATTACCTTTAGCAACCATGTGGCAGCTAGTTAATTCTCTCCAACTGCTTTCTATGATGATGCCGGGTCCATAAGTGGATGAGTACATATCAAGCAAAAGAGGAAACTGCAACAATGCAAACAAGGTGACAGGGACACATCCAACTAGGGCAATTGGAATGATAACCAAATTCCATTTATGAGAAAGAGATATGTGAACGGTTGCACCAAAGGCCACCATCATGCTTGCAATAGAAAAGAACAAGGTGATGAGGCCAATAATTAACTTCCTTGGTAACGACACAAGAAAATCTTCTTCTGCGTAGCGTGAAGTGAGGATGCCCAAGAACATAAGAACTGAAGTGATGGAAGAGAAGAGTGCAAGCATATCTGAAATAGCAAAAATCATGAAAGATTGTTCATATAAGAAATTTGGTACTCCCCTGCCGTCAGTGCCACCAGGTACAGTGAAAGCTGCGGCAAACACTACAGTGATTATGAGTGCAGCTACAACTGAGCAAGATGAAGCTGTTTCCTTCATCCATTTTTCTCCTTCTTTAACTAATTCCTTATGTTCTTTGGTAAAAACCTCTCTAGGAGTTTTCTTGAGATCATTTGTAGCTTCTCGAAAGAATGGATGGACAAGATTTTCTACCGCCTGCAGGAAATTAAAAGTCATAAATCCAAGGCCTTCCAATCAAGCGCAATCAAAAACGAAAATCGGCCCCGATCAGTCGCATGGGGCTCACCCAAAAAAGGGTTCTCTCAATGAGCCACCATTTTCATGACATGTATGCCGCGCCGATGAATATCCTGGGTCCTTTCTATCGACATTTTCGGACTTACCCATTCTCAGGCATATTTTGAAGACAACTACAACTTACTTTCAAGGCAGACTTGTGGAAGAAAAAAACTCAATGTATTTAATGGAAAGACAATAATTAAAGTCATAGGGAGAAGAATTTCCAAAAAATTATCATTTTGAAGAATCATTTTTTCATTTCCATGTTTTTGTAATCCTGAAAGTGTTAAAGAGACAGAGCGCTAATAGAAACAAGTCTGAACCATCATCGGTTTACTTTGATTTTCAACTGTTATTTAATCAAGTCAAAATACTCGCACCGATCTTATTAGCTTGTTTCTGCCAGTGTTCTTTTAATTTTTTTTGGGCTGAAATTGTATTTATTTATTATTTATTTTAATGGACTAGAATCCTGAATCTTTCATCTTTATATATCATATGGTTAGATGAGCAATCATACCTTGAACCATTGCAACTCCCGTTGCATCTGCAATGCTGCACCAGCCACTTCACTTGAAGGTGCCAATCTTCCCGCTAAATGCAGGATGTTGTTGCCAGATTTGTCTCGTGAAGAGAATAAAAATGTAGTGAAGTTTACGCCTTGTATGAGATTAAACACTTTTTCACGACGATGTAAGACTGCATGATCGAATATGGTATGTCCATCTTGATTCGACCAATTAGAACAAGAATCATAGGCCATAATAAATTCATTAACAACCTCAGGAATCCCCAGTATTGCAGCTGACAACATTGCCCCCGACAATTGTGCACTCTTTTGAAAATTAGTCCAAACCACTCCTTCACATATAATTCTAACTATATCAACCGCTCGCATGTGCGTTAACTTTTGATCATGTATAACTTTGATGCTGGGGGCTGCAATTAATGAAACTCGAGTGAATAAAAAAAGAATATAAATTAATTCAAATGAACGACTATACCTTAATAGAACAGTCGCTTAAGATTTACCTAGGCGCATGAGGGCATTCCAAAGCATCCTATGCAATTTATGAAACATTAAACCTGTCATATACATGAACAAATCAAAAACTTTTCAATTCAGAATCATGAATTCGAGAATACTTAGTATATATATCTAGGAATCACTACAAATAAGAGTTTTACAGACCAAATGTGGTAGTGATTTGTTGGGTGAATCCAAAAGGTGTGGATTTTTTTGACGTCACAATAAAGTTTTCTATGTCTCCATCCACATTCTGATAATCGTTGGTCTGAATGGAAGGAACAAGTTCCTTTTCCACAGGAATGCCTGCAATTTACCTGGTTTGTTAGGCCACATAAATAAACAGTGTATATGTACACAAATCTATATAGAGTCATCTTCCAATTAGTGCTTCCTCATTTTATTGAAATGAGGGCTTCTTCATCGGAAGATCACTATATAGATGTGTGTGTGTTCGAACAGGATTGTTGACACCAACAATTGTAAATTAAGCGTCGCAAACGTCCAAGCCGACTCCCACTTGCAAACGCGTAAGGCTTTTGAGCCAAGGTGTTTAGAACAATTCTCCGAGAGTCGATACTGTCACGGCCAATCGTTGGATGAAGCTTCAATAAATCTAAAGCTACATCTGATTCATGAACAATGTTAGACTGGTGGCGATGTATTTAAACTCTATCTAATGCGAGCTTCATGTGTGTGTGTCTACATATATATATATATATATATATGTAAACGAAGATAACATGAATAAAGTATAAGCAAGCAAACAACAGTAGAAACGGGAATTTGGTTTAGCGAGCACATTATATGAAAGCAGCAAACAATATTTAAGTGTGTATATTTAAACAGTTTAAATATGCATTAGATAAAATTACTAACATAACGAGATAACCGATTAAATTAATGCGGTGTTGGATAGTCCTGGAAGAATAGGTCGTTCGGTTCGATACGATCGAGAGTTCCTAACTATTGCATGATAACAGGTTCATCTTCAAAGTATTTTGCCCTTCCAATATTTTTCTACTGGGGTTTTAGTAGTTGGTTGTGATCTGAGTAAACCTTTTTTTACAACAAAAAAATTAATTATATTATTCTCTCTAAAATGTTTAGTTTATTAATGGGCATTAAAGTAATAAATATTTTCATTAAAGATTGGGTACTAGAAAAGAAGGAATTTATTTGATTAATGTTCATGTGCATAGAATTTCAAAAATATGTATTAGAGGGAAAATTCTTAAGTGCGTAATTCTACTTTTACAATATTGTAAACTCCGTACAAAATTTCATGCGGTCATTTGCACCAGACCTCTATAGCGTTGTAAAAAACAAATGCTACTTGTGAATTATGGTTAGTGTTACCTAGCCTTGAGCTTTTAAAAGAAAATTTTGGTTAAACAAGCTCACATGGGCATTATAACTTGAGAATTGGTTTATCTATGAATCATATGTGATAGCTTAAAACCTTTAATTTAATAATACTTACCATATAAATTAGCGGCGACGAGAAGTAAAAGCACCGTGGCCCCATCGTTGCCTATATAGATGTCTACACCATGGGTCACCTCCAGTAGATACTGAAACGTATCCTTATGACCATCATACGCTGCATGATGAACCGGAAGAAAGCCTTCGCCGTCCCTTATGTTTGTTAAATCAGGATTATACTTTAGTAGAACTTTTAAGGCCTTTAGATTTCCTTTTGCTGCACAAAAAATTACAGCAGTGTGCCCATGATTATCTTGTCGTGCTAGTGTTTGTGGATCGACTTTTGACGCCAGCTTATCGAGAAGGCAAGTGGCCTCATCAGACTCAACATCAACTAATAACTCCACAATCATGTGAAATATTGTCTTTGAGCCCGGTTCAACAATCTTGGCGGTCAAGGCATCGGGATGACCAGTGACGAAATCTTCCACAGCTCGCCAATCATTCTTCTCTATCATTCTGTATAGCGGCCAATAACGAGCATAATACTCATCCTTCCCTTGACCATCTGAGTTAATCATCATGAAAACAGAATCTATAAATTATATAATTGTTACTATTATTTTGAAAAATTAATTAATATTACTGAAATTGAATCAGTAAATTAAAAATTAATTACTCTCTGTATGTTCATTATTTATTTACCTTTCGAACTCTGTGCATGCTTAGTTTGTTTACTTACGCTCGGCCCCGTCACAGTGATTTCATCTTCGTTTTTCTTTCTGTAGATAAACTCAAAAATGGATAACAACTTTGAGAAATTATTAACAATCTAGTCACCTAGATCATCACCAATAGAAGACTCAAGAATTAATTCCAGAGCGGCTAGTCAAAAAATCGTGCAAATATTTTTGGGAAGAGATAGAGCTAAAAGAAAAAATAATACGAACTCTAGTACAATTAATTAAAAAGGAAAAAATGCAAAAACTTGCATCGGATTTTTGTTTTTGTCCTTTAGCTTCACCCCACTTTTTTAAAGTGAGCAGTTTCTTATTAAATAATAATAGGATTTTTTCCTGTATAAAAAAAAAGAAATAATAGGATTTTTTCTTTTTTAAAGAAGAAAAACACCATTGTAGACTCGGGTTCCTGGCAGAGTTTGAATTGTTAGTAAGGAGGACTAAACAATCTGTACTCCCTAATTGCATAGAAAACCTAACTACTTAATTTTTTTTTTTTAATATCAAACATCCAACAGAATTTTCCCTGCTTTCCAGACTTAATTAACTACAGTCTACAGAACTTCTAAAGACTTAATTAAATTCAAAGTACATACTTCAACACTTTAAGCTTCAGTTATCCATCAATTGAATTGCGTACCATCAAAAGTATTAATAAATCAATTCTAAATATATATATTACTTGGAGACATTGGTTTGATCATTTGCTTGTCGGTTTGATGATCTGCCGGCTTCTTCCATATTTGGATTTTGGAATTAAACTTAATTTCTTGGATTTTTCTTTTCTGTACCAGAATCAAAAGTAGATATATCAATATATGAACGGAAGCAAAATCAGGAAGTCAGAAATGTTGAATTTTGTTTAGAATCATAAGCTTTTCTTAAAGTTAAGATATTTTTCAGGGTAATTTAGTTTTCTTTGCTGTTTTATTTAACAGTTAAATTAAAAAACTATAAGATAACCTTAATGACCAAAGATCGTTCAGTGGAGTCAAGTAGTTAGAGTCCCAGCTAAGGCCTCGTTCGGTACTGCTGTGTGGCAGCTTTGACATTTAAGCCAAATTAACTTAATTTATCTCACTATTTTTTGATAAAAAAACTTATAATATCTTTACTAGTTTTGTAAAAAATATTATTTGTAAGTCATATATATCAGACACAATATTTTTTTATATCACAATCTACATATTCTATAGTGTGATCAATTTTTTTTTTTTGGTAAACTAATCTTTAAAATTAAAAACAAAATTATTGAACTGCTAACAACGCTCCTGCGGCAGGATAGAAAAAGAGACAAAAAAAGGGGGTGCAACTTGAAGATAACTCGGGTAAGAAAAAAAGTGAAGACATTTGAATAATTTACATAGATTAAATTCATGGTAAATATAATTGACTAATTAAGTTAAATTCAGACAAACCATTTTAGAGTACTTTCCTCGTGGTTTACAGCGTCCGTAAAATTATAGAAACATTATCGTTTTTTCAGATACACACTACATAAATCAGTAAAGGCTGTCAAGCCCAATACTTTGTATATTGAAAAATAATTATTACTCAACTCCAAGTTAGTTAAAATAAACAAAAACATAAATCCGTTGACTAGAATTTTAAAAAAATAATAAGAACCTGTGAATGAGAAGAGGAATGGTGACAGCAGCGGCCACGAAACAGCTAGAGTGGTGGTGGTGCTGCTGGTGAATAATTTTGGGTGACAAAATTAAAGAGAAGAGAAATTGATATTGCAAAATGGAATGAAATCCTGGCTTTTGCATTCTTATATATACGGCATTTGCATGGGAGGTTTCATATCTCTAGGCTTTACTTCTCGACCACGTCGATAATAATTGGAGAATAGCATCTTCCCTTTACTTTCTTTCAAATTGGGAAACTTTCACTTTTACTAACTCAAGACAAGCATAAATGCACCAGCAAGATACATGCGAGTCAATTGTCTCTAAGAAGTATATATGGTCGGTTCTTGTCCTTTTTTTGTAATTTATTATAAAGCCAAAATTATGTCCTCCCATTGGCTAGAGCCCTAGAGGAAAGTCCCTCGTATGGTTCCACAACAATATTGACATTTTTCTTCTCAATTAAAACTCTACCTCGAAGGTAACTCGATCAATGTCCTCACTCCTCAGCTTCGTCTTGCAGAGTTGTAGCTGCACTCATAATGACAGTAGTTTTCACCGCTGCCTCAATGTACACATGGCAGATATAAAGCGGAGGAATTAATACCCAATTTCTTGGATCAATTATTTTCCATGATTTTTTCCATTTTAGATATGCTTGCACTGAGCCATTTCTTGTTCATTTTTCATGATGATTGTTCTATAATTCTTGTTGCGTGTTCAGAAATTCGTTCCTTAATTTGGTTAAAATTAGTCGAGAGTCCAGCAGGTGAAAAACAGAGCCATAAATGAGGTTTCGGGCCATTTTGCTGCTAAGCCTCGTTTTTCATGATCCTTGCTTCTCAGTATGCCTCCTTCTTTCAATAATTCCCTGTGTATTCGTGTAGGCTTAACTAATAAGATCGCTTGATGTTGTAGAAAAAGTATGAGATTCGAACCGTACATCATAATTAGGAAAATTTGTAAGCTAAATGTTTCAAAACTCCATAAATCCTACACAAAGGGAACAAAATAAATTAAAAAACGTGAATCACGCATGCAAGAAAACATGCACAAAAGGAACAGGCGTGCTTACAAATTGGACACAATATATCTTCATGTCCCATTTTGACCAATGCTTTCATCATCTTTCATGTACTTTCTTCTGCACTTTGTTAAGCATATTGCCAATCGTCTAAATTAATCATCATGAAAACAGAATCTGTATATTAGTTGTTCTTACGGTTATAAAAATTGTTAATTAATATTGAATCAGTAAATTAAAAAGTAATGTAACCAAAATTTCTTTTTGTTATTTAACTACCTCTCTAACCCTGTACTTCTTCAGTTTGATCCGTCACAGTGATTTCATATTCATTTTTGTTTCTACAGACCATTTTTGATAAGCCATTAGATAAAAAGTTTAAGTAATTAGGTAAGAACTCAGTGTTATTAAAAGAAAAAAGAAAAGAAAAAAAGAAAAAAGATTCACAAAACGTGAATCCAATTTAGGGTCATGTAAATTGGAGATCGAGAGAAATTTGAAAATGGGGCATAGGATTGAAACGGAGGCTATTAGATAATATATTTACAATTTATTGAACGTAGATCATCATGAATGGCAGACTCAAGAATTAATTCTCGAGGGGCCAGTCAAAAAATGGACAAATTAATACTAATGGGTATCCAAACAAAAAGCAAAACCACTTTTTATATTACACATTCTAAACAATTAAACAATTTCTGTCTTAAATTTATGTGTAGAGTTTGATCTGTGTATCAAGCTTCACAAGACCAACACTCTGCCCAGACTACTTCACTACATCAAACAAGTTGTGCACTCACAATTGAAGATCCAAATTGATTCAACACTGACTCCAGAACCCTAATCTAACTCTCAGTAACAAGAATGAATGAATTAGAAGCAGAATCAAAGCAATCACCACAAAGAACACTGAGGATCTGTTTGGGGCAGCTGTGCTGCCACAGTGCAGCTGCTCCACTCCTTATTTCAGGAGGATTCTCCCAAAATAAAGGGGGTAGAGCAGCTGCACAGCCCCTCAATATTATGTGTTTCAGTCATTTGCAAGATCTACGTCCATGGGTGAAGCCATTAGAGAGAGTTTGATCAACACTTGCTCAACTAATGACTTCTTTTATATATATATATAAATGCTGAGAATTTTTATTAAAATAAAAAAGGAGGGAAAAAACAAGATTATAAATCAATCATGAAAAGAAATATCTGGGGAGTCCCCAAGAGTCTTTATGCAGACTTTTACGTAAAGAAACAGGTGATTTATCTCACCAAGTATGAGAGGAAAGTATTGCTCAAAATGATGATTTGGCTCTCTATTGTTTACATATTTTATATCATGACATCCGCAAGTTTTTTGGTTTCTTTTTTTTTTTTTATTATTATTACTAAAACCTATTTCAGAGCCAAAATTATGTCCTGCCATTGGCTAGAGCAGAAGGAAAGTCCCTCACATGGTTCCACAATATATATGGACATTTTTCTTTTCAATTAAAATCTACGTGACACAATGTCTTAGCTTCATCTTGCTCAGTTATAGCTGCACTCATAATCACATAGCTTTCTCCGCAGCTTTCAAGTTTCAATGGACCGGCTGGCGGAGATTTAGGAGAGGAGTACCCAATTTCTTGGATCAGTCATCGTCTATGATTTTTGCCATTTTAGATCTTTTTGCATCAAGCCATTTCTTTTTTATTTTTCATGATCACTGTTCTATAATATTCACTAACAACTTTGTATTTGAATTTGGTTAAAATTAGTCGAAAGTCCAGCAGGTGAAAAGCAAAGCCATAAATGAGGTTTCGGTTCCATTTCGTAGCTTAGCCCCGTTTTTCATGATCCATGTTTCTAAGTAATCCTTGTTAATGTTAAAAGTCTAACACCAAGCCCAAGCTCAAAGCCCAATCCATAAAGTATTCAAGAATTGTGGAGAGAATGAGAGATATTTTTAAAGTTAAAGGTATCTAATAGTGGTAAAAATATTTAAATCTAGATTTTTTTTAGATATTTAGAGATATTTGTAAAATATGGTTGTCATATTTTTATAATTAAAAATTTGTATAATTTGTATTAGTTTTAAGTTACTATAAATACTTCTAAACTCGCATCAAGAGAGGAATTAAGAATTAGAAGAGAGAAAGAAGGGTTGGCCGCGTAAAATATCAATTAACTCCTTTGGTTAAATAAAATTTTTATGTTGCCTAAATAGTTTTAGTTTTGAGTAGTTTAGTTATCTTTAGTTTTCCACAATCGATGTCAGAGCGTGATTGGTCCGGGACCACTGTAGTAGTGCTATCAAAAGTTCACAATAGTCAAAGTGAAACGACCCGCCCCGAATCCCCTCCAGACGAGTCTATCTAGTCTCACCAAACGGATTTAATAAAAATTTTATTAGTAAAGATTCTGTCGAAAATTCGGCAGAGTCTCCTTTATATATATATCACTCCCAATCTATTTTAGTAAAGATTCTGTCGAAAATTCGGTAGAGTCTCCTTTATATATATATCACTCCCAATCTACAAATATGAATATAACACTCGAAATACAATTCAATATACAACAATAGGGATGGCAATGGGGAGAGGAGGGGAGGAGACCAATCTCCCCGTACCCATCCCCGATATTTTGCGTATGTCCCCGTCACCTCCCCGTCCCCGTCAAAATTATTTGAGAGAATCCCCCCGAATAATAACAGGGGATCCCCGAGGGTCTCCGATCCCCGAATAACTAATACATTTTTTTGTTTTCGATTTTGAGTTAATCATATTAAAATAAAAAAATTCAAATAAAAGTAAAGTTCGAAATATATCTTACATTAATATCCATTACCAAAGTCACATACATTAAATTAGTAAGTAACGCAGCATGCAAGGGATACAAACTTCTTTTACAAACTATCATGAACAAATTAATAGTCTAATACAAAATTGTTACAAATAAAATCGAATTTAGATTCAAAATTAACTTTTTCAATGGTGGCGTGGACACTTTATAAATGTGGACTATTCCCTTTTATAGTATAATAGTTAAGTCGGAGCAAATCAAGAGTAAATATTAGATTAGATTAGATTAGATATTAAAATTGTGATTCGCTGTGGACAATTATAACATCTAAAAATAAATAAAAAGTAGATTTAAGTTTAAAATATTTAATGAATTTTAAAATTAAAACAAAATTTTTGGGCTAATAGAATCTATCCGGTCTTTTTAATGTCTTAAATAAAAATTTCGGACTTTAATTAGTTAATTAGGCCTAAAAGTTTAATAATATAACTATTTTGATATTTGTTATTTTTACCAATTTTTATAATTTTATAATTTATTTACTAGTAATTTTAAAAAATATAAAATTAAATTAAAAATTAAAATGGGGAAATGGGTAGGGGATGGGGATTCCATCTCATCCCCATCCCCTCCCCGAATAAGAAATTGGGTAAAAAAAAATTCCTTTGAATTTTAAAATTAAAACAAAATTTTTGGGCTAATAGAATCTATCCGGTCTTTTTAATGTCTTAAATAAAAATTTCGGACTTTAATTAGTTAATTAGGCCTAAAAGTTTAATAATATAACTATTTTGATATTTGTTATTTTTACCAATTTTTATAATTTTATAATTTATTTACTAGTAATTTTAAAAAATATAAAATTAAATTAAAAATTAAAATGGGGAAATGGGTAGGGGATGGGGATTCCATCTCATCCCCGTCCCCTCCCCGAATAAGAAATTGGGTAAAAAAAATTTCCCGTCTCTTCCCCGAATAAGCAATTGGGTATGAAATTATCCTCATACCCTCCCCGAATGGGGAAAATCCCCGAGGGTACCTGTCCCCGTGGGGATTTTTGCCATCTCTATACAACAACTCTAGTGATCAACATCCTCAACCAAAAGGTTGAGTTTTATATCTCTAGACTCTCAAAGGATAATATTATAACTAATATTAATATCCCAGTTTATTCTTAATCCCAAAACAATAATATAACAAAATTATACAATCCCAATAGGACAAGATAACCAAGATGTCCTAACAAAAACATTTATATCTTCTAACACCATCACGTGGCCAAGACTCAAAATATATTTACAGTCGCTAGGTCAGTCTGGTGTACCTGCAACCTCCTGGTGAGGGGGGGAAAATATAATAAAAACGGGGTGAGTTTAAAACTCAGTGAGATCAGTGAGTGAATAGTAGTTTTGAAAATTAATTCTTACTTTAAAAGAAATAATCATATTATTTCCAAACACGATTTCATTAAACCATAAGCGAGAAACCAGTAATAAATCATTAAACATTTAAATCATATTACTAACCATGGAAATCATATCACAATATCATGTAGAATTCACAAATCTAAAAATCATCACCAAACAAGTACCCAGGGAAATAATCTCGTCATATCCGGACCTCAACGGACGGGCAATGACGTACTATCTGGGTAACGTCACGCCCTGGAGCTACACGAATAGACAAGGAAATACCATCTCAAATCTCATCATATTTGTACATGCATAATCTAGTCCCCAAGGGACAAAAGCGCCTAAGCACACAACCCAAAGCCTCTATGTGTACTTAGATGAGCCCCAAAGGTCTTTATCTCATCAGTATCATCTGTATCTCAATATCTGTCTGTATCTCATATTTGTATCTCTGTAATCATCATATCGCATGCATATGCCCCCAAAAGGCAAAAGCGCCCAAAGCCTTTATGTGTGTTCAGACAGGCCCCAAAGGCCTCTATCTCATCTCATTTGTATCATTGTATCTGGAGGGAAAGGATATTGTCTAATAATTTCAAAAACAATCATTATACTCATATTCACATACCTTTTAACCATACTTTAAATCATACCACATTTGAATCCACTTTTCTTATCTTTAAAATACTATCATGCTTTATTCAAAGTCAATACACAAAATCATGAACCAAACATTTTAATATAATATCAATGCGTGAATAAAATCCATTTTGAGAAATCATTAAATCAAAACATTTAAAACACTTATTTCGCAAACATACTTTACTATCATAATTAACTATGAAAATAGGTTTTCTATATTTCACTTACAGTGACGGTGTTCACAGTCGGTTATCGTCCACGTCTGCGGATCGGTTCTCGCTCGCGGATCCTCCTAAATCAAGGAAACAACATAATTATTTTATGTAAATCGAAATTATGCAATAAACTCGAAACGAACATCTATCCATAATTGACAACTCCCGTGTCCATAAAATTACTAAAATACCCTTGAGTTTGTAGATCATTAACATGCTCTGAAATCTTAAATCACTGAATTACCCTCGGAATCGTAATTACACCTAATCCTCAATTCTAGGAATTACTAAAATATCCACAGGCTCAAAAATTACAAAATTGCCCTCATAGTGTGAAATAATGCCCTTGCCGATCAACGGTCACCGGAATTTTAGTCAACACTGGTTAGGAAGCTCAAATCTTAAAGTTCCAATCACGCTGAGTTCAATGGTACCGGTGGTGAGCTCCAACGCGCGGCAACGACGCCTGAATCTAGAGCCGTGAATTCCAACAATCGATCGATGGCAAAACAGTGACTCTCGGTGCCTATGGATGGTCGAAAATGGAAGAGGGAGTCGTGGGGAACCAAATCCAACCGGTGGTGTCACCCAAAACCGACGAAAATCCCGGCAGAGCAAAGTGAAACAGTCATGGGTTTCAAGCTTTGATCGCCGATGTTCCAGTTGGTTTTCAGTGATGAGGATGGCAAGGGAACGACGACCGGCTTCTAAGCTTTAGATTGGTACCAATCTTGACCAAAACGGTGACCGAAAATGGGAGATATGGTAGGGTCAAGGTCGCGGGTTCCGGTTGGGTTTTCGGGTCTGTAGTTGGGTCAGTTTGGCAGCTTCTCTCTCACTCTCTGTTACACGTGCATATGTTTCCTCTGTTTCCAGCTTATTCTTTTACTTATAAAATCCTTAACCGCCTCATTTCATTTTAAATTCACATATGTTACACAAGGACTATCGGGAAGAAGCTATAAGAGGACAGTAAGAATGATCAAGGATCGTTTGGTGGAGCTGAATTTGAATCGTGAGGAGCTTGAAACTCTACATGTTTGTTGGTGAAGATTGAGTTTGCTTGGCATTGTCAAAGTCTTGTAAACACAATGGGTGACCTTCAAGTAGTTGAAAGAGCCAAAAAGCTCAATAACAAAAATTTCAGTCCATGGGCAAGATTGATGGAGTCTTACTTACAATGCTAAGACCTCTAGAAGGTTGTTTGTGGTAATGATGTGAAACCATTAATTGAGAATGCTGCTTTGAAGAAGTGGAACATTAAAGCTAGGAATGCCATGTTTGCCATCAAGAGTATAATTAAAGAAGAGATGTTGCAACACATAAAATAGGCTTAAACAACTAAGGAAGCTTAGGACACTTTTATAATGATTTTTTCAAAGAAGAATAACACACAGCTACAACTTTTAGAAATTGAGCTACTATCAATTTCACAATAAAACACGACAATTGACGAGTACTTTAACAAGTCCCTATGCCGTGAAATTTTTGAGTTAGATTCTACTATTGTAATTTCTGAATCTATAATGAAAAAAATTATTGCCCATGGTTCAAGGCCCGAATTTAGGAGCTTTGTTATAACTATCCAAGGTTGGCTAATTCAACAAACTATTGAGGAATTTGGAAACTTGCTTGCCAATCAACAAGCGATTTCCTCAAACAAAGACTAATTAGTAGAATCAAGGATAATATCATCAACATAAATTTGAACAATGAATATAACTTCATTCTTATGCTTAATAAAAAGTGTAGAATCCATTTTTCCCATTGAAAAACTATTTTCCAAAAGAAATATACTAGCCTCTCATACCATGCTCTAGGAGCCTGCTTTAAACCATATAAAACTTTAGACAACTTACATATATGATTTGAATATTTTTCATTTTCGAAACCAGGATCGTTTCATATAAATTTCTTCCATAATGTAAATATTTTGAGAGGCATTTTTAACATCCATTTAGTACAAAATGAAATCCTTATGACATGCAAATGCTAAGAGCTTCCTAATGAATTCTAATTGAACTACAAGTGTAAAGGTTTGTTGAAAATTAATTCCTTCTTCTTAGTTGTATTCTTGAGCTACTAATTTAACTTTATTTCTTACAACCACACCCGATTCATCAATCTAATTCCTAAGTACCCATTTTGTACCTATAGTATATTAATATTCTAGTTTAGGAACAAGTTTCCAAACATTGTTTGTCTTTAATTGATCTAACTCTTCTTGCATTGCCATAATTCAAGATTCATCATTTTTCGCATCCAAAAAGGATTCTGGTTCAATTTGAGATATGATTGCAGTATAGTCCCATGTATTTCTAAGTGATGATCTAGTAGTTATACCTCGTGATGGATCTCTGTTGTTGATTTTACTTCAATTGCTATAGTATCAATGTACAAGTGTACACAATAAGTAATAAAATGATGAGTATTCAAGATCGTCTCCACAAGGATTGATGCTACCAGATTTGCTACAGTAATTCTAACAATGCAATCTAAGTTCTAAATTAAATCAATACAACTAAACTGCCAAATAACTTAATAAAATCTAAATAATTAAAAGGGCAATTAATAGAATTTGTATGTTAAGCACAAAGGTTGAATCAATAAGAATGGAGTAGTTGAGTAATTAAACTCTTTTAATGGTGTTGGCTGTTTTATTCATGTCGAGTTCAGTTGTTGCAGCATCTACTACAGCATTGGACATAATCCAATTTTATCCTCAGTGGTAGCGTGTTGGATGCCTTATATCTTAATGGAACCTAACAATGACCAGTTACTATGTCAATATAAGATATAACATTACACGTTTAAGTTCTCTTTATCCTACAAGATGAATTCTTATATCTAGTTCATCACTAATCTTAAATTAAGCACGGCCCTTTTAGGACTCAAGTTAAACTAAATCCAGGAAACTCAATTCAAGATCAAGTATTGCTCTGATATGTTCCACTAGAATATGCCCTTTTATAGTTCTTTCCTAACTTGTATCATTAAATGAGTGGTCAGTTAAAATAATGACTTTAAATAAATACTATCAAAGCAAAATTCTATAGCAAACATGCAGCAACATCTATATTCAGTCAATTAACCATTAAGTTAGTTTAACACTCAACCACAAATAAATTTAGTTCATAATTTGTGAAAGGTATTTAAACAACCAAGTTCTAGCCGTCAAATACATCTTCAATCATCAATGACTAAAAAATAAACAAGAAATGAAAGAGAAAGAACATATTCCAATGGATTCTGCAAGTTCTTCTACTGGTGCAGCCTTTAATTCTCATAAGTCTGTATCTTTTTTTTTTTATCTCTTTTTTGTTTTTGATTTTGATTGACGACCTCCCCTTTTTCTTTTCATGTACACCTCCTTTTATAATCGCAAATTAGGGTAACTGAAAACTTTTAGGGCGCGCATCTTCAAATTATGAAACTGCAGATCGCAATATTTTGAATATCTTGCCCGAATTTTTCTGTCAATGCTCGAGAGTTGCTACAGCAATGGCTACAACATCTTCACTATTCCAGACTTGCTCCAATCTTCTATAGCCATGCTCGTTTGTCATTTATAAGTCCATTGCAATAGCCTCCTTCCCATAAAATTCAAGTTTCCAATTACCTACAATTAATCATATGTTTTAGGCATACAATTATTCAAGTATCACATAAAATTTATCAAACTCAAACTAAAATGAATGTAATGTAAACTAACATTAAAGTGCACTAAAACACATCAATTACTCTCTAAATAGTCTTGATTTAGGCCTAAAAGTCTCATGATAACTCTCATTTTATAGAGTTATCAATCTCCTAAGATTAAGTTTTTAAGGTGAGAAGAAATATACCTCTACTCCTTGGGGAGAGTTTGAGAATTACCTTCATTTTACTCCATATTAGTTTGTTCTTTTCGTTGCTCCTCTTGATTCTTGTATGGTGTATTATCTTGTTTATCATTTGAAAACTCTTCTTTTTTTAACTCTTTATCTGTATCATCATTAACAACTTTCTCTATAGAGGAAATGTTAGACTCATAAAATGTGACATGTATAAATTCTTCAACAACCAAGGTTTGTTTATTATACATTCTATAAGCTTTGCTTGTATTTAAATATCTTAGAAAGATACCAACATTAGATTTTGGATCAAATTTACTAAGATTGTCTTTAGTATTCAATATAAAACATTTGCATCCAAAAGCGTTGAAATAACCAATGTTGGATTTTCTGTCTTTCCAAAGCTCATATGGAGTTTTATTAAAGTAAGGTCTAATCAACACTTGATTTAAAATATAATAAGTAGTGTTGACGGCTTTAGCCCAAAAATATTTTGGTAAGCATTTTGATTTAACATGGTCCTAGCCATATCTTGAAAAGGCCTATTATTTCTCTCAACTACTTCATTTTGTTGTAGGGTCCTTGGCAAGAAAATTGATGTTCCATGCCAAAGTTATTGCAAAAATTTTTAAAATCATGATTGTCAAATTCTTTACCATGACCATTCCTAATACAAGAAATAACATAACCTTTTTTCATTTTGAACATTTCTACAAAAGATTTTAAAAGCATTTAAGGCATCATCCTTATTAGCTAAGAATAATACTCATGTGCATCTAGAAAAATCACCAATAATTACAAATGCATAATACTTGTCATTTAGACTTACATATCTAGAAGGTCTAAATAAATTCATGTGAAGAAGTTAAAGTGATTTTGAAATAGAAACATGATTTTTGTTTTTGAAAGATGTTTTGATTTTTTTTTCTAAATTGACAAGATTCACAAATTCTATCTTCTTGAAAACTAATTTTTTGAAGATCTATAACCAAATTATTTTTTGAAAATTTTGAAATAAAATCCATCTTACATGACCTAGTATTTTATACCATAACCAAATATCATCTTATAAGACAGATAACATTTGTGATGAGTCGATACACGATCTATATCAAGGGTGTATACATTAACACATCTTTTTCCAATAAACAAAACTTTGTCATCACGTGCATTTTCAATAACACATTTTGTTTTATCAAGAATAACTCTATAGCTTTTATCACACAATTGACTAATGCTAAGTAAGTTGGGTTTCAAATTTTCAACTAAACACACATTTTTAATAAAGGTAGGTGAATCTTTACCAATATTATCAATAGCAATAATCTTTCCTTTTGAATTATCTCCGAAGGATACCTCTCCACCATTTTTGATCTTGGTAAAACTCAAAAGCCAAGAGTAATTGCTTGTCATATGTCTCGAGCATCCACTGTCCAAGTACCATTTGTTCTTCCCCTTCTTTGATTTCTGCAGAAGAAATCTCAAGTTTTAAGTACACAAAGCTTTTCAGGTCATTGAGTGTTAGCAATGGTTATTTTTGAAACCCAAATACATTTGATTCCATGATAGCATTTCTCTTAACTGGACATCTATAACTCATGTGACCATGTCTATTACAGTAAAGACATACATTTTGATCATTAATGGAGGTAGCCTTAACAAAGTAATTCTTACAATACATTTATTTCAAATTTAACTTGTAGCCAATACCTCATGTTGGGTGATTTTTATTGCTATGGGTATCAATATGCAAGTGTACACAATAAGTAATATACTAATGAGTATTTAAATTTGTCTCCACAGGGATTCATATTAGAGGATTTACTACAATAATCTGAATAGTGCAATTTCAAACTAAATTAAACAAAATAATCAATGAGACTAACGAACTAAGTAAATAAAAAATGCAAATAACAAAATGCAATAAGCAAAATCTTAAGCCGAACACAAGGATAAATTCAATGGTAAATGAGTACTTGAGTGATTAAACTCACTTAATGGTATTGACTATTTTTCCAGTTAAGATTATATTGCTATAATATCTACTACAGCACTGGGTAGAATCCCCCATGCATCCTCAGCTGTCGCTTGTTGGATATCTTATATCTAAATGCAACCCTACGATGACCAATTGTTAAACCAATATTAGATATAACATTATGTGTTCTAGGCTCTAGTTGCCCTATAAGGTGAACCCCTATGTCTAGTTCTTCATTAATTTTAGATCAAGTATGACCTTATTCAAATGAGATTAACTCAACTTGAGAAACCCAATCTATAACCGTGTATTGTCTTAATTTGTTCCACTAAATCAGACCTTTTTAGGCTCTTTCTTAGTTAGTATCCATTATATGGGTGTGTAACACCCTAGGCAAATCCCACATCGGCAAAGCACGGGAAATATGCTGGGTTTATAAGGGGTGATCCACACCTTAATTCGCAAGACGCCTTTTGGGGTGTATGGGCGTCCCATGAACAAAACCGTGCAGGCCTTGTTAAGGCCCAAAGCGGACAATATCTTGTTAGATCTAGGTTGGGTCATGACATTATGGTATCAGAGCAGCTCTGCGTGTCCTCTTGAGCAATGATGGGGCAAACCTCAGCGTCTTCCCTAAGGGGGTGTATGTAACACCCTAGGAAAATCCCACATCGGCAAAGCACGAGAGCGATGCTGGGTTTATAAGGGGTGATCCACGCCTTAATTGGCAAGACGCGTTTTGGGGTGTATGGGCGCCTCATGAGCAAAACCATGCAGACCCTGTTAAGGACCAAAGCGGACAATATCTTTTGCTGGGTTTATAAGGGGTGATCCACGCCTTAATTGGCAAGACGCGTTTTAGGGTGTATGGGCGCCTCATGAGCAAAACCATGCAGACCCTGTTAAGGACCAAAGCGGACAATATCTTGTCAGATTTAGGTTGGGTCATGACATGGTGGTCAACCGAAATAGAGAATTACAATAAATAAAATCAAGACAAAATGCTATAACAAATACAGAGCAACACACATATCAGTCAAATAACCATTAATTTTGTTTATCACTCAACCACAATAAAGTTTAGTTAATGATTTGTGATTAAACAGTAACAAAAATAGTTTTAACCATAAAATACATTCCCATAAATAAATAAAAATGAGAAAACAATATTAAGAATTGAGTTCTACTTAGTCTTTGAGATCACTCATTCTTTTTCTCCTTGAATCCTCTGTTGCAGCCCTCAAATCTCTATCTTATTCTCTGTTTTCTTTTTATTTTTCTCTGTTATTTTTCTTTGATGAGGGCTCTGTCTTTTTTCTATTCATGTGTGCTCCTTTTATATCTTAGAATAAGGGTAACTAAAGGTGTATGGCTATGTGTCTTCCATTTTTGGAAACCTTGGATTGCAATCTTTTAGTAAACTCACGTGAAATCTCGCCTACAGTTGCTACAGGATTGCTGCAGCAACGACTTTAATTCCTCAGCAGCTAAGTTCTATTGTCATCTCTACAAGTCTGCTGCAATAGTATTCCATCTATAAAACTCGAGCTTTTTGGTCACCTATAATTATGCACAATAACCTAAGCACAAAATTATCTAAAAAAAATCAATTTATTAAAAACAAACTTAAATAGATGCTCATGGAAAATGTAATTAAAAATGCAATAAAAACACATCATTGACTCTCTAAGTAATATTGGTTTGAGCCTAAAAGTGCCATGACAAATCTAATTTCATAGAGTTATCGCACCCCCCAAACTTAAGTAATGACAACAACACTAACACAATCATGCAACAAACGACTTAGCTCTGTCATTTAGCTTGTAGAATACATAAAACTTCATATCACACTCTTAAACATGCAAAATTGGCACAACAATTCCAGTTCTAGGCTTAGGTCTTATTATGTTCAAAGTGTATGTGGCACTTTAATCAAGCTTCAAAGTTGCTGCAACATCACATAAGCATCAAATATAATTCAAAGATAAAACACCAATGCATCCATATATAGAGGAACATGAGTCAGCAAATAGCGTCAAACCGTACTACATCAATTATATATATTTTTTCTATCAGATACCTTTCAGTGTAACATTGATTTTTCATGTGAATATCTATCACTTGTAATGATGACACTCAATTACTTGACCAATGTACAAATCAAAGTTGTTGCAGCAATAACGTCTAAGATGTTATAATATAGTCTTATCTTTGGACACATATTAAAATCATGAACAAACCTAACTACTCAACATCCTAGACAGAAGACCTAAATTTTGCTTCTCTCTTTTATTTTCTAGTTGCTACAGTAATGCTCACAATGTTAACATGAATATTTTTATAATCATGATTTTAATAATAACAAATTTGATTAAGTTTTTAAAAGCTCAAACAATTTTTCATACTTTTTTAAATAAATCATTAGTTTGGTATAATAATGGTTTTTATTCTTAAATGAAAATGATTTCATAAAATTAGTTATTTTTCAAAGATAGTGATCTAAATAAAAATTAGCTTTTAGACACAGTTGGCGAACGGACTTCATGATAACGGCTAACCAACATTGAACAGACTTGATAATTAGCTTCTCAACACTGTCGGCGATCTAACATCTTTATAATGGCTAATCGACATCGAATATAATTGAAGATTAGCCTCTGGACACTGTCGGCGATCCGAAATCTTGATAACAGCTAACTGAATCGAACAGAATTGAAGTTTAGTCTCTCGACACTAACGGAAAACTGACTTCTTAAAAACGGTAAGCTGACATTTTCTTTACAGGTCACTGGACGATAACGGCGATCTGATATTTCAATAACGGTGATCCGACAATTTGAAAATCTGTCCAATGACAACTTGCTCAAGTCAAAATGGCAATCCGACTTCTGATTAACGACGATCCGACTTCGAGCAAATTGTTTGTAACAGCTAGTTTTTAGCTCAAATTATACAAATGCTCATTTAAACTCAACTAACAACGATTCCAACTATTATCATTGAACAAAGTATTGAGCCTACAACTTTCATTGAGCTTTAAATTCTTGTATACATCTCATTTACTCACACTTTAGAATTTCATTTGTAATCAAACACATTGTGTGTGAGAGATTTATTTTGTAATCCTTTTGAAAATCAATTTGAGAGGTTGTAAGTGTTGGGATACACTTGGGTTAAGAGATTGGAGATAATCTCTTGTTGTAAAGGTTTATGGAAACCTTGGAAGTCAAATGTAAGAGTGGTTGAAGTCTCAGAGGCTTGATTAGTGAAATCCTCAAGCCCGGTGAGCTTGGAGGCGTGGACATAGACACGGTTAACTGAACCACGTAAAAATTACGTGTTTGATCTCTCTTCCCTTGCTCTTTTATTTTTGTACTTGATTAAATTTATTGTTTTTGTTCTTATTAAGCCAATATATTGAATTGTTGTGTGGTTTGTTTTGCATAAGTTTTTAAAACCCAATTCACCCCCCTCTTGAGTTGTGTAGTTTTTATTTCACATACCTCTCGCTGCCTTTTTACTCAAGTCTGCATATGGGGTACATACTCAGCCCTGATTACTTAGCACCTAAGTCATTGAAGCAGAATTTTAATTCCTATCTAGCACAATAACATTCATAACCCATAAAAGTTTTCAGGTTCCCCCTAAACTTGAGATATTTTTACCTTATTGTACTACTTGATTTTGCTACAACATACTCACAAAACTCAACCAAAGCTTAAGTGTAAAGACAAAGTTTCAACCTTCATCTATAAACTATCTCTATTTGGGAGTCATTCATTCCGCATTTCACACTCAATTTATTATCACTGGATTTTCTAATCCACATACAAATGCTAGATAACAGAGCTATACACACAATCAAACGCATTCACACAGACATTCATAACACAAAAAATATTTTTTTCATTTATTTATTAACTATATTAAATTCCTTAAGACAACACACATTCACTCAACATAAACATATTTCAAAATGGCACAATCCCCCCCCCTCCAAAACTTAAGAGGTGTTATGTCCTCACATGGACATAAAATAAAATTAAAAACACATTTATGCACATTTTAAATAAAGAAATGCAACATTCACAAGATATAAAAGAAAAGTTCTAAAAATAGCAAAATAAAATTGGGTTGGCAGGAGGTACTCCCCTGTTGTTGGAAGTTATGTTGCAGCACATGTTAAAAATGTTCACTTGTTCTTTGATCCACTTCTCAAAACGTTCCTTAGGTGAACCTAATGGTGCAATTGATTGTTTCTTTTTCTGGCTCTTGGTTGGATTGGTTGGAGAGGTTCCAGTAGCTTTTGTAACTTTGGGTTGAGTTGGCTTTACTTTCTTAGGTTCTGGTTCTTCTAGTGCTCACATTGTTGTAGCACCTTCAGAAGGTTGTGCCCATTTTCTTTTGCTAGTCACCCTTGGAGTTGGAACATGAGACTTTGTGGGAGTTTTCTTTACAGTGGTCGGTGGATGAGTTGTTGTAGCTAGTTGCTTAGTAGTGATGCTTACAATGATTTTCCTTAAACTCCTCTTTGCTTTCTCTGTCCTTGCAGCCATAGTGATGGCTTTTTCAATTGCTGCATCAACATCCTCTTCCCACTCTGACTTAGTTTCCTCCTCGATCAAAATTTTCTCTTTACTTATGCTCTTGGGAGTCAGAATTGGTGGTTCTTCTTCATTTTCCTCTTCTTATTCCTCCTTGTCACATTCTTATTCTCCTTCTGCTTCAGCATCTTTGGCCTCCCCTTGTTCCTACTGCTGCTCATTTGTTGACTCACCTTCACTCTCTACTTTTTCACTGTCTACTGCTGGAGCAGTCTCCTTTGCTCTCTGAAAATTAAACTGTTGCAGCAATAACTCAAGGAAATTTGCATATTTGCTCTTCATAAATCGGGCAAGTTGATGCTTTTGTGCATTGAGATGCATTAAGTAAGTCTAAAACCTCTAATTTTCTTTCTTGTGCGCTTGGACACATGCATTAATGCTTTCATTGAGTTCCTGTAGCATTGTCTCAAACCCTGTGGCTTGCTCTGCCTTAGCTGCAGCAGGGTGTTCTGAGGTTGCTGCAGCAATGGATTTCACAGCAATCCTTTCGACTGTCCTAGCTGTGATAGCCCCCTCATTCTTTACTTTTTCATCACTTGCCTCAAATTTCACCCTTGAGGCCTCACAAAAACCTGTAATCAGTTAAGGAAATAGCAAAGTAATATATTTTTTTCTTTGTTGCACACTCTCTAATTTATTTTTCAATGATCTTTTCCAACATCTATGGCTCAACCCTTCACTATAGCATAAAGAAGTATAAGTCGGTCTTGGGAAACAATGGTAGTGTGGGTGGTTGGCACTAATTTAGATTTTAAAAATTTCACCGAAACATTAGCAATAAGTTTCAAGTCTATTCTATTGACCACTCTTCCCTCCTAAACAGTCAAGGTTTTAAAAACCTCCACTCACTTCTTGTCCTCAAAAAATTTAGTGTACTCACAAGCAATCATAGGAGGCAAGTCATAAAAGGCATTAATAACTCTAGAGTCTAAAGGTACTTGCACTTACCACACAAAGATGTTGCGCTGGTCTTACTATAACATGTTAGAATAGAACTCTTTAACAATTGGGATAACGGGGTCTTAGGGGTGAGCACAAAACTTCAGCCATCGTCTTCATGCTACAATAATATATATGTTGTTCATTATTCCCACTGGTTGTTTTGGGAATTGAAAACCCTTTTCTTCTAATATTTTTTTAGGCTCAATATTGTCTTTAAATTTGTCCCCGGCTTTGTAATTGTGGAAGCACTCAGGGTCCTTCAATCTACCAGCATAAGTTTTAAATTTTTTGCATTGCTGGAGCAATGTGAACAGAGTTTTATTATGCTGAAAAGAAAAGTAGAACGTGAAAAAGAATTGTAAAGATGTTGAGATTTAATAAACAGAGAGAGAAATAGTTATAGTGAAATTGAAATAGGTAAAGTAAATCCCTAATTTATAGCAAAATGAAAAGTAGCAAGAGAAAGGTAATTAATAAGATAAACTTGGAAATATTTTTAAATTTTAAAAACATATTTTAAAAAGTAAAGGGAAGGATATTGTCACAGCAAATTAAGGGTTGCAGAATCATCCTTATCATAAATTTTGATTTGTTGACATAAGTGTGTCAGTTTTCCAACAATAAAAATCCAAAATTGTCATTGCAACGGTAAAAATCATTGCTACAACAATCAATCCGCTGCTGTAGCTATAAAGATAAAGTCTCCAGTTGTTTGAGAACTATCTTATAACTGCTATGCTGCATGTGATGCTGCAGCAACTCCTGTCAGTTTCTTTGCCCATATTTTCTTTTAATCAACTTATACTTGCTACAATTTAACACAATAAAAGAAAATAAAAAATTAAGTGCATAATTAAATTAACAAAAAGACAAATTAAATAATTTTAAAACTAAATTTAATGCTTTAAAAAAACTTAAAACAACTTCCCTCATTGGATTGCCTCCTAATCAGCGCTTGATTTTAGGTCCTTCAACCAGACTATCCCTAATTGTTCAAGCTGGATCTTTTAGGAACAAATCCTCCCTTGGATTGTTCACAGTAGCTCCAATGTAATACTTCACCATTTGTCAATTCACTTTGAATTCCTGGCCTGTCATTTCATTTTAAAGTTCGACAACCCAATGAGGATAAACTTTGATTAGTTTGAAAGGTCCTGGCCATCTAGACTTTAATTTTTCAGGGAAGGTTATAGTCTGGAATTATAGAGCAAAACTTATTGATCTAGAATGAGCTATCTTTGTTGGATTTCTTGTCATGCCATTGTTTGGTCATCTCCTTGTAGAGTCTTGCGTTTTCATAAGAAAACAACCTTAACTCCTCTAGCTCACAAAACTGTAGCTTCCTCTGTTTTACTGCAGCAGTCATATCCATGTTCAGTTGTTTTATTACCTAATATGCTTTGTGTTCTAGCTCTAAGGGCAAGTGATAAGCTTTGCTGTAAACAATTCTTAAGGGGACATGCTAAGTGCAGTTTTGTAAGTTGTTTTGTAAGCCCATAAGGAGACATCTAATCTAAGAGACCAAACCTTTCTATTAGGATTCACTACTTTCTCTAAAATCTTTTTTATCTCCCTGTTGGACACTTTTACCTAACCACTTGTTTGTGGATGATATGCTATAGCAACTTCATGCTTAATCCTATACTTAGCCAATGTTGCAGTAAACATCCTGTTAACAAAATAGGTTGCTTCATCACTGACTATGGCTATAGGAGTGCCAAATCATGAGAAAATATTCTTCTAAAGAAACTTCACCATGACCTTAGCATCATTTGTTGGCAATGCTGCAACTTCTACCCATTTGGATACATAGCTCACAGCAACTAAAATGTATAAGTTGCCAAAAGAGGGTAGAAATGGTTCCATAAAGTCTATTCCCTATACATACAAAAGTTTAACCTCCAAGATGTTGGTTAGTGGCATTTCATACTTTTGAGAGATGTTTCTTATTCTTTGGCACATGTTACAACATTTAACAAACTCATAGTTATCTTTAAAACTAGAGGGCTAGTAATAACCTAATTGAAGAACTTTTTCTTTTGTTATGTGTCCTTCGAAAAGCCTACCATATGCTATAGCATGATAGGATTGCAGAATGTTTGAAATTTCTTCATTAAGAACACATCTTCTAATCACATGGTCTGAACACATCGTGTACAAGTAAAGGTCATCCCACTAATAGCTTCTAATATCATGGAGAAATCTCTTCTTCTATTGGTAGCTCTGTGCATGCTGTAGAATTAGCAACTGCTCATTAAAAAAATTTTATATTATGTCTTGCTTAGTTAGAGTGATTGCATCTGCTTTCAGCCTTGAGATGATTTGCTACTTGATTCTCAGTGCCTTTTCTGTCCTTGATCTCTAGGTGAAACTCTTGTAGTAAGAGAATCCACATAATTTACCTTGGTTTGGTATCCTTCTTTGAAATCAAATCTTTGTAAACAATCACTTTGATGCCAACCAAATAGGTTCTGAATTTATCAAACGCAAAAACAACTACCAGCAATTCTTTTTCAGTGATAGTATAGTTACGTTGTGCATCAACTAAGGTCTTACTGACATAATAAATAGAGTGAAAAAATCTTACTTTTCCTTTGCCCTAACACTGCTCCAATAAAATGATCGCTAGCATCACACATTAATTTAAAATGTATGCTTCAATCAAGCGCCACAATAACTAGTGCTGCAATAAGAGTTCTCTTTAACTCAACAAAGGCCTTTAAACAATTCTCATCAAAATTGAAGGGTCTGTCATGTTCCAACAACATGCATAAAGGTTTGGCTATTTTGGAAAAATCTTTAATGAACCCAAATGTCCCAAGAAACTCCTTAAGCCCTTGACTGAAGTAAGCGGTGGAAGTTTATCAATCACATCTATTTTTTCCTTATCCACCTCTATTCCCTTTTTAGAGAGCCTATGACCTAGGACTCTATCTTTTTATACCATGAAATGACCTTTTTTTTGAATTTAACACTAAATTGGTCTCATTACATCTTTGAAGCACATTTTCTAGATTATGTAAACAATCATCATATGATTTTACAAAAAACTGAAAAATCATCCATGAATACCTCAAGTATTTGCTCGATCATATATATAAAAAAAATAGACATCATACACCTTTGGAAAGTTGCTGGAGCATTGCACAGGCCAAAAGACATCATTCTGAAAGCAAAGTTTCCATAAGGACAAGTGAATATTGTCTTCTCCTAATCCTTCGATGCAATAGCAATCTAGTTGTAGCCTGAGTATCCATCCAAGAACCAGTAGCACTCTTTTCCAACAAGCATGTCCAGTATTTGATCTATGAAAGGCAATAGAAAGTGGTATTTCTTTGTGACTTTGTGATGCAGAGCAAGAAATTGAAGAAATCCTAATTAGAGTTAAATGTATAATATTTAGGAATATTTTAATTAATTTTTATTCTAGTTTAATTTGGTTTCCTATTTAGAGTCTTATTGTTTAGGTATTGCTTATTTGGGTAATATTCCTAATTTAGGTATAAGTCTTATTAAAATAGGTTTTCTAATCATATTAGGATAAGTCTTACTTAGTATAAATAAGTGTGTTTTGTAGCTTTTACAAGCAAGAATTTT
>MKYO02003005.1:516742-538294 GCA_002013955.2 Citrus medica
ACACTTATTTATACTAAGTAAGACTTATCCTAATATGATTAGAAAACCTATTTTAATAAGACTTATACCTAAATTAGGAATATTACCCAAATAAGCAATACCTAAACAATAAGACTCTAAATAGGAAACCAAATTAAACTAGAATACAAATTAATTAAAATATTCCTAAATATTATACATTTAACTCTAATTAGGATTTCTTTAATTTCTTGCTCTGCATCATTCCCGCCATGTTGGAGAAAATTCATCCTCGAATTTTGTATGTTGTAGTTTTCAAGAACATCTTCATGTGCATAAAGATTAATTTTTAAAACAGAGGTTTGACATAGAGGACAAACTTTAAACTTTCCAACTTTTGTAATAACGTCCATCCAATCACTCCAATAGCGTAAAATAAATTCTTCTATCAACAACTTCTCCAATAATGTCTTCTCATATTGTTCATGTCGAACTTCAACATAGTTGAGGAAAAACGATTTCTTCTCATAATCCATTAATTGTTGAAAAATATAACAACTTTTTTTGTCTTCTTTTGGCAAATCAAGAGAACAATAGGAGATTGTATTAACAACTATCTCTCTTTCCTCCACAAGATCAAAAGATGGATGAACAATTACCTCTTCTCGTCCCACAATATCAAGATACTCATCAAATTTTTGCAATTGATCCAAATCAATGACTTTGTGTTGAGAATTTGTTGTAGACATGAATGGCCAATTAATATTCTCCTCGGAAGGAATAATATTGTCGAGGGAAACAAAGTTACCATTTTCCTCATTATCCTCACAACAAATATCATCATGAATAACTTCATCAAATCCATATGCATGCTTTATGTGTAAAGATTTTATATCTTGAAGTTTCTCTAAATCTTTAGAAATCGAACGCAAAATCCTCAACATCTTAATTAAAACATCTCTCAAGATGAAATCTTCACGTCGATGTTGTGATTTCATGATATAATTTTTTTTTCTTTTTTTCTATTTTCTAATTTTTTTCTTTTTTTCTATTTCTATCTACTTTTTTTCCTTTTTTTGTGTGTTGTTTGGGTTTTTTTTGCTAAGATTAGAAACCAAAAGGGCAATAATGGTATAAATGAAAGAACTGGGTCAAAACTGTGAATAAGTAAAAGATAGGGTCATCGGCGACGGTGATCGGAAATTTGGACAAGGATGGGTGGATCTGAAAGATTTCGGGTTGGTGAATATGATGGTGGTGGTGGTTTTTCCGAAAAGTTGGTGTTTTGGATGGAAATTATAGATAAAGCCGGCGATTTTGGAGGGCTTCGGTTTCCGGCGGTTTGAGGGTCGATCGGCGGTGAGGCATGGTGGGAAAGGTTCAACTGATGTAGAGGAATGGATTGATGGTGGTGCTTCTGGCCAAATCGCGCCAGAAAGTGGTGAACGGAGGTGGCGGCGATCACGGCTGTTTTGGCTCTTTTTTGGGCAATCTGTGGCTAATCGACGGTGGAAGATGCTTGGGGTTTGATGGCCGGTGATTTATGATCCGTTTAGTGGTGGTTGCGTCCGGATCGGTGACAGAAAACGAGAGCTGGCAGCCCTGGACGGTGGGCGCGGGCTGAAGCTTTTGTTTCTGTACTGTTTCATTTTTTTTAAATAATGAACCTAAACAGAAGAAAACAAAAAGGAGAAAGGAAACGTTTGGTGGTAGATAGGGTTAGATGAGTAATACCAGGTTTTAGCTCTGATACCAAGCTAATGCAGTGGAAGTTTAATGTTCAAAATATTCTGTTGATTCTAGAGAATACCGGAACAAAAGAACAACTAAATTCATGTTGATTCAAAAGAATACCGCGAACTTAGGGATTAAGACTCGTTGATTCCACAGAATACCGAGAATTAACTGTTCAAATACTCACAAAGAGATTTAAAAATTGAAATATTATTAAACTCAAAATTCTTGCTTGTAAAAGTTACAAAACACACTTATTTATACTAAGTAAGACTTATCCTAATATGATTAGAAAACCTATTTTAATAAGACTTATACCTAAATTAGGAATATTACCCAAATAAGCAATACCTAAACAATAAGACTCTAAATAGGAAACCAAATTAAACTAGAATACAAATTAATTAAAATATTCCTAAATATTATACATTTAACTCTAATTAGAATTTCTTCAATTTCTTGCTCTGCATCACTTTGTTTAGCTTTTTATAATCCATGCAAACTCTCTATCCAACTATTGTTCTTTTGGAAATGAGCTCATTCTTCTCATTTGCTACAATTGTTACTCTTTTCTTTAGAACACATTGTATTAGGCTTACCCATGAGCTATCTGATTTAGGGTAAATGATTCCAGCATCAAGCTATTTGATGATCTCTTTCTTCACAATTTCCTTTATAATGGGATTTAGTCTTCTCTGTTGTTCTACAGAGCAATCTTCTAGTAGAATCTTGTGCATGCATATGGAGGGGCTAATTCTTTTAATATCTTCCATGGTCCAACCAATGGCTTTCTTGTATTTCCCTAATACATCCACAAGCTTTTTTTCTTGTTTTGCATTCAAATAAGATAAAATGATTACAGGAAATGTGTCATTGTAACCAAGTTAAACATACTTTAAAAGTGAAGGTAAAAGCTTAACTCTAAAACAGGAGGTGACTCAATAGATGGAACATAAGGTTTTACTTCTATGTTTGAGAGATCTAGAGACTTTAAGTGATTGTCAGTTCTTACGGGCTGCTTCTCCCCTATCTTTGTTTTGTCAGCTGTTTCAAGATCTCAATCTTACAGTTCTTCAAATATTACAGCCCTGATTTTTTCGCTGCTGCAATAACTGTTTAATCTATCTACTACAGCAAAATCTATAACATTGATAAAATTTCAGTCTTTAACACATCATGACTCCTCATACCATCTAATAAATTGAATGTAACTCGCTAATCATTAACCTGTATAGTTAGTTCTCTTTTTTATCAATTAAAGTTCTTCTCGTAGCTAAAAATGGTCTGCCTAGGCATGAGATCTATCAGCGAGTTATAAAGTCACTGTTGTTGGTCTAACTTGTTTAACTCCCAATTGCTTGAATATTGATAAAGGCATGGAATTTATCTTGTCTCCCAAATCACAAAGTGCATTACCACTATATTTAATCCCTACAAAGCATGGGATTGTGAAGCTTCCTGGATCCTTTAGTTTTTCAGGGATTTGTTTTAAAGCATATGACTGCATTCCAATGTTAGAGCAACTGTTTCAAACTCTTCAAGCCTTTTTTTCCTTACCAAAATATTCTTTAAGAACTTCACATAGTTTGGCATTTGTTTTAGAGCTTCCACAAAGGGAATATTTATATGTAGCTGCTCTAAAACTTCCAAGAATTTGTTGAATTGTTTGTCTTGTTTTTGCTTCTAGAATCTTTGTGAAAAGGGTGATGGGTGCCTAAAGTGATGTGTTGTAGCAGGCTGTACAATCTGCTTCTCTTTTGTAATGTTCTAGACTAATGTGGTTCTGCAGCATCTCCACCAATAGGCGTTGAATCTTCATTTTCTGCAGATCCTGTAGCTTGGCTGCTTACACCAGTGTGCTGAAAAGTGGAAGGTTGTGGCTCTTTTTTAACTTTAGTTTATTCTTGGGTTGAAATTGGTTCAACTTTCCTTTTGGTACAACAACTTGAGTGTGAACATCTTTTCCAGATCTTAGATTAATCACTTTGCAATGTTTTTTTCCCTCTCTTCTTGGATCCTCTGTGTTGTTAAATAAACTACCATGAAGTCTGATTTTCTAGGTTTCTTAAAGATACTTCTTGACTTTGAACTACTGCTTCATTCTTCACAATATACTTCTTAATCAAAGCTTCAAGAGAACTGATTTGATCATTGCAAGTGTTTCTTTGCCTTTGATTTTGCTGGTGAAATCCAGCTGGTTGAATAGGTATGTTCTATCCACTTGATGCTGCAGAATGTTGATTCCAATTGCTCAATAAAAAGTTTGGGAGTTGTCTCCATCTAGGGTTATAAGTGTTTAAATAAGGGTTATTATGATTATGTCTATTGAAGGTTCCCACATAGTTGACTGAAGTAAGATTTCAGGACAATTGTCAAATAGATGTCCTTCTCTATAATAAACACAAGATACCTCAGCAATTTGGTTGATAGTTGTTGAAGCAATAGTCATAGTCCTTACCATATTTGTTAATGAGGTTATTTAGGTTAATATTCCTATCAAAGCATCTACATTGTGCACTCTTGCTGCTCCTTTTACTACAGCTTGTCTGGTAGATGACCACTGATAGTTGTTGGCTGTCATTTTTAAAATTTTATAAGCCTTATTATACTTAAACAACAAAGCCCCGTTTACTGAAGCATCCATTATTAATCTAGTACTCGGGTTGAGACCATTGTAGAAAGTTTCCAATTGTATACAGTAAGGAATACTATGATGAGGACGTCTCTTGAGTAACTCCTTAAATCTTTCCCATACATCATACAAGCTTTCGTCTTCAAGTTGGTGGAAAAATGTGATCTCATTCCTCCATTTTGCATTATTGGTTGGTGGGAAGTACTTCATCAAAAATTTATCAGCTAAGTCATTCTATGTAGCAATGAAGTCAAGTGGTAGAGAGTTTAACCATGCTCTTGTTGATCTCTTAGGAAAAACGGAAAAAGTCTGAGTCTCAATGCTTCCTGTAATGCTCCAGCAATCTTAAAAGCATCACTTATTTCCAAAAATAGTTTAAGATATAGATGAGGATCTTCTGATGATAGTCCATTAAATTGCCTTACTGTTTGAAGCATCTGAAACATCACTGGTTTGAGCTCAAAATCAACTTGAACTTCAGGTCTGACTATTCCAGGATTTATGGCTTGAGGGGTTAATACTGCATAATCTTTTATGGCTCTATCTGTGTCATATGTCATGTGGATAATATTGTTATTCCTTTGTTGCCTATAAATAATCTTCTCATTCTATCCTTTTTGACCTCCTTGTGCATTGACTGGCCTTATTTTTCCATAAGGGTCCAAATTTCCCATATCTTGCAAATTGTCCATGTCTATAGCAGTTTTTAAATTCCTATGCTATTTTCTCAGTCTTCTTCAAATTCCTTCAATTTTTTAGATCAAACTCGAATTCAACAAGCTTGTATTTGCACATGCAAGGGTTGCTAAAGCACTCTAGTCAACAAAGAAAACAAATTAAAAGAAAAATAAAAATTTTGCACAAACTAACATTGATTTCACAAATCATAATAAGCATTCAATCCCCGACAATTGTGCCAAATTTTTTTTTGGGTGATTTCTATTACTATGGGTGTCAATGTGCAAATGTACCCAACAAGTAATATATTGATGAGTATTCAGATCGTCTCCACAGGAATTGATGTTATAGGATTTACTACAACAATCTTAACAGTACGATTTCAAACTAAATTAAACAAAATAATCAATGAGACTAATGAATTAACTAAATTAAAAATGCAAATAACAAAATGCAATAAGCAAAATCTTAAGCCAAACACAAGGATAAATGAGTAGTTGAGTGATTAAACTCACTTAATGGTATTAACTATTTTTCCATTTAAGATTTTGTTGCTATAGCATCTACTACAGTACTGGGCATAATCCCTCATGCATCCTCAGCTGTCGCTTATTGGATATCTTATATCTAAATGCAACTTTATGATGACCAGTTGTTAAGCTAACATTAGATATAACATTATGTGTTCTAGGTTCCAATTGCCCTATAAGGTGAATCCCTATGTCTAATTCTTCACTAATTTTAGATCAAGCATAACCCTATTCAAATAGAGATTAACTCAACTTAAGAAATCCAATCTAAAACCATGTATTGTCTTAATTTGTTCCACCTCTTTTAGGCTCCTTCTTAGCTAATATCCACTAAATGGGTGGTCAGCCAAAATAGGAAATTGCAATAAGTAAAATCAAGATAAAATACTATAGCAAATACAGAGCAACACACATATATCAGTCAAAGAACCATTAAATTTGTTTATCGCTCAACCACAACAAAGTTTAGTTCATGATTGCGATTAAACAGTAACAATAATAGTTATAACTGTCAAATTTAATCCCATAAATAAATAAAAACGAGAGAACATGATTAAAAATCGAGTTCCGCTTAGTCTTTGCGATCACTCCTTCTTTTTCTCCTTTATGTGTGCTCTTTTTATATCTTAGAATTAGGATAACTAGAGGCGTGTGGCTGCTTGTCTTTCAGTTTTGGAAACCTTGGATCGCAATCTTTTGGTAAACATGCGCGAAATCTTAACTGCAGTTGCTCCAGGGTTGCTGCGACAATGGCTACAACATCTTTATTCTTTCAAACTTGTTTTAATTTCCTCTGCAACTAAGTTTTGTTGTCATCTCTGCAAGTCTGCGGTAGCAGTATTCCATCCATAAAAGTTGAGCTTTTTTGTCACCTAGAATCATGCGTATAATCTGAGTACAAAATGATCTAAAACAAAATCAATTTATTGAAAATAAACTTAAATAGATACTCATGCAAAGTTTAAGCCTAAAAGTGTCATAATAACTTTCATTTCATAGAGTCATCACCTCTTTTATAAAAAAAAAAAATATTTTTGAAAGCCAAACAAATTATCTAAAATCTTTTATCCATTTATAAATTTGAAGACAATATCATTAAGCTCATCTCTCTTTTTCCTAAGCATTTCATTTTTCTTTTTCAAATCATTTATAAGTAAACTTTCATTCCTAGATGAAACATCTTGTTTTTCTTTAAAGAATGCAATATATTTCTTCATGCAAAATCTTTTTTTTTCTACTTCTAGGCACTTAATCTTTTCATTCAAAGTATCATTCTCATTAAAAAGTTCTATACTTTTCTTTTTAAGAGAAGCATTTTTCATTCATATCTTCTTTAGTCATTTTGCGATTCAGTGAATGCTTCAAACAACTCATCATAAAAGGGAAGATCATTTACCTCATCTAATTCTTCTTCTATTGGCACAAAAGTAAGGTTTGACACTTCATGAGATTCCTCCTCATCTGAGGTCTCTTCATTTCTGTCATCCTATGTTGCCACCATAACTTTCTTTTTCGCCTTGTTAAGGAGAGGACATTCCGATTTTATGTGTCTAGACTTCTTACATTCAAAGCATATGATTGCGTTCTTATTTTCTTTTTGGTGTTTGAAGTGTCTGAACTTTGTTTGCTCACTAGATCTCTTGAAAAACTTCCTGAATTTTCTTTGAATTTGCTTTCTTTGTCGCTTTTCAATCTTGAAGCTTTCATGGCAATTCTCTTTTTCTTTTTATCTTCATCACCTCTTTCAATCGCCAAATCCTCTTCATAGGAAATAAGTGAGCTAATTAAATCATTAATAGATAAAGTACTTAAACCATTGGCCTCCTCAATGATAGTTCTCTTAGGTCTCCATTCTTTTCGTAAAGATCTAATGATTGTCTTTACCTTCTTGTTATTTAAAAATGGTTTTCCTAGAGCTCCTAGAGTGTTTACAATATCTGTAAATCTAGTATACATAGAATGCACACTCTTTTTTTGTTCCATTTAGAACAATTCATATTAGCTAGTGTATCTACTGATTTTAGACTCTTTGACTTGATTTGTACCTTCACAAAAAACTTCAATTTCTTTAAAATTTCATAAGTATTAGAACAACCTAAAACTCTATGGAATTCTTTCTTATCTAGGGTACAAGACAGAGTATTCATGACTTTGGAATTAAGAGAAGGTTTTCTCTTTTCTAACTCATTCCATTCTAGTGAAGGCTTTGAAATTTTTTCACATGCTTCATTTTTAGTAGTGGGCATGAATGGACCATCACAAACAACTTCCGATATTTTGTAATCTAATCCTTGTAAATAGATTCTCATCTTAGTTTTCTAATATGGATAATCATTTCCATCAAAGAATGGTGGTCTAGTAGTGTACATACCTTCTCTAAAGGTGGAATCATTTTGGTTGTCATAAATCTTTTACTCTAAACTATTAAGTCTTAATTAGAGAATTTTGCTCTGATACCAAATAAAAGTCTAACTTTGCAACCCAAGAGGGGGAGTGAATTGAGCTTCTAAAAACTTAAGAAAATAAAATCACAAAATAATTCAAACCAATACCTTAGAAGATTCAATAACAATAAATTCAACAATAAACAAATATAAAAAGATAAGATAGAAGAGAGTAAACACAATATTTTTATATGATTCGACAAACTCCACCTATGTCCACGCCTCCAAGCTAAAACGAGCTCGAAGATTCTACTATCTAAGCCTTTACAATCAAAGGCTTCAAGATGTTTACAATTGACTTTCAAGTGTCAATAATACTTTTAAAATCTGAGATGATCTCTCAACCCTTTCCCAAAGTGATTCCTACATTTGGATTCACTTAATTTTGATATTGAAATACTAATTACATAAAGTTTTCTTCACAAAATGTATGTGTTTACAAATAAAAGTCCAAAGTGTAATTTGATGAAAGAATAACAAGTTAAGAGCTCAAGAGAGGTTGAATACTCAATAATAAGCTCAATGTTTAATGTTGAATTCTGTCTAATTTGAATTTGATTGAGTCTTTTTATAGTTGGAGAAGAAAACTAGCCGCTGTTGACTTTCTAAGCATAATTGGATCGCCGCTAACCTGAATCGTTTTGTCGTTCTCACTTGTGCCAAGTAACCGTTATGCTAAAATTTGAATTGTCGAATCAGCGTTTATAATAGTTAGTTTACTGTCTAATTCTAGAGAGTTCATTGTTCAAAGTCGGATTATTGTTTGGCAGTGTCAGTTTACTGTTTGGCAATGTCACTGATAAAATTCGAATTGTTTTAAGTTGTTTGGTTAATTAGAAAAATAAAGGAAAGCTCAAGAAAAATTTTACTAGAGAGAATTCTTATTCATGTATATTGAATGAGATTACAGAGCTTTATATACTAGTATCCAGAATCATCTACATACATAACTATACTTGCAAAAAATCAAGAACAAACTATGACCAGCTAATAAATTCTGGAATTGAGGCTAACAACCTTTTAACAACTTTTGCTGACTTAGCAGCCACATCATCTGTATCCGTTACATAACCAACTTAACTAGCAACTATCTTAACATATATGTCTACACCAAGAGTCACCTGTAGTAGATACTGAAACATGTCCTTATGACCATGAAATGATGCAATTTGAACCGGAAGACTGCCTATCTTGGTCTTCTGTTTGTTAAATCAGGGTGATAATTCATTTAAACTTTTAAGGCCCTTCGATTTCCTTTTGGTGATAATTCAGTAGAACTTTTAAGGCCCTTAGATTTCCTTTCGCTGCCCAAAAAGAGATAGAGCACTCTGCCCAAAATGATCTTGTCGTGCTAGTGTTTCTAGATCGACCATTGACGCCAGCTTATAAATAAGGCAAGTGACCTCAACAGATTCAACATCGACTAATGACTCCGGAATCACGTGAAATATTGACTTAAGACCAAGTTCACCATTATTGGCGGTCAAGGTATCGGGATGATCAATGAACTCGCAGTCGGGACCAAGCATGGGGCTCCCTCTAGGATACACATTGAGTTGTACCTCGGAAGTGGCACCGCATTGAACTGTCGCAAAAATTCCATGCCCAAAACAAGTGTAAAATCACCCAAAGGTACAACCGAGAAATTGGCCTTACCTCGCCAAGGGCCTAGGTGTAGCTCCACATCTCGCGCTACCCCGCTAAGGGGTTTGGCCTCTGAATTCACTGTCTTGAGCCAGCCATCCGATTTCTCAACCTTGAGTCCAAGCCGCTTGGCTTCATCCACCTTGATGAAGTTGTGGGATGCTCCCGTGTCAATCAAGGCTTGGGCTTGCTTTCCGTTGATCGTAGCCTCAACATGCATGAGCGACTTGTCATGCACCTTGGCTGGAATTGGCTTGGCATTTAGCGCATTGAAGAGTTGGAGACAGCCTATGTTGGCGGCATCCGCTGGTGGTGCCTCTGGTTGCTTCTCCCTGGTCTCACTAATTATGGCGTTGAAAGCCTTCTTCTTTGGGCAGTCCCGCACCCAATGGTCCCCATCGCAAAAGAAGCAATTGTGTTTCCGCTTAGCCTCTTTCTTGCCATCCTTCGAACCATCCTTCTTTTGTGGCTTATCCTTGCCATCATGGTGCGGCTTATCTCCCTTCGCTCCCCCACCTTTGCCATGTTGCGGCTTATCATCCTTCTTTGGCTTGGAAGACTCACCCTTCTGGAATTCCACAAGCGTCTCAGCCTCGGTGAGGGTTGTAGAGATGTCATTCACTTGGTGCCGCTGCAACTCCCGTTGTGCCCACGGCTAGAGTCCCTCTATGAAGTTGAACAACAAATCATCCGTGTTCATGTTGTCGATTTGGAGCATGAGCTTTGAGAATTCATCGACATACTTCGAGATAGACCCCGTGTGCTTCAGCTCCCGCATCTTCTTGCGAGCCTCGTATGCCACATTCCCCGGATAGAATTGCCTCTTGAGCTTACACTTCAGCAAGTCCCATGTGTCGATTATGCACGTCCCACGCACAATCTCTGCATGCTTCTGCTGCCACCAAGCGATTTGCGTATCAGCCTCGGTGAGGGCTGTAGAGATGTCATTCACTTGGCACCACTGCAACTCCCATTGTGCCCACGGCTGGAGTCCCTCCATGAAGTTGAACAACAAATCATCCGTGTTCATGTTGTCGATTTGGAGCATGAGCTTTGAGAATTCATTGACATACTTCGAGATAGGCCCCGTGTGCTTCAGCTCCCGCATCTTCTTGTGAGCCTCATATGCCACATTCCCCGGATAGAATTGCCTCTTGAGCTTGCACTTCAGCAAGTCCCATGTGTTGATGATGCATGTCCCATGCACAATCTCTGCATGCTTCCGCTGCCACCAAGCGGTTGCGTGATCCTCAAGGTACCCGGTCGCAATGTTCACCTTCTCTTGCTCACCTTGGATGTTGGTGGCCTCGAAGTACCACTCCATGGACCACAAGAAGTTCTCGATCTCCTGGGCATCCCGTTTGCCACCGTACCTCCTTGGTCTTGGAACCTCGACCCTCATTAGAGATGCGACATTGATGTTGAACACCCCGCTGGCCACCACCTTCTTGCAAAGTGCCCAATCCATCTTAGTCTCTTCAAGGCCCGTGTAAAGCTCCTCCACTTGAGCCCTTAACGCCTCAATAAAGTTCAGAACCACCGCTTGGAACTCCTCAAGGCTTTGGCGTTGCGCCACCACATCTTCGCTTAGATCGCCCATCCGCTCACCAAGATCATCCACCTCCTCCATCTTTTGCTCAAAGATCTCGAGGCGCTCTTTAATCTCGACGACAACAATCTCCCCACGGACAACTCGATTCTCCATGGCGTTGAGCAAGTCCACCGACTTCTCCTTGCTATTTTTCCCCTTCTTCGCATTGGGGTTATGCTCCCTCCCCCGTTGGTCATCATGAGTGCTCTCCGACATCCTTCCTTTTGAACAACGTAACTACCCACGAGTGTAGATGGCTTTGATACCAACTGTCACAGCCCGGTTTGTTCACACGCTATGCCGTACAGCCTTAAGCGCCAAATTCGCTCTCTCTTGGCCCTAAGTCATCCTTACACCCAAATCCGCTGCTGGATTCGAAAACCGAAATGAGAATTCACTCTAACTCACTAAGGATGGGAGGAAAGAACTTATATTGCTCAATAAAATGCTTACAAAGCTATGTGTGCTGGAATTGTATATTGCTTGTGATTGATTTGGCCGAATGAGGCCCACTCCTATTTATAGAGTACAAAGAAGTATCTAGAGAGTGTCTAGAGTTATCACAACTACCACATAAACACATTAATTTCAAAGGAAATATCTACATGCTCTACACAAGTCTCCATGGCTCTAGAATTCTCCATGGGCCAGGCCATGTGGAAGCTTGGGCCATGACATTGTCCGTCTTCACCACGAACTTAGACCCAAGCAAGTAGTGCCTCCATGAACGCAAGCAGTGCACTACCGCCGTCATCTCTTTCTCTTGTACCGTTTACCGCCGCTCCGTATCGTTGAGGTTTCGGCTTCACCAATGCTCCACCCACATTTTGCACGCTCATGAACCGCATATTCTAGCCATTCCTTGATCAGTTTGTGGTGGTGTATCTCGATGACATCTTGGTCTATAGCAACACCTTGGCGGAACATGCTAAGCACTTGCGGGTCGTGTTCAGGGTGTTGCGGGAAAATGAGCTGTATGTTAAGAGGGAGAAATGTTCATTCGCAAAACCGGAGGTGGATTTTCTTGGCCATAAAATCAGAAATGGGACGCTGCTCGTGGACAAGGCCAAGGTCCGAGCCATTACCGAATGGGAGCCGCCCACAAAGGTGACTGAGTTGTGCTCTTTCTTAGGCCTTGCCAACTATTATCGGAGGTTCATTAGAGGTTATTCCGCCATTCCCGCACCACTCACTGATTTGCTAAAAAAGACTACCAAGTAGGAATGGACGGAAAGGAGCCAGCAAGCCTTCGATGCCCTCAAGAAGGCCGTGATGGAAGAGCCGGTACTTGTGCTGCCGAACCATGACTTACCATTGAGGTACACACTGATGCTTCCAATTTTGCTATTGGAGGTGTATTGATGCAAGCCCAACATCCAATAGCCTTTGAGAGCCGAAAGCTCAATGATACGGAGCGACGGTATACGGTACAAAAGAAGGAGATGACGGCGGTAGTGCACTGCTTGTGTACATGGAGGCACTACTTGCTTGGGTCCAAGTTCGTGGTGAAGACGGACAACGTGGCCACTAGTTACTTCCAAAGCCATAAGAAGCTTAGTCTGAAGCAAGCGAGATGGCAAGATTTCTTGTCCGAATTCGGCTATGTGCTGGAGTATAAGGCCGGAAAGCCTAATTTAGTAGTGAACGCCTTGAGTCGGAAGGCCGAGATTTCTGCCATGAGTCGGATACAAGGAGAGCTTCTTGCACTCATCAAGGAGGGAACGAAGCATGATCCCTTGGCCAAACAGCTGGTTTCTCTCGTGCAACAGGGGAAATCGAAGAGGTTTTGGGTCGAAGATGACCTTTTATACACCAAGGGACGGCGTGTCTATGTTCCAAAGTGGGGAAACTTACGGCGGAACTTGATCAAGGAGTGTCATGATGCGAAGTGGGCTGGACACCCAGGACAAAGGCGGACACGAGCATTGCTTGAGTCGGCATACTATTGGCCTCAGATGCGAGATGAAGTGGAGCAGTTTGTACTGACGTGCTTAGTGTACCAACAGGACAAAACAGAGCAACAATGTCCCGCGGGGTTGCTTGAGCCACTGCCCACTCCGGATCGACCATGGGAGAGTATATCGATGGATTTCATCACTTGTCTTCCAAAATTGGAGGGGTTTGCGACTATTGTTGTAGTGGTGGACAGATTCTCGAAATATGCCACTTTCATTCCCATCCCAAAGGAGTGCACAGCGGAGGATACAACCAAGTTTTTCTCTAGGCATGTGGTGAAGTATTGGGGAATTCTGAAATCCATCATTAGCGATCGCGACAGCCGGTTTACGGGGAGGTTTTGGATTGAGTTGTTCAAGCTTATGGGGTCAGCGCTGCACTTTTCTATGGGCTTTCATCCTCAAACCGAAGGGTAAACGGAGAGGGTGAATGCCTTGTTGGAGCTATACTTACGGCATTTTGTGAGCGCCAATCAGCATGATTGGGCAAAGTTGCTGGACGTGGCCCAATTTTCCTACAACTTGCAGCGAAGTGAAGCTACATCGAGGAGCCCTTTCGAGGTAATCATGGGACAGTAGCTGCTTACACCACACACGCTCATCACAAGCTATACCGAGAGGTGTCCTACAGCATATAAAGTGGCTAAGTCATGGCATGAGCAAACGGACATAGCACGGGCGCACCTCGACAAAGTGACCAAGCGGATGAAGAAATGGGCGGACAACAAGCGTAGACACCTGGAGTTCAACGTGGGGGACATGGTGCTAGTTAAGATCATTCCGGCCCAGCACAAGTCTACACGTTCGCTGCACAAGGGCCTCATCCGGAAATACGAGGGGCCATTTCCAATCATCAAGAGGGTCGGCAATGTGTCGTACAAGCTAGAGTTACCCTCTTGGTGAAAACTCCATCCGGTCTTCCACGTGAGTTCCTTGAAGCCATTCCATGGGGATACGAAAGATCCGAAAAGGGGAGAATTCAAGCGCCCTCCACTCGGCAACACAAGGGTATATGACAAAGAAGTGGAGACCATTTTAGCTGACCGTGTGGTTCGGAAGAAGAATTTTCCGCCATGCCAAGAGTACTTTGTCAAGTGGAAGGGACTACCCGAGAGCGAAACAAGTTGGGAGCCCGCAAACGATTTGTAGCAGTTCCAAGACAAGATCAAAACCTTCTAAAGCGAGTCGATGAAGACGTCTCCGGAATAGGTGGGGGAGAATGTCATGGCCCAAGCTTCCATATGGCCTGGCCCATGGAGAATTCTAGAGCCATGGAGACTTGTGTAAAGCATGTAGATATTTCCTTTGTAATTAATGTGTTTAGGTGGTAGTTATGACAACTCTAGACACTCTCTAGATACTTCTAGGCGGTGACTAGCGGGGTGCTTAACATCAATGCCGCACCTCCAATGAGGGTCGAGGTTCCAAGACCAAGGAGGTACGGGGGCAAGCGGGATGCCCAGGAGATCGAGAACTTCTTGTGGTCCATGGAGAGGTACTTCGAGGCCACCAACGTCCAAGGTGAGCAAGAGAAGATGAACATTGCGACCGGTTACCTTGAGGATCATGCGACCGCTTGGTGGCAGCAGAAGCATGCAGAGATTGTGTGTGGGACGTGCATCATCAACACATGGAACTTGCTAAAGTACGAGCTCAAGAGGCAATTCTATCCGGGGAATGTGGCATATGAGGCTCGCAGGAAGATGCAGGAGCTGAAGCACACGGGGCCTATCTCGAAGTATGTCGATGAATTCTCAAAGGTCATGCTCTAAATCGACAACATGAATACGGATGATTTGTTGTTCAACTTCATGGAGGGACTCTAGCCGTCAGCACAACGGGAGTTACAGCGGCGCCAAGTGAATGACATCTCTACAGCCCTCACTGAGGCTGACACGCTTGTGGAATTCCAAAAGGGTGAGTCTTCCAAGCCAAAGAAGGATGATAAGCCGCAACATGGCAAAGGTGGGGGAGCAAAGGGAGATAAACCGCACCATGATGGCAAGGATAAGCCACAAAAGAAGGATGGTTCGAAGGATGACAAGAAGGAGGCTAAGCGGAAACATAATTGCTTCCTTTGCAAAGGGGACCATTGGGTGCAGGACTACCCAAAGAAGAAGGCTTTCAACGCCATATTTAGCGAGACCGGGGAGAAGCAACCGGAGGCACCACCAGCGGATGCCGCCAACATGGGCTGTCTCCAACTCTTCAATGCGCTAAATGCCAAGCCAATTCCAGCCAAGGTGTAGGACAAGTCATCACCACCAGCGGATGCCGCCAACATGGGCTGTCTCCAACTCTTCAATGCGTTAAATGCCAAGCCAATTCCAGCCAAGGTGTAGGACAAGTCACTCATGCATGTTGAGGCTATGATCAACGGAAAGCAAGCCCAAGCCTTGATTGACACGGGAGCATCCCACAACTTTATCAAGGTGGATGAAGCCACGCGGCTTGGACTCAAGGTTTAGAAATTGGATGGCTGGCTCAAGATGGTGAATTCGGAGTCCAAACCCCTTAGAGGGGTAGCGCGAGATGTGGAGCTACACCTAGACCCTTGGCGAGGTAAGGCCAATTTCTTGGTTGTACCTTTGAATGATTTTACACTTGTTTTGGGCATGGAATTTTTGCGATAGTTCAATGCGGTGCCACTTCCGAGGTACAACTCGATGTGTATCTTAGAGGGAGCCCTATGTTTGGTCTCGACCGCGAGTAAGGTCACACCACTAGGCCAACTTTCCGCCAAGCAAATCAGCAAAGGTTGGAAGCGGCATGAGGACACATTTCTCGCCACTATTCATGAAGTCGGTGACAGGAGGGACACTATGGCCATGGAGCCCATACCGGAGGCGGTAGGCCAAGTCCTTGAGGCATATAAGTACGTGATGCCACCCGAGTTGTCAAAGCGATTGCCGCCACGAAGGGAAGTAGACCACAAGATTGAGCTGGAGCCGGGTGCCAAACTGCCTGCACGAGCACCTTACCGCATGTCTCTACTAGAGCTAGAGGAGTTGCGGAGGCAAATTAAGGAGCTGCTGGACGCAGGATACATCCAGCCCTCGAAAGCACCATATGGAGCACTGATGCTGTTCCAGCGGAAGCATGATGGCTCACTTCGACTATGTATCGACTACCGGGCTTTTAACAAGGTGACCGTGAAGAACAAATACCCCATCCCACGGATTGTGGACTTGTTCAATCAACTTGGACGGGCCAAATATTTCTTCAAACTGGACCTTAGATCGGGATATTACCAAGTGCGGATTGCGGAGGGAGATGAGCCGAAGACCGCTTATGTGATGAGATATGGAGCATACGAGTTCAAGGTAATGCCTTTCGGCCTCACCAATGCTCCAGTTACATTTTGCACGCTCATGAACCGCATATTCCAGCCATACCTTGATCAGTTTGTGGTGGTGTATCTCGATGACATCGTTGTCTATAGCAACACCTTGGCGGAACATGCTGAGCACTTTCGGATCGTGTTCGGGGTATTCCAGGAAATGAGCTGTATGTAAAGAGGAAGAAATGTTCATTTGCAAAACCGAAGGTGGATTTTCTTGGCCATAAAATCAGAAATGGGATGCTGCTCATGGACAAGGCCAAGGTCTGAGCCATTGTCGAATGGGAGCCGCCCACAAAGGTGACTGAGTTGTGCTCTTTCTTAGGCCTTGCCAACTATTATCGGAGGTTCATTAGAGGTTATTCCGCCATTCCCGCACCACTCACTAATTTGCTCAAAAAGACTACCAAGTGGGAATGGACGGAAAGGAGCCAGCAAGCCTTCGATGCCCTCAAGAAGGCCGTGATGGAAGAGCTGGTACTTGTGCTGCCGAACCACGACTTACCATTTGAGGTACACACTGATGCTTCCGATTTTGCTATTGGAGGTGTATTGATGCAAGCCCAACATCCGATAGCCTTTGAGAGCCGAAAGCTCAATGATACGGAGCGGTGGTACACGGTACAAAAGAAGGAGATGACGGCGGTAGTGCACTGCTTGTGTACATGGAGGCACTACTTGCTTGGGTCCAAGTTCGTGGTGAAGACGGACAACGTGGCCACTAGTTACTTCCAAAGCTAAAAGAAGCTTAGTCCGAAGCAAGCGAGATGGCAAGATTTCTTGGCCGAATTCAACTATGTGCTGGAGTATAAGCCTGGAAAGCCTAATTTGGTAGCGGACGCCTTGAGTCAGAAGGCCGAGATTGCTGCCATGAGTCAGATACAAGGAGAGCTTCTTGCACTCATCAAGGAGGAAACGGATCATGATCCCTTGGCCAAGCAGCTGGTTTCTCTTGTACAACAGGGGAAATCAAAGAGGTTTTAGGTCGAAAATGGCCTTTTATACACGAAGGGACAGCGTGTCTATGTTCCAAAGTGGGGAAACTTGCGGCAGAACTTGATCAAGGAGTGTCATGATACGAAGTGGGCTGGACACCCGGGACAAATGCGGACACGGGCATTGCTTGAGTCGGCATACTATTGGCCTCAGATACAGGATGAAGTGGAACAGTTTGTATGGACGTGCTTAGTGTGCCAACAGGACAAAATAGAGCAACAATGTCCCGCGGGGTTGCTTAAGCCACTGCCCACTCCGGATCGACCATGGGAGAGTATATCGATGGATTTCATCACTTGTCTTCCCAAATCGGAGGGGTTTGCGACTATTGTTGTAGTGGTGGACAGATTCTCGAAATATGCCACTTTCATTCCTGCCCCAAAGGAGTGCACAGCGGAGGATACAACCAAGTTTTTCTTTAGGCCTGTGGTGAAGTATAAGGGAATTCTGAAATCCATGATTAGCGACCACGACAGTTGGTTTACGGGGAGGTTTTGGACTGAGTTGTTCAAGCTTATGGGGTCAGTGCTGCACTTTTCTACGAGCTGATTTAATGTGTTTGAAAAATTCATTCTCTCTCTTCCAAATTCAAAACCAAAAACCAAGAAACATTAATTTATTAAAAAGCCACAAAAATAGTTGATTAAGTAAAGACATAAATTTTTTAAAGGCTTCTTCTTTTTCCTGCAAACTCCTACATTAAAACTCAAGATGGTTGCTAACCCTGAAAGTTTGTTATCCTGTTCTAGTCTGTACACTTTTACTCAATCGACTTGCTAACTGACACTATTATTATACTTCTTACTGAATCGAACCGATGACTACTATCTCATGTTAACTGAAATTGGAATGCAATAATGACTACTCTTAATTTTTGCATGTTATAGCATTTTGTGGTTGATTCTTTTATATTTCACCAATTGCAATCTGAATCTTATGTTAACTGAAATTGGTGCTCGTCTTCACAGTTTGTTATGATGTTCCATTCTGTTAGTTTTCATATTGAATTGATGGAGGGCCTAATAATGTCCATGGGTGCTCAATTCTATGTCATACCCTTTTAAGGAATCATCAATCATGAAGTAATTTTTGCGGTAAACGTTGATTAATTAATTTATTATTTTTTGTGTGAGCCGATTTTTCACCTGTACCAACCAGATTATGGTGAACAACTTGTGTCTCATACTGATGGAAATTGTGACCTTTTTTTTAACCGATATGTTGCCGTAAGAGAAGGTAGATTATCAAGATTGTGTTCCTCTCTCAAGGATGATGGTGGGGTTATCTATTTTCTTTTAATGGAGGAGTTTGCAGGGAAGAGAAGAAGCCCTTAAAAAATCTCTCTTTACTCAGTCGATAATTTTTATGACTTTTAATATATTAATGTTTCTTGGTTTTCAGTTTTTGAATTTGGAAGAGACATAATGAATTTTTCAAATCAGAGGAAAAGGAGAGAAAGAGAAAAAAAAATTGTATGACTTTTAACTAATTAATTTCTAAGTTTAAAAATTGTTGACATATGTCAAAATGTTATTAATTGGTGATTCCACATTAGCTAATTATGTGAAACATCAGTTGTACTCTAGAATTTCTCCCAAGGCATTAGGATGATTAGTGACAAAATCGGCCATGCCTGGCCAATCAATCCTTCACTATCATTCTATATAAGAGGCAATATTTGCATCCCCTTGAGCATCTGCTCATCTAGATATATATATATATATTAATGGTGCATTTAATAAATGAGAATAAAAAATAGCAGTAATCAAAATGAAGAATTCGAATAGAAATGAGCTACATTCCCATTTATGTGTTAACTTTATCTTGGAATTGGAATAGACAGTTTCAAGTTATTAAAATACAGCTTGTTAATTATTTTCCTAGTTTTATTTGTATATATTATAATAATAACAATAATAAAAATAAAAATATTAATAAAATTGAAATAATAATGATGATGAAAATAACAATTAATTAAAACAATAAAATTAATAAATTTTAGTAATAATAATAATGAAATTGAAGACAATAAGAATAATCATTAAAATAATAAAATTAATAACAATCATGATGATGATGTTGACATTAATAATAATAACAATAATAATAAAAAAATTAATAGATATTAATAATGATAATATTAATAAAAATAATAATAAAAATAATTAATAACAATTAATATAATAAAGTTAATAGTTTTTAATAATAATAATAATGACAATAATAATATAACAATTAAAATAACAAAAATAATAAATTTTGATGATAATAATAATAAAATCAATAGATTCAGTAATGATAATATTGGTAAAAATAATAATAGCAATAATTAATAATTAAAATTATAAAGTTAATATATTTTAAAAATAATAAGAATAATGAAAATAATAAAAATAAATAATAAAAATTAGTAAATTTTAATAATATTAGTATTAATATTAATGACTTTAATGACAATAATAATAACAATTAAAATAATGAAATGAATAATTTAATAATATTAATATTAATGTTAATAATGGCATTAATGATAGTAATAAAAATAAATAAATAAATAAATAATAAATTTTAATAATATTATTATTATTATTACCACTAAAAATAAATAATTAAGGACCTATTTACAAATAATGCAAAACTTTCAGGTATTTTTATAAATTTATAGGGACCAAAATGAAAAAAAATGATAAAATATGATTAAGGACAATTTGGGGATTATAAAATTTTAATGGGATAAAAAGTGTAGCTTAGCGAATAGGGGTCTGGTTTGGAATCAAATCTATAGGAATGATTCCTAAATTTGTAGACCCTGCACGATTTTGATTCTAATTTCCACTCTTATTTTGTGGAGTAAACATTATCAATAATTATGATTCGACAATTCCGGAAGTAAACACACCCTAATTGTTATTAAAAATTTAATATCGAAATAGTAAATTCAAAAATTGCTACTCCAACTTAACAAACTAAATTATCATTCAATTATAAAGAGGCTTATTGATCAGCTAGATTACCAGCCTGGCTGAGGAATGGCATTCTTAGAACCTTAGTCTCATCAATCCATCACCAAAAGTTTTCCTGTAACCTTAGCTGCTGCATCAGGCTCCAGTTGTTCTACAAGTGGGTAAAGATTCCCTACTAGTATCGTCCTTTGCTGCTCCAGAAAAGCATTTGCAAGGGCAGAAGCCAAAGCCCCAGTGGTTTTTGGATATAAATTTATTTATTTTAGTATTTATTCATTTGGATTTTGGATATAAATTTATTTTGTTTATAATTCATATGATAGAGCAGACCAAGTTTGTATTGGAGGTGAGGAGAAAAAATATGTGTTGCAGTCAATCGAAACTTTTTTAAGGAACTTCAAATCAGCCTTAAGCACTAAAGTTATCCGGTAAAACAAGGATCACAACAATCGGTTAAAGTTGCCACTTAGAGAGTGGAAAGATTTTATTGATAGAATGTTTAGGGTTGAATTTCAGGTAAGTTGTATTGCAACAGTGCTTAGTTATTTTGTTACACTTATATTATGAATGGAAATGATTAATTAATTTCAAACGTTTTCTTTAAGGAAAAAAGCAAAAAAAAAAACAAGTATGAGCTTGGAGTTTCTGTTAAAGAGATTGATCACATTCAGTTATGGCTGATGGCTCGAAAGAATAGCAGTGGCGGTTATAAACCTGAAGTATAGCGAGTGGCAAAGAAAATTTTAAGTATTACTTTTTTATTATTTACTTGGTTTGCAATGGTTTGGTTTTATACTCTATAATTGAAGGCCTTGTAGGTTATTCAAGTTATATTTTGTATCCATGTTATTATAGGGGCTTATTGAAAAGTTTTAAATCTCGAAATGATTTAAAATTAATCAATTTTTAAAGCCAGAAATAAAATGGTATGTAATACAAGTACAAAAGCTAGCAAATTTTCCCTTTTCATTCTTCTGGAAAATTATTTCTCCTTATTGATCCCTCTCAGGACAAATTCCGGAAAACCGGATTAGCTTTGGTTGGTCTCTGGACAACATTCGGATGACCGGATTTTCAATCCGGAAAA
>MKYO02003005.1:552357-582000 GCA_002013955.2 Citrus medica
TTTTTTTTTAATAAAACTTCTCAGCATTTATATCAACATATATCATTATGTTGAGCAAGTGTTGGATGCAAGGACTGATAAAACTCTCTATGATGGCTTCACCCATGAATGTAGACCTAGCATAAGGCTGAACCACATTATACTGAGTGTTCTTCGTGTGATTGCTTTGATTCTGTTCTAATTCATTCATTTTTGTTACTGAGAGTTAAGAGTAGGGTTCTGGAGTCAGTGTTGAATCAATTTGGATCTTCAATTGTGAGTGTACAACTTGTTTGATCTAGTGAAGTAATCTGGGCAGAGTGTTGGTATTGTGAAGCTTGATACACAGATCAACCTTTACACATAAATTTAAGACCGAAACTGTTTAATTGTTTAAAATGTGTAAAGTATAAAAAGTGGCTTTGGTTTTTTTTCTTTTCAATAATTTTGGAAACCTATTGGTATTAATTTGGCCATTTTTTTACCAGCCTCTCTAGAATTAATTCTTGAGTCTGCCATTCATGATGGTCTAAGTTGGGTAAATTGTAAATAGATTTTCTAATATGGTACTTATTTTCGAGATTATCTCAGTATCAAATTTAAGGTCATTTATTTTAATTCTTGCTTATTTAATAGCCTCTGTTTCAATCCTACGCCCCGTTTTCAAATTTCACTTGAACTCCAATTTACATGACCTCAAATTGAATTCACGTTTTGTAAATCTTTTTTTCCTTTTTTTTTTAAATAACGCTGACTTTATCTAATTGCTTAAACATTTGAGTCTAATGTCTTATCAAGAATGGTCTGCAGAAATAAAAATGAATATAAAATCACTATCACGAAGAGTAAATACTTCCAAGTATTTGAGAGAGCAAGAGTATCTTGAGAGGTGAGAAGTAATCCTTCAGTTTTTGAGAGCTAAACTATTCTTGAGTGACGGAGAGATTGAATTTATTGGGGTTTTGCAAGGGCGGAGATCAGAGTAATCTCTAAGGGCCAGGTTCGAACTTCAAGACTGTAGACGGTTTTCTCATATATTTATGTGGTGCAGTCGTTGGGAATTTGAGAATTTTACTTGTAGTTGCAATGATTTTGATTTGAGGATTTTAATTGATAATTAAGGTTACTGTTGCAAGTAAAAACAAAAGAATAAAAATGAAAAAGCAATTAAACAAAATAAAAATGAAAGGGTTGAGCCTAAACTTTATTAAACTTGTAATGAAAAAGAAATTAACAAAATAAAAATCAAACAACTAGACTTATTTGAATTTATTTCATAAAATATAAAATTACATTTCCATCCTACATATAAAATTTATCTATCAAGGGTGCAATGGTTAAATCGGTCATTTTATACCTAATTTTTAATATTTCATTTAAAACTTCAAAAAAATTTCAAAGCATGGAGGTGCCATGATGCCCTCCAGTATACACAAATACTCACTTATATTCTTCATTCGAATAATGAACAATGTAGTAGTTTATAGACCTAACTCATACTCAAAAGTTAACTCGAGAGTTGAGGGTTGCCTCAAACTTATAATATTAATTAGCCTAAGAGTAGCTAATGTGAGATAATATCCCAACATCCCCCAGCATGTATAGTGTGGTCTTTTTACTTGGTTCCTTTAACAGAAAAAAGGTAGTGTTCGCCCACTTGTCCAAGATTTTAACTCTATAATATTATTGCTTCCCAAGATTTTAGCTCTCTAATAATATATATATATATATATATATATATATATATATATATATATATATATATATATATATATTGAAGCCCTTAAGTCCATTTCATACTTCAAAGTTAGCTTAATGTCACGGGTTGCTCGAGTCTCCCGCAATCGGAGGGTAATTCTGCGCACGCGGGCTCACTAAGCACTCAAGGCGGGTACACTTAGAAGTGAGGTGCGCGTAGAAATGAGCCACTAACATAACAAGTCATCCGGGGTGCACTTAGTAAATCACCCACCAATGCCCATTGTCTAGAACTCTCTATATATTGCACAATCACTGGAACTTTCTAGGACTCACCACTTGGCTCCCCAAGCATTTTTCCACTTGTAATAGAATTATCTAGAATTAGGCATTCCACCCCCTATAAATAGGGGTGAGCACCCATCATTCTCACCACCACCAACACACCCACACAACACACCTAGCACACTAGCTCACAAGCTCTCTTGTACAAACACCCTTGTAATTACACAAAGTGTGTAATACAATCATACTTAGCCAACCCACTCTTGCTTCCCTTAACATTTTCTCCAAGTGTGTGTGCTTGGCTTGTTTAGGGAGTAATCAAGGCTTACTTGACGACTCACGCACTAAGGTCGCTCAAGTGCTGCACGGGTTCTTACTGCGCAAAACTATCACCCCGAGACAAGTGGTATCAGAGCTACAGTTTGTGCCGACATGCAAACTAGTTCATAGACGATGGCCAACCCTTCCAGTACATTGCAAGAGGGCGCACTCGTTGCGGAGGTACCGGAGCAAGCTCGTGGCCGCGAGGAGGGAGGACGCGGACAGCCAAAGTCCTAAGGTAAGTCCAAAGCCCCTTCTATGGATGCATTGGAACCACATGTTGCCACGCTCGAAACGTCAATGGCCGCGGTCCAAGACACCCTTGATACGTTAGAGGAGCGAGTTGATGGCCTTAAGGGTGAGTATGGTGAATTCATGGTAGCCACCAAAGCCCTCATGCAAGACCAAGCTGACTCTCTCCGAGGAGAGTTTCGAGCGTTCCATGACGAGCTGCTCAACTTGCGTACCTTCGTGCAAAATGAGTTGCGTGCAGTCCGTGCAGAGGTTGACGAGGTCTGCTCAGATTGGGCTTGGCACAAGCACACTCTCACGCCTAGCCCGGCTGCGGTTCCCGCAAGCTCGAGTAATGCGCGCCGCATTGATGTGCCCAAGCTCGATACTTATGATGGTGCACGCAACGCCATTGTGGTGGATAACTTCATGTTCGGGCTAGAACAATATTTCGATGCCATGGGTGTCCATGTTGAGTGTTAGAAAATGTATATTTATGAAGGAGAAAATTGTCGTTTTATACTACAAGTTTTACTAACACCTTTACTTTTATGAATTTAACCTTCTTTTGATTTAATTCCGTGCGTTTTATTTTAATTAAGTATTTTATGTATTTTAGGGGCATTATAGTCATTTCACAATAAAGGAGAGATCAGACGGCAAAACGGACATCACTTTTGAACTCAGGACGGTCGAAAACCTTAGGAGGAGCATAAAAGGAAAAATAATACTATTCACATGTACGGTACTATTCACGTGTACAATACGGTATATGTTACTGTTCATGACACTGTTCACATAGACGGATGATGACGTGGCATTGACCGATGATGTGGCATTGACTGATGAGGTGTCACGATCCTGTTGGGCTAAAATTCTTATGTACTGTTGATGGTGACGTGGCAGCATATCAGTGGATGAAAAATCTCGCGTACGGTACATGCATCACACAGGATTATTGTCAACCAAACCGCGTTACTGTTCATCCGGGTCAAACCGCGTTACTGTTCATCCGGGTCAAACCGTGTTACTGTTCATCCGGTCAAACCGTGGACTGTTGACTGATGACGTGGCGCAATCCTGAGCGTCCAAACTGTTTTTAATCCGATGGCCATGATTTACTCCATGTATCTATAAAAAGGGGGCCTCCCCCCCTTATTTTGATATCCCTGAATCCATTTTTGGACTCCATTTTCTGTAATTCCCTCTCCATCTTGTATTTTCTTCGTATTTTAATAAATTTCCATTTTGCCCCTAGTTCAATTATGAGTAGCTAATTTTCTTTCAAGCTTGGGTTGAAGGTGAAGTCTCAACATGTGTCATGGGCTTTATTTGGTAAATTTATTTTCTCTTCCCCTCTAGTTTTTGTGGATGTTTTGACTTCTCGTCGACAAATAATAATAATCTTGTCTAGATACCGCCTTGGTTACACCGGCTCTCTAGTATAAGGTTATTATTATTTGGCACGATAAGCCCTTAGCACCATATTGATTAGAGCGTGGTTCATGAGGTGTGGATTCCCCCCTCATGATTTAATTGGCATTAATAAGGATTATTTAGCCCATGATGCATGTTGATACGGATCCAGATACCCAAGTACGTCATTTCAATAGAATTCTCTTCAATTTAATCTCGCTATTTCAATTCCAATTTCAGAATTTATTCTCGTCATTTTAATTTAAGTTTTAGCATATTCCAAATCATTTCCACCACAAATCCAACCACCCATTTACGAAATCAATTCTATACACAATTAAAATCCACCTCCTCGTGGGATCGACACTCGTCACCATTGATCTATACTACAATAGATTCATGCGCTTGCGAGTTCATTAAAATTTGCACAACAGTCCATGATGATGCGTCAAAGGTAGGCACTGCGCCTACATTCCTCCGAGGCTCCGCGCAATTGTGGTGGCGGTGGAAACACGGTGAGATGGGTAAGGGCATTTGCGCCATCAGCACATAGGCCGACTTTCAGCAGGAACTCCGCAAGTATTTTGCTCTAAGCAATGCGGAGAACAAAGCCCAGGTGCGGTTACGTCGGCTCAAGCAAACGGGTAGCGTCCGTGATTACATCAACGACTTCACCACCCTTATGCTTGAGATTTCCGACATGTCCGATAAGGACTCTCTCTTCTACTTTCAAGACGACCTTAAAGATTGGGCCAAGACGGAGCTTGATAGGCGTAACGTTCAAACTCTCGACGATGCCATTACCGCTGCAGAATCACTTGCCGATTACTCCGCCTCGCTCAAAGACAAGAGGACTAGTCACGATATAGGTGGGGGAGAGGGCCATGAGGACAACGACCGCAATCACAAGGAGTGGGGCAAGAAAAAGCCTCCAAGCGGTAAGAGCGGGCAAGGTAAGTTCGAGAAGCCGCCCAAGCCTCGAAGCCCATGCTTCATTTGCAATGGCCCTCATTGGGTGCGTGATTGCCCGGAGAAAAAGTCAATCGATACCCTCGTGGCACAGCTCAAGGGCCAACAAACACCGACTGTGGAGGAACCCCAACACAGCATGGGTTCGCTCCAATGCCTTAGCATACTCGTGAGCCAACCGTCAGCACCTACAAGGAAAGGGCTCATGTTTGTAAGTGTGCTCATCAATGGTCAAACCGTTCGTGCACTCCTCGACACTGGAGCAACGCAAAACTTCATTTCCACAGATGAGGTCAAGCGTCTAGGCCTCAAGGTAACACAGTCTGGAGGCACCATTAAGGCGGTAAACTCACCCGCCGAGTCATTTATGGGAACCGTACGAGGCGTACACGTTACGCTTGGGACATGGAACGGGAAACTTGACATCTCGATAGTGCCGATGGATGACTACACTATGATCCTTGGCATGGAGTTCTTCGACAAGGTCCATGCCTTCCCACTCCCAGCCACGAACTCCCTTAGCATCTTCGATGGGAGTAAGGCATGCGTAGTACCGGTTGAGCGCGTACAGCCTGCGGAAAAGGCGCTCTCAGTCATAAGATGCAAGCAAGGATCCAAGAAGTATCCCAATCCCTCGGTCTCCATCCGGCAGCACGACAAATGAGAGGATTCCGAAAGTCGTCCAAACCAAGTCTCACAACGTTATCCCAATCCCTCGGTCTCCATCCGGCAGCACGACAAATGAGAGGATTCTGAAAGTCATCCAAACCAAGTCTCACAACGAGTACAAGCCGTCTACAACGAAGACAAGGACGCTATGCCTCCAAAGCTTCCGAATAAGCCTCCATCGAGACAAGTGGAGGAGCAACACACGAAGACCCCCGAATGTACTCCCATTTATTAATTGGTGAGGTGGTCGTACAAGCTTTGAACCGCTTGTATGTAGGATTGAAGATTTAAATTACGCTATAAACTATCATAAAAAATTCATTACGCCAAAATGCTAACACCAAGAGTCAACATTTGAAGGGTCTATTTACAGTAAATCAATTAATCAGATGTTTAAATTATAACTCATATTACATGAGACTATTACTGATGTTAATGTTGTTCGTGATCAAGTCAAGCCAATCAAACCGACCAATGTTATATAATTTAAGATGTATTTGGGATTGAGGTTGGCAACTGTAACTTAAAAGCTACTGTACTAAATATTAACTATTGTAGTTTAGAAGATATGTTGATATGATTTTTTACTTATAAAATAAAAATATTTTATATTTTTATAATTTTATTAAAATTATTATTTAAAATTTATATTTACTTCATATTATTAACTTTTGGTAGTCTCATTCTACTCTGCTATTCACCACCAAGCTCTTCCCTCTCTTGCGCTCTACTACTCTTTGGATTACTAGTTCGAACTTGAGCCCCTCTGACTTGGGCATCAACCAGCCCCTTGATCATCTCCTCAAATCTTGCCATTTGCCTCTCGATCCCTTCTTTCTATCTCCTATCTATCGTGGCATTCATTTCCTCCACCAATTGGCGCAAATTCTACATATCTTTGTCGTTATCATCCATCGTCATTTCCTAACCCAACAACCTTCTCCCTCTAAATCTTTAATTGTATGGCTTTCAATCTGTTTTCTACAGATAGGGCCAAGATGCTGATGTTGATGACGAAAAACGACCTTAACAGCTGAATTTATTTCTTTTGGGGAATAACAGCGCGAATCAAAGCTCAAACGTCAGTTTGATCACAACTTTCTATACAAGCCAACCAGAAAACACAGTTAGGATACGCCAGTGGGGTTCCTGCGCAGACCCTCTGATGCTTAAGTCAGAAATTGTATATGAATAGAGAAAAATAAGAAGGAAGAATTGTGAATGGATTAAAATCAAGGAATTTCCCAGTAGAGGAGCTGAAAATCTTGTAGAGAATGTTAAGGCTTAAACTTGTAGAAGTTTTTAGTTGATTTTGCAAACCCTTCCTTTGATGCTCTCTTCAGCTTAAATAGGCTCTTGGTCATGGGTGGTTATCCCCTTAACTTCAGCCCACTTTCTTTAGTAGTTGTGAGTAGTTATCAATTAGAGGTGGTTTAAGAAATCTTGGCATACAGCTTCCCTAGAAATTAGGCCACGTTCTCTTGACTAGCAATTTTCCATGTCAAGCTAATTCTTAGGTCAGACAAATGAATTTCGAGGTCGAACTACCTTACCTCTAGATCGGATTGGTGAATTTTCGGATCGCTTATATAGGCTTACTCTCATATCAGATCATTTACCTTAGGTTGTACTTGTAAACTAGGTCACCGACATAGGCTCCAGCTTGTACTTATGGGGTCTGCTCAACGGCAGTAAATTCTGAGTAGATTAGGCTCGACTATTTTCTAGACACTACCAGAAAAATCCAACCTGAACAAAATCGATGTTTTATTTACTAATTCAATATTATTACTTCTAAAAAATAATAAAATGTTTGGGGAATAAAATATGGTGACCACGATTTCTTCAAAATAAGGAGTGAGCAAATAGTTGATAGGCTAATAGAAGGTAATACTGGTAACCATGAGCAGACCACCTTGACCAGGTGGTAATCTTTAGAGTATGAGCAGACCACCTCGACCAGGTGGAAATCTTGAGAATATGAGCAAACCACCTTGACCAGATGGTAATCCTAACGACCATGAGCAGACCACCTCGATCAGGTAGTAATCCGAATGACCATGAGCAGAACACCTTAACCAGGTGGTAATCTTAGTGACCTCAAGCAGATAGGTTAAAAGAGACTGGAGCTAAGTCAGGCCGAAGACCCTAATTAACTTACTTCCGAAAAGTCAACAAAACATTCATGCACACTTAACTGCTATAATTGCAGCTCAACAACTACTCTGTAATAGGCGCATTCAACATAGTAACGCCAATGCATTCACTACAAGAAAACAGACAATAAAAAATGGGGTGTATGACAAACAGTGTATCCGTCATCTATGTCACTGTCATTAATTTATGACAGAATATTTTCCGTCATGAACTCATGATAGCATTTCATAGTCATATATCTGTCACACAATATTTTAATTAAAAATTAATTAAATTAAAAATTAAATATATTTAAATTTTCGCGCCATTTTTTTAAAATTTTTAGTGGGAAATTCAATTATTATTTGAAAATTTATTATTCAATTTTGGCGGGAAATTATTTATGATAGAATATATGATGGCTTTTTCCATCATAAAGTTATGATTTTTTTTAAATTATATTATAATTATAATTTATTGATGAATTCCTATCTACAAATTTAATTAATTAATAAAATTAATATCATAAAAATTAATATCAATTAATTTTGAAGCCAATTAATAAAACTCGATGAGACATAGCATAGGCTATGCGACACTTGAAAAATTACGGATATCAAAAGCATAATCTGGTCAAGAAAAATAAAGGAGATAAAAACTTTCAGCAGAAAATCCAATCATTTGAGGCAAAGCTTAGAACCGAATTGTGCATAATGTTGCAGACCGCCCAATTTGCTAGCCCAATTTGCTCACTAAGAGCCCAACACAAGGCCAAGAGTGCTAGCTTGGCCCAATTCCGGAAAGTTTTAGGCAACTCTAGCACATATGAGCTTGTAAATACTCTAGAATTCTCTCTGCAATTCCAGCACATGTAAATAGCTAGGAAGTGGTAGAATTCTCTAGAACCTCTAGAGCTTGGCAAGCCTCCCCTATAAATATGGGATGGCATTAGGCATTTGTACACAACAACACAACAACAAGCATTGTAATCTCTCCTTTGTGCAATACAAGTTTTCTTATTAGGCTCCATTGCTCTCTTCTCTAGTTCGAGAAGCTCTAGGCTTATTTAGAAACATTCGGCAAAGTTATCTAAGTGCCGCACGGGTTAGCTGCGCAAAATACTCATCCCGTGACAAGTGGTTTTAGAGCTAAGGTTTGCACGCATGCAAGTTAGCTCACGAAGCAATGGCCAACCCTTTGAATGTAGCACAAGAGGGTGTTGTTGGTGTGGATGTTCCACCGGAATCAAGCCACGGCCGAGAGGGAGAATGCGCCCAAGGCAAGACTTGCGGCAAGTCCAAGACCCCATCCATGGATGCGTTGGAGCCTCATGTGACTACTCTCGAAATCGCATTGTCCGCCGCTCAAGATAGCCTCGAGGGATTAGAGGAACGAGTGGACGGTCTCGAAGGAGAATACGCCGAGTTCACGGTGGCAACGAAAGCCCTCATCCAATAGCAAGTGAACACTCTCCGAGGTGACTTTCGTTCTTTTCATGATGAGTTGCTCAAACTTCATCGTTTTGTTCAAGATGAACTACGCGCTGTCCCTGCGGAAGTGGATGAAGTCCGCTACGATTGAGCATGGCACAAGCGCACACTCTCCGCTAGTCCAGCTTCCACAAGCACGAGTGATGCGCGCCGCATTGACGTGCCAAAGCCTGATACCTACGATGGCACACGCAACGCCACAATCATGGACAATTTCCTCTTTGGGCTTGATCAATACTTCGATGCCATGGGTGTACGAGATGAAGCATCGAAAGTGGGCATTGCCCCCACCTATTTTAGAGGCACTGCACAACTATGGTGGCGTCGCAAGCATGGCGAGATGGGCAAGGGCATTTGCACCATCGACACTTGGGCCGACTTCAAACAAGAACTCCCAATCAATGCGGAGAAGGAAGCGCAAGCGCGCTTACGTCGCCTTAAGCAATCGGGTAGCATTCGGGACTACATCAACGAGTTCACTACCTTTATGTTGGAGATAAGCGACATGTCCGACAAGGATTTGCTCTTCTACTTCCAAGATGGCCTCAATGATTGGGCCAAGACCAAGCTTGATAGGCGTGGTGTTCAAACACTTGACGACGCCATCGCCGTTGCGGAATCGCTCACTAAATACTCTACCCAATCCAAGGACAAAAAGGCCAACCAAGGCAAAGGTAGGGGAGAGAGTCGCAAGGACAAAGGCAACAACCGCAAAGAATGGGGGCAAAAACAGCCGCCTAGCAACAAGAGCGGGCAAGGAAAATCGGAGGGCAAGAAAGAGGCGCCAAAGCCGTGAAGCCCATGCTTCATATGCAATGGTCCTCATTGGGTACACGACTATCCGGAGAAGAAGTCGCTCAACGCTCTTGCCGCCCAACTCAAGAGCAACCCCACAATGTCCACAAAGGAACCCCAACTCAGCATGGGTTCTCTCCAACGTCTCGGCGCACTCAATCACGAACAGCCCACACTCGTCAAGAAAGGGCTCATGTATGTCAGCGCAAAGATAAATAGCCAATCCGTTCGCGCACTGCTAGACACGGAAGCAACGCACAATTTCGTGTCCATAGACGAGGCCAAGTGCTTAGGCCTCAAGGCCACCAAGGAAGGAGGCACGATGAAGGCTGTGGACTCACCCACCAAGCCAATTGTGGGAGTAGCACAAGGCGTGCACATTACGCTTGGTACGTGGAACGAAAAGCTTGATTTTTCCATCATCCCCATGGACGACTTCAAGATGGTTCTCGGCATGGAATTCTTCGATCAAGTCCATGCCTTCCCGCTACCCGCTACGAACTCCCTAAGCATCCTCGACGGGAGCAAAGCATGCATGGTACCCACGGAGCCAGGCAAGTGCGAGGAGAAGACACTCTCCGCCATGTAATTCAAAAGGGCTTTCAAAAAGGACCCAAGCTTCTTGGTCTCCATTCGGGAATTAAACGAGGAAGGAGATTGCAGAAACAAGCCAAGCCAAGTCGCTCTGCAAATACAAAAAGTCCTCAACGAGTACAAGGACGTGATGCCTCCAGAACTTCCGAAGAAGCTCTCCCATCGACAAGAGGTAGATCATGCAATCGAGCTGGAACAAGGCGCGAAGCCACCAGCCTTGGCACCCTACTGCATGGCGCCACCTGAACTTGAGGAGTTGCAGAGACAACTCAAAGACTTGCTGGACGCAAGCTATATTTGCCCCTCAAAGGCCCCATTCAGTGCACCGGTCCTTTTCCAAAAGAAAAAGGATAGATCGCTGCGAATGTGCATCGACTATAGAGCGCTCAACAAGATCACTATAAAGAACAAGTATCTGATTCCCTTGATTGCGGACTTGTTCGACCAGCTTGGTAAAGAGCGGTACTTCACCAAACTTCACTTGCGCTCCGGGTACTACCAAGTACGCATCGCCAAGGGAGATGAATCGAAGACAGCGTGCACAACAAGGTACGGGTCTTTCGAATTCCTTGTGATGCCTTTTGGCCTTACTAATGCACCCGCCACATTTTGTACGCTCATGAACAAGGTACTCCAATCAACACAACAATAAGCATTGAGCACTCAAGCATTGTAATCTCTCATTTGTGCAATACAAGTTTTCTTATTCGGCTTCATTGCTCTCTTATCTAGTTTGAGAAGCTCTAGGCTTACTTAGCAACATTCGGCAAAGTTGTCTAAGTGTCGTACGGGTTAGCTACGCAAAATACTCATCCCGTGACAATAAGCTCATCAGTTCTCAACATATTTTATTCATAAATAACACCTAGTCCTAACCCGAAAACTCCCAAAAGATTCTTCCTTAGCATTTCTCCTTTCATCCCTCTTTTCAAACTTTGTTGATATATATATGGATCCATTGGAGTGTACATTTAAGTTGTATCTAACATGAGTTCTTCAGAACCCACTCCACTATCGTTGAAATACCAAATCCTGTAGAAGAGCGCATCTTCTCGCTCCAAACAGGACCAGCAATGTCAATATGCATCTACTGAACCTTCTTATCAAAATACTGCAAAAGCAAAATTCAAATTTAAGATATGTGCAGTATGCTTCTGAATTCAAAGGACTCTGTTTTTTGAAAGCGAGACAGCGTAAGAAGCCGTTCAGAGGTGGCTTTACGTATAGGTGAACAAGGCGGTCGCCTAAGGCCCCATATTTTGTGAAGGCCTCATTTTTTGAATTTTTTTAATAATTCTCTTTTTTTTTAAATTACGTATTTTAGGAAATCAAAAAGATTATTAACATCTCTCTAATTATTAATTATCATACAGTTAAGAATTATTTTTATGAAAAATCTATATTTGATAACATTAATGTTAAATAGATATAACTAATAATATTATTTAATCATTAATTCACTCATTATTAGTCTTTCCAAAAAAAAAATTAAATTAGTTATCTTTTCAATTTCCTCAAAAAAATTACTTATTTAATGTTAGAATATTTGACTTTTAGCATTTCTTTTAATTTCAATTAAAAACTTTGTAATCTCAAAAATCAGTAAATGAAAAAATTTCTTCCTCACTTCTCTAGAAAGAAAAATATTATATTCATTGGTTCATTTAAAAAAATCAATTTATAGAAATACAAAGTCCATTTCTATTATCTGATCATTAATTCATCATCTCAACTTTTTATGTTCTATCATTCTAAATATCCTATTTGAAAATAATATTATTCGTATTTATTTGATTGTTTATTTTGTAATAGTTTTAATGGAATAAAAAAATATATTCTTAACTTTTTTTTAGGTTTTATTTTTAAAATTCAAGAATTACAAATGAAATAAAATTTTGAGCCTTTTTTTTTTAATTTATTTGAGCATTGAAATTGCAAAACAAATAGAGGCCTCATAAAAAAATTTCTCCTAAGGTCCCAAACACTCTAAAGCCGGCCCTGAAGCCGTTAAGAGGATTTCCTTTGTCCTACTATGTGTAGGGTTCTCAAAATGAAACCAACTAGAATTGTGAAAACAAAAAAGGAAAATGATCTGTTAAAGTTTGTTTACTAAGGTCAGAGGAGAAAGCAAGTATGCACAAGTCTTATGTTGGAAGAATTGCTCTAAGAGAGACTGTGGATTTGCTTGATTGCATTACCTATTTCAAGAACAGAGCTGCAGTGATAGCACCACCTTGCCGACCACCAGTGTTAACCATGTCAGCCACTCCAGATTTCATCATCTCCCAAACAACCAACTTTGACAAGCTTATCTCAACCAACAGCACCAATTCTAGGCCTGTAACTTGCCTACATATTTAGAGCCTAATTGTAATTTTACTTCATAAAAAATTCAGCACAGAATCAAGAAAAAAAAAAAACAAAAAACAAAAAATCTCATACGGTTGAGTAGGTAACTAACAAGCTCATGTTGGCCAAATTTCAATTGATGGAAGCAGTTTTGCTTAGTCACTGTTTTGCAATCATGTACTAAACAGACTATTAAACATAACTATTAGGCTCCTAATTCATCAACTCAATTGTATTCATCAGATTTGAAAATTTAGAATTAAGAAAAGCTTACGCACTCTGACGCCAGCGATAGCTCTAAGTTTTCATCATAACCACCTAAACAAACTAGCATACACAAACTAGTACTGACAAGGCCCACCAAGTCATCTTCATGTTCTTACTTGCTAAAGTACCTGCAAAAAAAAAAATCAATAGAGAATGTCATAATGTAGTAGTAATGAAAGCACAATAAGAGTACAATAAATAAATTTCCTCATCAAGGTTGAAAAGGAAATAAATAATATTTACCCAATTAATATTTCTAGCTTCCAAATTTAGTAGCACTGTCAGACACATGGATGAGAATTCAATAACCATAATATTTGTCCTAGGATCTACTGATCATATTTTTACCAAAAAGGATGAGTGTGTATTAATTTTGAATGATAATGTAAATCATTGCTGGGCTAGTGCTTGTAATTCTCCCTTCGTCTTAGCTTAAATTTGAAGCCAATTCTTGACAAATTAGGAATGATAAAGCAATAAAGATAACTTCAAGATGACGTTTCTGGGTCCAAGTTTCATGTATCTCTCTTGTCAAACGAATTAAATACTTTCTGCACAGTTTGATTGATGATGATATTTTATACACCCAGAATTCAAGATTCGGGCTCTTAAGACTAATAGAAGATTCTTTTCTACTTCGATCTTCTTTATCAAGCAAGACGACAAAATCTATATTTCAATTTTTATAATATCTCCTACTATTATAAACATTCAACCTGGTCGTCTAAGATTTTATATTATATCATAACCTCCCTAAGAGACAACTATTGAGCATTGATATTTATTTATAAATCAGAACATATAAAAATTTATCAACATATAATATCTATTCTATGTTCACATTTGAAGGTTGGTAGGAGACAAATTTATCCCCGGAAAGGTTTAGCTTTGAATTCTTGAGCATGCGTTGGTTCAACTAATAACTAATACCTCAATGTGACAAATACCAGCACTCAAGATGCTTCTTCTTAACTTTCAATTCAACCCAAGATTCCAATGTTACATCTTTAAATCAGAGGCTATATTATATTCATTGCCCAAACAATCAACAATCAAGAGAGTGAAGTTTGAATTTCCTCATTAAAGCTAACAGCAGAATGGTTCACTTAAAGTTATACCACAAGACTACTGGCTTTCTCGTACTCCAAAAAACAGGGAAATAGCACAACATAAAGCCCTTAATATAACATGCATCATAGGTTAATATACATATAACAACATGATCAAACGGAACAAACTAAAATTGGACAATAATAAGCGTCAATTGAATTTCTCATTCTTTATAAAACTGGAAGAGTCAATTCATAGAAAAGCATACCTGTGCAACAACATATCTGCAACTCCTTCGGTATCTCGTTCTCGCAAGTGATGTTAGTGAAGAAGGAGAATAGTGACTGTGGAAAGCGTGAGAGAAAATTCTAGAAGGCCGTTGAGGAACGATATTGATCTCAGCGATAAACTAACAGTGGTGGTAAAGCAACGACGGCTGGCTGGGCTGAAGCTTGAGGTGATGGTAGAGGAGCGACAGCAATGACCAAGATGAGTGGCGGCAACAAGTCAACGACATACAGAATGGTGGCCAGTTTGGTAGTCGATGGTTGAAGCTTGATGACGACAGAGCAGTGGCAGCAGTGAAATCGAAGAGCAGAAGGTAAGCAGCGGCAGCAACTTAGCAAGTAGTGTGTTTAATTAGGTTAGATTTAGGGTTCACTTTTTCATTTTATACTTTAGAAATTATATAGTGTAATTGTTCACATATTAAGTAACGAATTATAAGTCGACATGTGGTTAAGTAAAAAAAAATTGTGATAAAAAATAATTTGATCATAAAACTATCATTAATTCATGATAAAAAACAATTATATCACAAACCCGTCATTAATCCATGAATAAAAAAAATAATTCTATCATAAAACCATCATTAATCCGTGATAGAAAATAATTCTATCACAAAGCCATCATTAATTCATGATAGATTGAAAATTATGTCACAAGTCTGTCATAAGTTGTCTGTCATCTATTAGTAGTTTTCTTGTAGTGATTGAAGATGGTAAGACAATTCCAGAAAATCCAAAGCGGGGGGAGGACTCTCCTTTTCAATTTTGATTCTTTTAACATATGTATCTGAGATTATTTTATCCATAAAAACTAGAAATAACTTTTTTTCCCGTAAACTCATAAACTAACTTAGGTGTCGGAGGGTTTACGCAGGGAAAACTTCCGGCGCCTCTGATAGTCTTCTATAATTTTAGGTGTTTATGAGTGATCTATTAGTGATCATAAGCTGCTTCCCCAACAAATAAATTTAATGCTGGTGCAGAAGTCTAGTCGCTAACCGACTCAACCAGATTTCGGCATCAATAATAACAATTAATATAGATTCTGTTTTTGTGATGATCAGATGCTCAATGGAATGAGTATTATGGTCTTTACTGGACATTGTGCAGAATGATAGAGATGAATGATTGGCAAGGTGCGGAAGATTTGGTCAAAGAAGTAAAAGAAGCAAAGCGTTCGGAAGGTAATTAATTATTTAACGCAGTTAAAAGAAGTTGGGCTACGCATTGGTTCTTTAATTAATTTAGGATTCAAATTATTAAATTTCAAAAGAAGAATAACAAATAATAAAGATTCTGCTTTTATGATGATTAATTCAGATGTTTAAAGGGATGAGTATTATGGTTGTTATTGGCCGCTATACAAAATGATACAGAAGAATGATTGGCGAGGTGTGGAAGATTTCGTCACTGAACGTCCCGACGCCTTGACCAACAAGATTGATGGTCATAAGACAATATTTCACTTGATTGCGATGTTGTTAGTTGGTGTTGAGTCTGATGAGGGCACTTGCCTCATCGATAAGCTAGCGTCCATTGTCGTTCCAGTAGCACTAGCACAACAAAATTGTCATTGCCGCACGGCTCTACATTTTTGTGCGGCAAAAGGAAATCTAAAGGCCATAAAAGTTCTAGTGAAGTATAACCCCGATTTAACAAACGTAAGGGACAATGAAGGCACTCTTCCGATTCAACTTGCCACACTATATGGTCATAAGGATACGTTTGAGTATCTATTAAAGGAGACTCATGGAGTAGACATATACAGCGGCGACGATGGTGCACTGGTGCTTGCAAATCTCATCCACGCTCGTTTATATGGTCAGTATTAATTAACCTAAAAGTTTCAAGCTAACTAAAATAACACATTAGTCCAAAAATTTAAAAATATGCCTTGGTGCCGTCGTTTTCCTCTCTATAAACGTCATATTCATAAAAAATATAATATGTTAATTAATGAAGAACAAATTGTTAGGACCCTTGGGTTCTATAACTGAAAATTTCAAGAAAAGGAATAGAAAAGGATTGATCTCTTCGAGGAGATAGCCTTCCAATTTGTCAAAACACTTTAAATCTAATGCTAACACCCTCATTTTTTTTTTTCATGCAGACACGTTTTTAAACTATGGGATTTAATTAAGTTAGCTTTTAATGATATTAAACCAAACATCTTTATAGTATATTTAAAATTAACTTTATTAAGCCACATAACTCGATGGCGTGTCTGCATTAAAACAAAAAGGGCATTGGAAATGATTTTATATGTGTGTGTGTGTGAGCGCGCACGCCTAGGGCATTACTTTTTTATAAGGTCATATAGAGAAAATAAGGACCAATGATTTTGAAAAGATAAAAGCTAATTTTAGTACTTAGCAAATCTTTTTTAGAAATCACTTTTGGTAAAATCACCTGATTCTACAACAGATTTTAAAAAGCAGGAAATGAATAACTTTTCAAAACTTGATTTTGTGTGTGTGTGCGCGCTCCTAGGGCATTACTTTTTTACAAGGTCATATAGAGAAAATAATGGCCAATGATTTTGAAAAGATAAAAGCTAATTTTAGTACTTAGTAAATCTTTTTTAGAAATCACTTTTGGTAAAATCACCATTCTACAACAGATTTTATAAAGCAGGAAAGGAATAGCTTTTCAAAACTTGATTTTGAAAATCACTTTTTTACTTAATACAATTCCATATATATGCTCATTTATATTATAAAAATCCAAAATCATCTTTATTAATTAGGAAATAAAATCATTAATTTTAAGGAGGTTATCATTATTATTACTAATTTTATTGAGGTAACCAAATAAAAAATAAAAGTAATATTATAAAATGTCATATTACACAATACAAAACATAAAATATTATTTTAATTATTAATTATTATATTTCACAGTAAAAAATATTTTATATACATGTTTATAAATGTTTAAATAAATTTTATTTAATATTATGTTCAATTCATTGGTTTATATACTTACAACAGTTTAACAGTCAGATTTACTAAACACATAGAACTGTTTTTAGAACTCATGGCACTTTTAAAAGTAAATTTTATCAAACGATTAACTGATTTCCTTCATAGTTGATGATTTTGATAGCAAAGCTAATAACAATTATTTTAAAAGGTAAAGCATTGCCAAATTAGCCATAAACGTACAAGGAACTAAATTAATAATGGATATCCTAAATTAAATAAGAAAACAATAACGCTAAAAAATTAAAATCCAAATTTTAGTGGGATTCTAGCACAAATCAATTAGAGGAAAAAATTTAACCATTAAGAGTGTATTTTCTATATCAAACATTGATTGCCATTCGATTAAGATATAAAAAAAAAAAAACTTTTGGAATGTGTTTAGAGATCTACTAGAGCGATGCATAGATAGGACAATAGTCGCACTACACCCTTGATCGTGAAATATCGATTGCTTGTTAAACATGAACCATGTGAATTGAGTGAAAGCCCCAGTTGAAAAAGTTCTGGAAGGGAAAAAGACTTCAAAGATGAATCTACCACCAGCAACACTTGGGAGCTCTTGATGACCAGTCAGAATGACCTGTTCTTTTTATTTAATGCATATTTAATTGGTTAGATGTGAACAGTTAAATTTTGTTTGCTGCTTTCATAATATGAACTCCGCTAAACCAAATTCCGGCTTTTACAGTTGATTGCTTGGTTATATTTTAATTATGTTATCTTCCTTTGTATATGTATATCTATGATGCTTGCATTATATGGAGATCAAATACATTGCCACCACTCTGACTTTGTTCATGAATTAGTTGTAGCTTTAGATTTATTGAAGCTTCATCCAACGATTGGCCGTGACAACATCGATAGTCGGAGAATTGTTCTAAAGACCTTGGCTAAAAAGCCTTACGCGTTTGCAAGTGGGAGTCGGCCGGCTTGGGTATAAACGGTGCTTTAATAAAATGAGGAAGCACTGATCGGAAGATGACTCTATATATATGTGAGTGTGCATCTATTTACACATTATTTTATGATGTGGCCTTACAAAACCAACTAAATAAATTTTCAGGTATTCCTGTGAGAAAGGAACTTGTTCCTTTCATTCAGACCAACGATAATGAAACTGTAGACAGAGACATGGAAAGCCTCACCGTAACATCAAAAATCCACTCAAAAGAACCCGCACCGTTTGGATCTACTCAACAAATCCCTAATACATTTGGTCTGTAAAACTCTTATATATTTGTGATAGATAATGATAAACTAAGTCTTCTTGAATTCATGAATCTGAATTTAAATGTATTCATTTGTTTATACTCTTGACAGGTGCGATGTCGCATAAATTGCATAGGATGCTCTTGAATGTCCTCATGCGCTTAGGTAAGGTTTGAGAGGATGTCTTCTATTAAAACATAGTTGTTTGAAGTTAAGTAATTTATATCCTTTATATTGATCGAGTTCAATTGCAGCCCCCAGCATCAAAGTTATATATGACCAAAAGTTAACACATATGCGAACAGTTGAAATAGTCAGAATTATCTGTGAAGTAGTGATTTGGACTAATCCTGAAAACAGAGATCGATTGTTAGGGGCAATGTTCACAGCTGCAAGATTGGGGATTCCTGAGTTTGTCAACAAGTTCATCATGGCCTATGATAGTTCTGCTCATTTGTTCGCTCAAGATGAACACAGGATATTTGATCTGCAGTCTTACATCGTCGTGAAAAAGTTTTTAATCTCATACATGGCGTAAATTTCACTACATTTATTTTCTCTTTTAGAGACTTTTTAGGCAACTGTTACTAAAAAATCAATTTTTCTCATAAAAACTTTTAGGACCGATCTCATACAATACATAAGAATCTGTAATCTAAAAAATCATACATTGACAATCCAACCTTGCTTTTTCGCTGAAGTAATTTAAGCTTCCAGATCACGATCCGTCACCACTATTCCTGGTAGATCACGATCTGTCACCTCCACTCCTGTTAGATCGCGATCTGTCACCAAATAATCTTCCACGCTATGACTCAAGTTTGATCAACACTGGACGTGTGGGCGTACATTTCACTACTTCCAAAAACAATCGACTTTTTTTGCAGTGTTTTTCTCAAAACATGTATTTTGGAATACCGTCTCTTTTCTTCTTGAGTAAAATACACTTATATAATATGTCTTGTAAAATCCTAGATATGTATTATCCTTTATTATAATTCAAAATAATAAATATTTTGAATTTAATATTATCTCTCTACTTACATAAAAATGGAGATCATGTGTAACCACTTTAAGACCCACCTTGTAAAATAACACAGGGCCTCATTTGCACATGAATATAACACATATGGTCTTAATAACTATTATAATTAGGCTTATCACCTAATATGTCAGTTTTCTTGTTTTTAGGTCCAGTAGTGGTGCAGTCAATTAAATGAGCTAACTAGGGGATCATTTGAGAACATATAATAGTGGCTACAACAATTAAGCCTGTAAATGAACAAGCCTAATCGTTTAATTCCAACTCTACTCCACTATAAGATTGGAACTTACCTCCATAATTGTATACTCAAATAATAATTCGTCCCAAACCACATTGATCTCTTCACTGCATAATCCTTACCACATCGTTAATTAAATCAATATCTTAATTATCCAATCAATTTAATTACATCTTGTTCCTTGATACTTACTGGTTTTCTGTAATGATCATTTTCAACATACTAAATATGTTGACACACTCTGGCCAAAGAATTATATGATCAAGTGCCGAAAACTCATCAAGAGATGTATTGTACAAATTCTATATTGTTAGTCTATAACTTCAATACTCATAATTGCTCCTACCAAGATATTGGGTAATCTTGACTATAAGTGTGTGTCGTGCCCATTGGTAACTCAAATGGAATAACAATTATAATCATAAAATTATAACTAATTCAAGATTACGATTACAGTAAAATCAATGCCTATGAGATTTAATAAGTCTGATAGTTATTACAAAATTAATTAAATCTCATATGTGATTTTATTCAATGTAGTCATACTACATCAATAAATTCATACATGATTAAGATAAATTATTCAATAAAGTTATTACAGTCTATACCTAAATAAAGTGCCCAACTTTATTTATCTACTCCGAATTTAATTTATTTAATCATAAGATAACTTGTATTTATATCTTCTGTGAATCTATATTGTGATCACATAAATACATATAATATGATTAAATGAACTTTACTCAAAATATTAATGCAACTAAGATACTTGAATAAAATACCTCATTTATTTTATTAATAAAAAAAATTATTTATTACAATTAAATAAACACATATAGCAGATTTTCCCAACATCAACAACATCCTGCATTTAGCAGGAAGATTGGTACCTTCAAGTGAAGTGGCTGGTGCAGCATTACAGATGCAGCGGGAGTTGCAGTGGTTCAAGTTTTGGTTGCTCCTCTAATCATACGATATATACATAAAAGATTCAGGATTCTCTAGTCCATTAAAATAAAAATTAACATAATTTCTATATTTTATATCCACAATTTGATGTTTGTTGAACAACAAGATACATGATATTAGACAGAAATATTTGACCAAACATGGGCAGAAACAACGTAATAATACCAGTTTAGTCAATTAAAATCAATTGATAAAAATATAGATTGGCGCGGTTTTAACTAACTTATGCCACTCCATCTCTTTTGTATTTTTAGGATATATACAAGCATGAAAATGAGTAAATAATTCTTCAAAATGTAATTTCTGAGGAAATTCTTCTTCAAATCTCTTTAATTATTATCTTTCTATTAAAAATCTACTTTGAAAGCAACTTGTAGTCAACGGATTTATGGCTTTTAATTTCTACAGATGGTAGAAAATCTTGTCCGTCCATCCGATCGAGATTCGAAAATAAACTCAGGCAAACTCCTAGAGAGGTCATTACCCAAGAGCACAAGGAATTAGTGAAAGATGGAGAAAAATGGACGAAGGAAACAGCTTCATCTTGCTCAGTTGTAGCTGTACTCATTAGTATTGGAAAGTAGAATCCATTTATTCATTATATTGAGCTGTAAATATATCTTTCTATATGTATTCCTAAATTACAGTAGACTTTGATTGCATAGCTTAATTATAGGGATCCTACCATGTATAGCAAGTCAGTCATATATGTATATATACTCAATCAAATATCAATGAAAATTTGCTTCTGCCCAATCTACTTTTCTCTCATACTTTACATGGTATCAGAGCAAGGACTCGCTGCACTTTAATCTCTCGTGTAGCATCTCTCTTTCAGCCATCATGGCCCTTGAAGATATTCCAAAAACCAGTAGTTCTGATCCACAAAAATCAGAGATTTCTGCAGATTTCTCCAAGGCAGATCTCTCTAATCCCTTCTTAACTCACCATTCGGATAACCCCGGATTGATTCTCGTCTCCAAACCTCTAAATGGAGATAATTATTTTGGTTGGAAAAGGGCTATGGTTCGAGCTTTAAACTCCAAAAACAAGCTCGGATTTGTCAATGGTTCTATCAAAGTTCCTTCAGAAGAAACTGATCCTGAAGGCTATGCGATTTAGTCGAGATGCAATGATATAGTTCATTCCTGGATCGTCAATTCCTGCGATCCAGAAATAGCTGACAGTGTGACTTATTATTCTACTGCTCATGAGGTTTGGGAAGATCTCTATGAGCGTTTCTCTCAAGGCAATGCAACTCGTATCTTCGAGATACAACGAGATATTGCTTCTCTTCGACAAGAGCAACTCTCTGTCTCAGCTTACTATACTAAGTTGAAAAGTTTATGGGATGAATTGGCAACACATTCAGACATAGCACAAGCCGATCGACAGAAATTGATGCAGTTTCTAATGGGTCTAAACGAAACTTATAGTGCAATTCGAGGTCAAATCCTGCTCATGAATCCTTTGCCTTCTATTCGCCAAGCCTACTCTTCAATCTCCCAAGAAGAGAAACAGCGCCTCCTTAGTTCAGCACATACAAACACCGATTCAAACAGCAGTGCTGCTGTCATGGCTGTACGCAGCAAACCGACTCCTTCAGCAATAGAAAAAACCGAACAAACTCGGTCTCATGGGTTTCCAGATTCTCGCAATCGAACATACTCTCAGGCGCCAGAACTTGTAGGACCTCAAGAAGGAGATCGGTGTCGATTTGGCTCTGGGAGAGGTAGGCCTTTGTGTGACCACTGTGGAAATTTCGGCCATTGGATCCAGAAATGTTATAAGCTGCATGGATACCCACCAGGCCATCCTAAAGCTAAAATAAACTCAGGCCAAAATTCAAATCGGCATAAAGGTATTTCTGTGGCTAATCAAGTTGAAGGCTCACTTACAATATCCGATGATCAACTCAAGCAACTTTTGTCACTCTTGAATAATCAAAATGAAGGTTCTCACTCCAAAGCAAATACGGTAACAAATCCAGATTTGTCTAAGATTGTTTCCCGAAATTGGATTATTGATAGCGGGGCGACAGATCATATTACTTCATCATCTAAATTATTGCATAAAGATAACAATTGCTCGTTACCGCCTGTATTGTTGCCTAGTGGAGAAAGAGCAAATATTGTTACAAAAGGGTCTTTACCTCTCAATTCCGTCTATTATCTACACAATGTGTTATCTGTGCCTACATTTAAAGTTGATTTGATGTCAGTTAGTCGTTTGACAAAAGGTTTGGGTTGTTCAGTGACGTTTTTCCCTTCTTGGTGTATTTTGCAGGATCTGGCTACGAGGAGGACGATTGGTTTGGGTAAACAACGAGATGGGCTATATTTTTTTGTGGCATTAGCGACGAAGCAATCTGTGACAAAACCTTCCTCACCAAAAAATCGACCAACCTGCAATCTCACCATCTCATCCACCGACCTCTGGCATAATCGCTTAGGCCATGTACCACCTTCTCGTTTAAGTCTTATTGCCAAGAACTTTTTGAATTTTTCTATTAAGTCTAATAATGTTTGCCCCATATGTCCGTTGACTAAACAAAGTCGTTTTCCTTTCAATAACAGTGTTATTTCTTCTACAAAACCTTTTGAAATAATTCATTGTGATATTTGGGGTCGTTATTAACACCATTCCCTTACCGGAGCTTATTATTTCCTCACTATTGTTGATGATTATACTCGTTTCACATGGATTTTTTTTAATGCGACACAAAAATGAAACACAATCTCTTTTAAAACGTTTTTTCAGCCATGTTTCCACTCAATTTGACTGTCACATTAAAACATTTCGCAGTGACAATGGTGGAGAATTTATCTCACTTCGATCTTTCTTTCAAGATCATGGTGTTGTTTTTCAAACTTCATGCGTTTACACGCCTCAACAAAACGGGGTTGTGGAACGCAAACATCGCCATATCCTACAAGTAGCCCGAGCATTTTTATTTCTCAGAGAAAGTATGCATTGGAAATTATTAAGGATGCAGGGTTATTAGGGGCAGCTCCCATTAATACTCCCATGGAACGTGGCTTAAAGTTGTCTGATAAAAGTGAGCCACTCAAAGACCCATGGCGATATAGGCGATTAGTTGGAAGATTAATATATCTCACAGTTTCGAGGCCCGATATCACGTACGTTGTCCATATGTTGAGCAGATTTATGCACCAACCCCGGAAGGATCATTGGGAGGCAGCCTTACAGGTTGTGCGCTATTTAAAATCTGCTCCTGGCCAAGGACTCTTCTTCTCATCAATTAGTGATCTTCGGTTACGAGCATACTGTGACTCGGATTGGGCAGGATGCCCCCTTACAAGAAGATCTACTACGGGGTATTGTGTGTTCTTGGGCCCTTCGTTGATTTCATGGAGATCGAAGCGCCAGAAAACCGTCTCCCTTTCCTCAGCCGAAGCAGAGTATCGTGCAATGACTGGAGCTTGTTGTGAATTGACATGGCTTCGTTACTTACTTAGAGATTTGGGGATTTTACATCAAGAGGCTGCATTGCTATATTGTGACAATAAGGCTGCATTACATATAGCAGCTAATCCAGTTTTTCATGAACGTACAAGGCACATAGAGATGGATTGTCATTATATAAGAGACAAGATACAAGAAGGTTGTGTAATAACGAGATTTGTAAGTTCCGCAAATCAGCTTGCTGATGTGTTGACCAAAGCTTTGGGAAAAGAAGTTTTCATGCCTATGGTTCGCAAGTTGGGAGTGCTGGACATTCACTCTCCAACTTGAGGGGGAGTATTGGAAAGTAGAATCCATTTATTCATTATATTGAGCTGTAAATATATCTTTCTATATGTATTCCTAAATTACAGTAGACTTTGATTACATAGCTTAATTATAGGGATCCTACCATGTATAGCAAGTCAGTCATATATGTATATATACTCAATCAAATATCAATGAAAATTTGCTTCTGCCCAATCTACTTTTCTCTCATACTTTACAATTATCACTGCAGTGTTTGCCGCAGCTTTCACTGTACCTAGTGGCAGTGACAGCAGAGGAATACCAAATTTTTTACATGAACCATCTTTCATGATTTTTGCCATTTCAGATATGCTTGCGCTATTTTATACCATTACTTCAGTTCTAATGTTCTTGGGCATCCTCACTTCACGCTATGCAGAAGAAGATTTTCTTGTGTCGTCACCGAGGAAGTTAATTATTGGCCTCGTCACCTTGTTCTTTTCTATTGCTAGCATGATGGTAGCCTTTGGTGCAACCGTTCACATATCTCTTTATCACAAATTGAATTTGGTGTTTATTCCAATTGCCCTTGTTGGATTTGTCCCTGTGCACCTTGTTTGCATTGTTGTAGTTTCCTCTTTTGCTTGATATTTACTCATCCACTTATGGCCGCAGCATCTTCATACCAACCAGCTGGAGAGAATTAACTGGTCACGACATTGTTGCTGAAGGAAATTACAAAAACAGAGTTATAAAAGATGATTAAATGGGAGTAATGTCCGTCTGAGTCACTAAGCTATAAGCTATTTCTTGTTGATTTTTCATGATGCTTGTTCTATAATCCTTGTTGAGTGTTTAGAATTGTGTACTTGAATTTCGATTGAGGAACTGAAGCTTAAAATAGTTCTTCTGTTTGTTTTGATCTCATTTTAGGTTCTTACTGATCTTTGCTTGTGAATAATTAATATAATATTTGGATTGATCTTCAGTTATATTCTTGGTTGAATAAGGTCCACAAGATCAACATTTTTTAACCACCAAAGGACATATATGATTCTCGTAATGGATGACAAATTTAGAGAAACAAAATAATTTTCACTCTTATTACTCGATAGTGCTCAAAGGTCCAATCTGTCAAAATTTTGAATGACTTAAAAAGTAATGTAGTCGAATACAATATTTTGAATGACATAATTTCATTTTATAATGAACTTGATGTTTTGTTTTACGTGGATGTCATGTTTGATCGAGGAAGATCTATTCTTCGTATTGTAATCACTACCTTTACCTTTAAAATCAATAGTGATTCCTATGATCTTCATTTGATTTCTATCATCCCCTAAAATTGGAGATTAGGATTTGCGATAAAAAATTTTGGACTACCAACTTTTCTAGAATGCTAAAATTAATCTTTGTAGGAATTGAAGCATCCATATCATTCCTTTGTCAAACGGTGCCTATTTCCTCAAATTAGACCGGCCTCACAATGGCTTTTTGTTAACGAAAGCCAAGCACAAAGTTCTAAAGCACTTAACAAGGATTACTGAGAGGCAAGGATCATGAAAAACGAGGCTTAGCTACAAAATGGAACAGAAACCTCATTTATGGCTCTGTTTTTCACCTGCTTGAGTTTCGACTAATTTTAAGCAAACTCAGGTACAAAGTTCTTTATATTCAACAAGGATTATAGAACAGTGACCATGAAAAATAAAATAAGAAATGGCTTAGGTTAAACATATCTAAAATGGCAAAAATCATGGACCATGATTGAACCAAGAAACTGGGTATTCCTCTGCTATATCTCTGCCACCTGGTACATAGAAAGCCACAGAGAAAACTGAAAAGAAAAATATCAGTAAATATTGTGGAATCATGTAAGGGACATTTCTTTTGCTCTAGCCAATGGCAGGACATAATTTTGGTTTTTGACATAGGCTATAATGAAAAAAAAAAAACTTGTGCATGTCATGACATAAAAATGTATAAACAATAGAGTTAAATCATTATGTTATGCAGTTACCGGATTGCTTATGAACCAATGCAACCGATCACTGCCCAAGATCCTTCAAATCAAATCAATGAAAGTTGCACGATCACAAGATTGTTCTAAGGAACTCACAGCTCAATATACTAACAAGACTTAATCAAGAATCAGTAAAGAAAACGAATCAAGAACAATCAAAACACCAAGATCTTGACGTGGTTTAGTTGAGCAAGAATGTTCAATCTACGACCGTAGGAGAAGCTATCAGATGAGCTTTATTGATGCAACAATGGAGAAATGTACTGAGCCTTGTACAAGAAACACCAGAGAACAAGATGGAACTTTCTCTCTCTACAACCTCTCAATACAATGCTATAGAATCATCTTCCAAACTGCCCAAGAAACCAGCTTATATAACCACCATCAGTAACAGACCTTGATTTCCAGATTGTTCAGATACTCTACACGTGGCTAACAACCTTAACAAACTTAGCTTTAATCACCAGCACGTGCCTCACACGTCAGTAACTTAAGTGTTGAATCAAAGCGCACGATAACATGTTTTCAAAAATTCAGTTTTCTGTTATAAGCACATGGTGAGCATGTGACTTTAAAAGGTAATCCGCAGTCCAAACGATGTCGTTTCTGACACCCAGGTTTGATTCACTGGTCTTCACATGTTTAGCAACACTTGTTCCTCTTATATTGGTGGGATGAAGCACCTATTCTATTACGTAAAAGTGTGCATAAAGACTCTTGGAGGCTCCTCAAATATTGCTTAATGATAGATTTGTAATACTGTTTTTTCCTTTTTTTTTATTTTAATAAAACTTCTCAGCATTTATATCAACATATATCATTATGTTGAGCAAGTGTTGGATGCAAGGACTGATAAAACTCTCTATGATGGCTTCACCCATGAATGTAGACCTAGCAAAAGGCTGAACCACATTATACTGAGTGTTCTTCGTGTGATTGCTTTGATTCTGTTCTAATTCATTCATTTTTGTTACTGAGAGTTAAGAGTAGGGTTCTGGAGTCAGTGTTGAATCAATTTGGATCTTCAATTGTGAGTGTACAACTTGTTTGATCTAGTGAAGTAATCTGGGCAGAGTGTTGGTATTGTGAAGCTTGATACACAGATCAACCTTTACACATAAATTTAAGACCGAAATTGTTTAATTGTTTAAAATGTGTAAAGTATAAAAAGTGGCTTTGGTCTTTTCAATAATTTTGGAAACCTATTGGTATTAATTTGGCCATTTTTTTACCGGCCTCTCTAGAATTAATTCTTGAGTCTGCCATTCATGATGGTCTAAGTTGGGTAAATTGTAAATAGATTTTCTAATATGGTACTTATTTTCGAGATTATCTCAGTATCAAATTTAAGGTCATTTATTTTAATTCTTGCTTATTTAATAGCCTCTGTTTCAATCCTACGCCCCGTTTTCAAATTTCACTTGAACTCCAATTTACATGACCTCAAATTGAATTCACGTTTTGTAAATTTTTTTTTCCTTTTTTTTTTAAAATAACGCTGACTTTATCTAATTGCTTAAACATTTGAGTCTAATGTCTTATCAAGAATGGTCTGCAGAAATAAAAATGAATATAAAATCACTATCACGAAGAGTAAATACTTCCAAGTATTTGAGAGAGCAAGAGTATCTTGAGAGGTGAGAAGTAATCCTTCAGTTTTTGAGAGCTAAACTATTCTTGAGTGACGGAGAGATTGAATTTATTGGGGTTTTGCAAGGGCGGAGATCAGAGTAATCTCTAAGGGCCAGGTTCGAACTTCAAGACTGTAGACGGTTTTCTCATATATTTATGTGGTGCAGTCGTTGGGAATTTGAGAATTTTACTTGTAGTTGCAATGATTTTGATTTGAGGATTTTAATTGATAATTAAGGTTACTGTTGCAAGTAAAAACAAAAGAATAAAAATGAAAAAGCAATTAAACAAAATAAAAATGAAAGGGTTGAGCCTAAACTTTATTAAACTTGTAATGAAAAAGAAATTAACAAAATAAAAATCAAACAACTAGACTTATTTGAATTTATTTCATAAAATATAAAATTACATTTCCATCCTACATATAAAATTTATCTATCAAGGGTGCAATGGTTAAATCGGTCATTTTATACCTAATTTTTTATATTTCATTTAAAACTTCAAAAAAATTTCAAAGCATGGAGGTGCCATGATGCCCTCCAGTATACACAAATACTCACTTATATTCTTCATTCGAATAATGAACAATGTAGTAGTTTATAGACCTAACTCATACTCAAAAGTTAACTCGAGAGTTGAGGGTTGCCTCAAACTTATAATATTAATTAGCCTAAGAGTAGCTAATGTGAGATAATATCCCAACATCCCCCAGCATGTATAGTGTGGTCTTTTTACTTGGTTCCTTTAACATAAAAAGGTAGTGTTCGCCCACTTGTCCAAGAGTTTAACTCTCTAATACTATTGCTTCCCAAGATTTTAGCTCTCTAATACTCTATATATATATATTGAAGCCCTTAAGTCCATTTCATACTTCAAAGTTAGCTTAATGTCACGGGCTGCTCGAGTCTCCCGCAATCGGAGGGTAATTCCGCGCACGCGGGCTCGCTAAGCACTCAAGGCGGGTACACTTAGAAGTGAGGTGCGCATAGAAATGAGCCGCTAACATAACAAGTCATCCGGGGTGCACTTAGTAAATCACCCACCAATGCCCATTGTCTAGAACTCTCTACATATTGCACAATCACTGGAACTTTCTAGGACTCACCACTTGGCTCCCCAAGCATTTTTCCACTTGTAATAGAATTCTCTAGAATTAGGCATTCCACCCCCTATAAATAGGGGTGAGCACCCATCATTCTCACCACCACCAACACACCCACACAACACACCTAGCACACTAGCTCACAAGCTCTCTTGTACAAACACCCTTGTAATTACTCAAAGTGTGTAATA
>MKYO02003005.1:590099-625720 GCA_002013955.2 Citrus medica
TGTTTCCACCGTTGAAGCTTGTGATCTTACAAACTCTTTAAAATGTCAAAAAAAAATGAAATTAGTAACTAACTTAAGTACATATAGATGCTATTTATAAAGTTATAATACATCTTAACTTTATAAAGTATGAGAAAAATATTACCTTCATGTAGCTCCATATGGAATATCTGCTCTTTAATATCTTCCTGAAGGTTGTAGACAGGATTAGCAAAAAGTTTAGCTTGTAACCAATTTTCGGTACATATCAATGCCTCAACCATACAAGGGGTCAAAGAACTCCGATATTCGTCAATGACGCGACGCCCTGTGCTAAAGGCAGATTCAGATGCCACTGTGGAAACAGGAACAGCGAGGACATCCCTTGCAATTTTCTCTAATATCGGATACTTCGATCCATTAACCTTCCACCAAAGCAAAACATTGAGCTTAAGATTGCTTGGATCTTCAACTGGGTCACTCAAATATCGTTCCACCTCAGATACTACTCTCTTGCCCTCATTCTGAACAAACACTTTCTGAGCATACCCAAAGAAAGGGCGAGAAACTCGGAAAATGTCATCACCATCACCACTAGGACCCTCCGACAAACCAACCTCAGTTGTAAAATAAGGAGAATAACTTGTACCACCATAGCTGCTGCTAGGAACACTCTCACTACACATCGATGGTGTGGAACTAGAGCACATTGCACTATATGCATCATAAAGCTCATTCAACAAATCTTTCACTGCTTTGGTCATTTCTTCAACTTTCCAACCATCATTGGCAAAAATGATCTCAAAAATATGTTTGGCAAAATCCATTTTAGCTCGTGGATCAAGAATAGAGGCAACAATTAACATTTTATTTATCTTCCCTGAAGACTCCCAATATTTATCAAATTTTTCCCTCATTTGATAAGCCATAGCCACCACCCAAGGATCTCTACTTCCCTCTAATGCAGTCAATGAGCTCTCAATTAAGTCAATGGTATCATAACAAAGATTAGAAGTCACACTCAAAGAAGCAGAAAATAACAATGTGGCATCATAAAATACCTTCAAAAACTTTACAATTCGCCCTGCACTCTCCCAATCCTCAGGTCCAGGCGGGCCCACCCTCTTAACGTTATTTTCTTTCTCGAGAAAATATGCCTCATACGGTTTATCCACATCTGCCATTCTATCAAATGCTGCTTGAAACTTCAACGCAGTCATCAATATTAAATAGGTGGAATTCTACCTAGTAGGACAATCCAAAACAACCATTCCATTTGGACATTTCACTTGTTGAGCACACTGTTTAAATGCCTGTAGTCTCGTTGTGGAGGATCTCACATACTTCACAGCATTCCGGATGGCGGCAACACTAGCATGCAATTCATTCAACCCCGAAACAACAATCAAGTTCAAAATATGTGCAACATCATTTGTATTGGCATTATCAACAGTTATTGCAAACAACCTCTCTATCCCCTAATCTTGTAAACAAGCTACAATCTTTTTACCGATCGTTTTCCCTCTATGATCTTCAATCACACTGAAACTAATAATCCTTCTGTTCAAACACCAGTCACTATCAATAAAATGAGCTGTGATCACCATGTAGCTCATGTTTTGAACAGAAGTCCATAAATCAGTGGTAAGAGACACTCGCTGTTTGTTGTTGCAAATCAAACTCTTCAACATTATCTTTTCTTCCAAAAATAAATCCATAACATCCCTACCAACAGTTCTCCGAGATGGCATAACAAACTGTGGAATGGCTACACTACAGAAATGCCTGAACCCTTTGTTATCCACAAAACTAAGTGGCAACTCACCCATAATGATCATTTTGGTGACTGCCCTTCTACAAGCGTCTTGACTCCACCCTTTAGCCAAAACCATATTACTTGCATTTCCTTCCCCACCCTCAGTTGTCAAGTTTTGTTGACTTCCCTCTTGTTGTTCCCGGAATGTCTTGTATGCAAGGCAAGCCAGTATATGATTTCTCATATTTGTAATCCCATCACGCCTTGAATGACATTGATATTGTCTACCACAATAGTTGCACTTGCATTTGTTTGGATTGTTCTCGAGCAAAGTAAAATGATTCCACGTCGCAGATCTTTTCTTCATCGCTGGTCTTTTCCGCTTTGCCTTTTGAGTTTCTTCCATTTGAACACTTTGATTGTCATCATCACTTATGGAATTCGATCTTGAGTGTCCAGACATCTAAACATACAAATAAATAATTATTAATCATTAATTCATAAATTAAAACACAAAAAGACTATTAAAAAATCTACTTAATAGTTAGTATTACAAATTGATTCAAATAATTGTTAATTTAATTTTATGAAACTTTTTTAAATCGATATTTCCAATTTTCCACCATAATGTTTATATATGATCAAGAATTCAAGATGCATATTCCATAAAAGAAAACCAAGAAATTAAACTAATTATTTAATTTATAATATCTAATTATCCATTGGCCAAAATAATATAATATTAATTACATATCCGTATCTTAAATTCTTAATTCTTATTATGCCCACATTAGATGTAGTTAACCACTTAATATTTACTTATTGGCTAATGGTTATCCTCACTTATCCTACCCATTCTTGTTTTTCACTTCCATCAATGGTTGATCAATCAATGAATACCAAATATATTCCTCCCAATTTTAGGGTTGTTGGCAGATCAAATTTTACAGATTGAACATTAATTTATATTTAATCTATAATTTTATGGATTATTAATTTTTAATTTAATCTATTTCAGGAATTGATGAAATTCAATTCATATGTCTGCGGATCGGATGCGGATTTCACTCAATCCATATCCAATCTATCATTTTGCGGATTGATTTATAAGCTAAAAAATTTTAATTCTGTTCTATTCAAGAACTAATTAAATAAAAAAATTAATATGAAAATGATTTTATTACTGATCAAATTCAAAATTAAATAAGATTTAAATAAATTAATTATCTAAATAAAGTTAGAAAATATATTCAAAATTTTAAAATATAACACAAAAAAATTCATTTATTTAGATCAATACATGAAAATTAACTGCTTAGGAAGTTATATTTTTTATTGAATTATTTTTATTTATATTATTATCAAATAAGATATAACATGATGTTAATATAATTATGTTTTAATTAATTTATTTATCAGTAAGGATTAATGTCATATTTATAAATTAAATTTTTTATTAAATAAATATTTTTATTTTTTTGGATTCGTAAATTTTTGTGGATCTATAAAAATTCATATACAATTTATTGAATATGAATTTTTAAAATTTTAAATTAATCTAATTCACTAATCTATGGATTAAATTTTTACGGATCAAATTTTAATTCTGAACATTCCTATTTCTTTCAAAATAGTTGTAGAATAGAACGGTAAAAAAAAGACAGTTGGGGACACCACTATAGAAAAATTTGGAAGGTGTGAAATTATTTATTGCTTGGTTGATTATTTAATTGAAAAATTATTCGGTGCAAGAATCAAGATGCAGTGTGTGACTATTGAGTATTAATTATGGGGGTCTGCCTATGTTGCCACTGTTGTACCATACAACAGTTTTTGTCATTTTCCAATCTAACCATTAGATGGTTCAGAGTTCAATCTAACGGCTTATATAAATTAATGGCGATTTGAAGGTGCAACTTACAACCGTGGGAGCCCCTTTTTTTCTTTTTTATTCAGCGATGAAAATTGCATAAAGAAATGGTGTTCCGTTAGCTCCAAATATCCAGTTAGGGTTTGAATTCAAGGTCGCATGGAATCGCATCCATTCGAGATCCGTATTGGCGCTGAAATCAATTCTCTGAATCCGCGGGTGGACTAAATTAGGAAGGAAGCCGCTGATGACCGAACGGTGGCGGTGACGGCCGTAAACTGAACCTTGAAAACCCGAAGCAGGTCTGCTGATGTCTGAAATAATGTGCACGGGTCTAATTATTAAACCACCTATTGGACTGTAATGGAGTTCGATTCTCTCAGAATTGACCAAACCAATATGGAGACTGTTCGAAAAGGAAGCGAAGGAAAAAAAACAAATTGACTCGCCAAATAATTACGGTGGCCAAAAAGTGTTTTGATAATCAATTCAAGATTCAGAAGTTAAGAGTAATTTTTTTAAATTGCAATTACCAGTTGAATGGTTCTGAAAGGGAAGTAGCTTTTTTAAGTTTGAGTGCTGTGGAATTGATGCCTACGAGGTTGCATTGTTCAGCTCTGAGGTTGATGGAAGAGCGCATTGTTCATCCGGTGAAGTATAACGACGAAGGGAAGCCCACGGTTGCAGAATTCGATGTCTGCTGCAATTGCCTGGCACAAATATGTTTTGGCCTTTAATTTATCTGACGTCGTTTAGAAATACTTTCTCCTACTACGACTGTGATTCCATTCGAAAAGATTTGGATTATGAGAATTTTTTTCTGGAAAAGATTTCAACAATTCATGGGTTCTGGAGAACATTTGGTTATGGGCCATTCAAAGCAAATCAATTAAGAGAAGAACTTGCACTGTGTCTAGGTCTTTATTAATTGAATAAAGCTTCCCCCAATAACTTGAAGGGTAAAATCTCGTTTCATCCATATATTTTAAGATCAGTTCTCATTCAGTCCCTATATTTTTAAAAATGCCCTAAAATATCCATACCCTTAAATTATTGACATCCATACTGTGACTTTTTGTTTCTTTTAACTTGATTTTACAATATTACCCTCTTATAATAATGTGTCTTTTTATAAAATTAATAAAAAGAAAAAAAATTAAATTATCAATTTAACCCCAAAAATAAAATAAAAACAAAAAGAATATATATTAATTTTTGTGAAAGCTTACATGTGTCCAAAAAAATTTTATTGTAAAAATAATTAAATTACCTTTTTTTTGGACATTAGTAATAAAAAATTAATATATTAATTCCTTAGCAGTGTGTTACAAAAAAGTAACATATATTAATTTTGTTTCAATTTATTTTTGGGATTAAATTGATAATTACTTTTTTTCTTTTTACTAATGTCTAAAAAATATATTGTAAGAGGGTAATATTGTAAAAATAAAGCCAAAAGCAACAAAAAGTAAGAGAAAATGTGCTAATAATTTAATGTCAGGGATGTTTTAGGGTATTTTTAAAAATATAGGGACTGAACGGGTACTAATTTTAAAATATAGGGACTAAACGATATTTTAACCTAACTTGAAGCACCCGGCTACTATTATTATCCACCAGCTCTTGTCAACCGTTGGATCGACTCATTTTAAATCCAACGAAGGTGCTAAAAGAAGACAAAAACTGTGGTACATTACCACAGTGGTAACATAGGCGGATCCTAATTATGGATATAAAACATGAAAAAGACCACCACCTGTCCGTCTTTAATTTTGTCTGCCAAAAGGGCGAAAAAGTCTAGCGCTCAGCTAGATTTGCGTGCACAGAATAATGATAAAAAAGTAATTGATTCATCCTTGTAGGCCTTCTATAATCTAGACTTTTTTCGTTGTTCAGTTAAACTTATGTTGAACACCGACCCAAATTTGTTCCGTTTACGAACAGCGAAAAAAAAATCTAGATAATTTATAAATCCGCACTTCCTTATTATAGAAGGTGTCACCGGGCTTTTTTCAACTAGGTGTGGCAAATTTAGGGATGGTAAAAATTTCTATGGGGACGGGTAGTTTTGGGAATTTTTCCCATTCGGGGAGAGTATGGGGATAATTTCATACCAAATTTCTTATTCGAGGTAGGAACGGGAAAATATTTTTACCCAATTTCTTATTCGGGAAGGGGACGGGGATGAGGTGGAATTCCCATCCCCTACCCATTTCTCCATTTTAATTTTTTATTTTTTAAAATTACTAGTAAATAAATAATAAAATTTGAATTATAAAATTCTAAATATTGGTAAAAATAACAAATATCAAAATATTTATATTATTAAACTTTTAGACCTAATTAACTAACTAAAGTCCTAAATTTTTATTTAGGACATTAAAAAAACCGGGTAAATTCTATTAGCTCAAAAATTTTGTTTTAATTTTAATATTCATTAAATGTTTTAAACTTAAATATATTTTTTATTTATTTTTAGATGTTATAATTGCCCACAACCACAACGAATCACTATTTTAATATCTAATTTAATCTAATCTATTCTAATATTTGCTTTTGATTTGCTCCGACTTAACTATTGTGCCACGCCGCCATTGAAAAAGTTAATTTTGAATCTAAATTTGATTTTACTTGTAACAATTTTGTATTAAACTATTAATTTATTCACGATAGTTTGTAAAAGAAATTTGTATCCCTTACATGTTGCATTACTTACTAATTTAATGTATGTGACTTTTGTAATAGATATTAATGTAAGATATATTTCAAACTTTATTTTTATTTAAATTTTTTATTTTAATATGATTAACTCTAAATCGAAAATAAAAAATGTATTAATTGTTCGGGGATTGGGGACCCTTGGGGATCTCCTGTTATTATTTGGGGAGGGGATGAAGATTCTCTCAAGTAATTCTGACAAGGACGGAGAGGGAACATGGACATACACAAAATATCGGGAATGGATATGGAAAGATTGGTCCCCTCCCCTCCCCTCCCCATTGCCATCCCCAGGCAAATCGTGTGATGGTGCTAAGACTCTACTTAGCCAGCTAACACAAAACTCAACGGAAACGATTTTTAGTACGAAGCGCATCAGCACTCGCACAAAAGAAGTTACGCAAGGGCGTTTTCTCGCCAACACAAAGAACAAACAACGCACACATTCACAACACAAGTAATTAGTTTTTTATCGGAGGCACCAACCCCTAACTTTTTTATTCCAGAATAAGAAAAGAATCATAAACAGTTCGGATTTGTATTCTTAAAGACTCAATGCTCAATTTGCCAAAATCTCCCCTCACATGCATCCCCATGACCATTTATATGCAAGGTTTGCAAGTGACACCCCCACTTGCTAAAGTTAGGTGGCGCGCCACCAACACGCCGCCTCAACTCCCTCCCCAAGTTTTTAGGCACCCACTAAGCATGATCCTTGGAAGACATCTCCACACCCCCTTGATTTGAGCAACTGCTGCCCGCCATGCCCACTAGCAATGAATTATGGATTGTAACCGCCATATTCAACTACCTTTGCCCCTCAATTTTAGGCACATGATCAAGGCCATGTTCTCTCACTTTGGTTGCACCTACAACCGCCACTCGTGCTTGATTTTCGGCCCACTTCTTGGAGAGTTGCAGCCAATCATGCTCCACATCTAGCAGCCACTGTCCGCACACAGTCCGCGCACGACGTCTCTCATTTCGCATGACTCGGCCCCCACGTGCATGCCTCAGATCGCTGCACATTTGCGCGTACTCCGGCCAGCAACTAAGCCGCAAACTCGCAACTGCCCATGCAATCCAGCGACTGACTCGCGCGCTGCTGAGCACCATGCTCGCGCGCCTCAGGCCTCGCTCGCTCGCGCGCCCATTGTGCCCCGTACTTGTGCGTCCACTGCAACACACGCCCGCGCGCCCACTGCGCCTTAGGTCTTGCGAGTTATTGCGTACGCTACCCACGCTTGCTCTTGCACGCGCTGCCCAGCATTGCTTGCGCCCATGCCACAGCGTGCGCCTTGCTGCTGCGCCCCAGCCAATGTGCCAGCCCCGCCTTGCTTCCGCGCTCACCACAAGCACGCCCATATGCTGCCAAGACTCGGCACAAGGCCCCTAGCGAAGCCGCAGTAGTTGCCCCCATGACTCACGGTGGTGACAGAAGGCCTATACGGATGGGCGGAAATTATTAACTTGCTGACCTGTCAAAGCGAACCGTCGGATGAATGATAAATCGAACGATTTTGTTTTGTTTGAATAGTATGTGCCACGACAAATTAAAAAAGTTACCAACCTGCAAATTAAAAAGTAAAGACTAGTGGGCAGTTGGGTCATTGTAAGCAGCGCCTCCGCTTAGTAAAATAGACTGGCATAGTTAAATCGATCTACTGTTAATGAACCTGAAGTGACATCCAGTACCTATTCCTCCTAAATAAGTTGGTCTAGTACCTGTTGAAGGGTTTGGTCCTGTTCAGTAAGTTGACTGGGAAAGGTCGGTTCTCATTGTATTTGCTTGTCAGTTCTTTCTTCCAAAAAATGGAACAAAAAAGAAACCACGCTTCACCAACTGTTCGATTTTTTAAATCTGCAATCTCGCCGTTGCAGACGAGTGCCGCCCAGCGCAAGTAACCTCACTACGCTGTAGGTGTACTTAGCAAAGCAACACTCAGACCATGTGGCGGCGACGCAATGGCCTCGGGAGGCCAAACCCACACCATGTAGTGGTCGTGTTGGTGAGAAGATGATAGTTACTCTAGGATGTGTCCGTAGGTTGTGTTAGAGTTTTTAGGGACATTTTCTCACGTTGGTCGAGAATTAATCTAATTTTGTAGTATGAATTAGCTCCATAAATTTCTATATAGTATCAAAGTTAAAATTACGTGAGTGAATCCTGCTATCTTACTATATGATAAGGACAACTAAGAAAAATGAAACGCCTATATGTGACAGTAGTTGTTATGTAAATTATTTTAGATTCATTAAGAATTGATTTTAAGTATATAAAATTTGGGTAATCTCAACTTTTAAGCTTACTTCTTAATATTAGAAACTATTATTTTAAATAGTCAAAATTAACTTTATGTTAATAACTTATGAATGACGGACAGCCATCAGGCAACTTAGATCGTGACAAAAATAAAAATAAAAATTAATTAACCGTACGTTAACGGTCAAGAATTTTTATTTTGGCTCTATGTTTTGGACTTTATTCGTATTGTTCAACATTCTAGTCACTTAATCGCAGATACAAAGAGATGAGGACTGAGAAGGAGCCAAACACCATTAACGACGAAAGTGAACAAACTGGAGAAGGATTGCGAAGTTCTGAAGGTAACTCAAAGAATTAGGGCTATAAATTTGAGAAATGCTACACATACATAGTTGAGACAGTTTATATTTTAGGTAATACAACATATGACATCTCATCGTTTAATATGCGGAACACGTATGTAGTGTGCAGAGGCATATTAATTAATGATAGAAAATGAAGTGAACCAACAACGAATACGACCAGTTTTAGAATGTTGTATCGTCTAACATAAATATTGTTGTTAGCGGTGTTGTAAAAATAATTAGTTGTGAAAAGAATCAGTTAAATATTTAATAAATTTTATTTTCAGAAGTACTATGAGTTTGAAAGTAGTTATGGATGTTTGGTAAATTTTACTGTTAAACTGTTGAGAGAAAACAAATTACTAAAATGTACATAATGTAGAATAAAATTGACTTGTATATATAAAAACATGTATATATGATATTTTTAATTGTGTATTATAATAATTTTTAATAAAAACAAAATTTATAATATATTGATTTTATTTTTTATCTTAAAACAATTGATAATTAAATTTATAATATAATGAAATAAATTTAATAATAATTCGACCAACAAATTGATATTGATGAATTATGATAAAATTTATTGAAGTATTGTTTCTGTTTCCAATTTGAATAAGGATAATTTTGGGTTTAGGTAATAATTTTAAGGATATTTATGAAATTGTATTAAAAGATAAAATTGATTCTCAGAATCAAAATTTAAAAGTTACTCATTTATTACTTCTCAAAATCAATTGTAAGAGGAGTTGATTTTGATAAAAGTGATTTTAATTTTTTTTACCAAACACTAAAATTAACTTTTAAATTTTTAATTAAACCTCTAAAATGTAATTTCAAACGGTCATACATGTTATGTAATTATTTATGACATAAATGTTACTTGTGATACAAACTATGTATCCGTACGATAAAATAACATTATTGTAGGTTTTTACTGATTTTGAATGCAAAATAATAACATAGATTCTGTCTTTGCCATATGTGAATCTTGGCAGTTATTGGGAGCTATTCAGCATGATAGAAAATAATAATTGGCCAGGTGTGGAACGTTTTGTCAGAAATCATCCGGAGGCTTTGACCGCCAAGATTGATACCAAGGAGACATTACCTGAACTGATTATTCGGTTCGGTGACTATAAAGCCACTAGGCTAATCGACATGCTGGCGCAACAAAATTGGCTAATCGACAGGCTGGCACAACAAAACGTTGAGGGTGGGACAATCTATACATTTTGTGCAGCAAGAGGCAATCTGGGGGCCCTAAAAGCTTTAGTGAGACAGAACCGTGATTTACTAAACAGAAAGTGCAATCGTGGCTTTCTTCCAGTTCACTATGCAGCACTTTATGGTGAAAAGGATACCTTGCGGTATCTGCTAGAGGAGACTACAGCAGAGATCCACAGTGGCAAGGATGGTACCTTGTTGCTTGAACATCTCATCTACGCTAATTTATATGGTCAGTATTACACACATTAGTCCTTTCAAACATGCATGTGGTCCATTACAATTTAAAATACGAAATTCGTGGGTATGTGATAGTTTCATTGTTAAATCCTCTACGGGTTGTACAAGAGATCTGGAATTTAAACCCCGCTCACTAGTTAGCACCTATGATTCCTGCTACCCGTTAGGAGGTAAGTAGGACTTTTGCATTACACATGGAAGAATGAATGAAATGCTTGCTCTGATGACTTTCGTCCATCTGTATGCATCAGATATAGCTTTAGATTTATTGAAGAACTATCCAGCGATAGGCCGTGACCACATCAAATATCGCAACGGTGTTTTACGAGCGATGGCTCAAAAGCCTCTCGCATTTGCGAATGGGAAAGGGAGTAGGCGTGGACGTTTACAACGCTTAATCTATTATTGTTGGTATCCTGATCAATTACTTTACATATATTCATTCATGTTGTGTACGGTTGGCCTGAAAAAAAAAAAAAAAACCAAGTAAATTTATTTTTGCAGGTATCCCTGTGGAGAAGGAACATGTTGCTTCCATACAGACGGACGATAATCGAACTGCGGATGATGAGGATATTGAAACCCTTATTGGGAGATCAAATAGCCACTCTAGAAAATCGCCAACTTTTGGACCTATTCGACAAATCACTTCTACATTTGGTCCGTAAATCTCAATGAATCTTCCTGAATTCTTGTTTATATATTTACTCTTTAGAATAATTAATTATGATGATTCTGAATTGAAAGGAATTTTATTTGTTTATATATATGTGTGTGTGACAGGTGCAATGTGTCATAAACTGCATATGATGCTCTGGAATGGCCTCATGCATCTAGGTAAGTCTTGACTCTTGAGGCTGTTCTCCTAAAATATGGAATGCCCTCAATTTCATATGCTTTTTATTGACTTAATTGATTCATTTGCAGCCCCTGGCATCAAAGTTATACATGAAGAAAAAGTGAGGCATATGCAAGCAGTTGATATAGTTAGAATCATCTGTAAAGGAGTGATTTGGAATGATCCTCAAAACCAACAACTATTAAAGAAGACGTTCTTCAAAGCTGCAACATTGGGGATTTCAAAGTTTGTCCAAGAAATTATTGCGGCCTATAAGGGTTCTGTTTATTGGGAGGATGAAAATAAACATACTATATTTCATGTTGCAGTTTTTCATCGTCGTGCAGAAGTTTTTAATCTCATATATAGCTCCACTTTCAAATCGAACTGGCTGGGTATTGAAGACAATAATCGCAACAACATCCTGCATTTTGCAGGAAAGTTGGTACCGTCAAGTGAAGTGGCAGGTGCAGCATTGCAGATGCAGCGGGAGTTGGAATGGTTCAAGGTGAGATTTCTTATCTACCTAATGATATACATATAAAAGATGTTTCTATATTTACCGGACACAATTTGATGTTTGCTGCACAAAAATGGACGCAGGCGAAAAAGTTAAATTCCCCATTAAAATGATAGTATTGTTCTTGGAAATTCTTGGTTCCAGCAATGATGATACATTTACAAATTTGTGGTACAATCTGAGATGGTGGCTCACATGACATATTGGCTGAAATCATAGCGAGGCCACATAATTATTTTCGTTAATTGTTTTCACTTTTCAACCAAACCCTTCAGGCCACGTATACTGCCACCTCATATTGTAAAAGAAAATTTGTATAATTTACAGATGTATCATTACTGTAGTTCAAAATGCCTTTATTATCTTCTCGTATTTTTTGAAGTGAAATTTTCTTAATTCCTGAAGTTCGGGTGGAACTATGTTGCGTGTTGGGAAGCTCCTAGTCCTAGGTAAGCGTCTTAGTTGAAATTTTAGTCAACTTATATCTATATAAATTTATGTTTTGCCCTCTCAAGTTTTATGTTATATATTATGAGAACCAAAATCTTGTTCCATCATTGTCTGTACGCAGACGGAAACCAACATTAAATGTAGCGTGTTCTCTCTCTCTCTTTCTCTCTTCCCACCTTAAAAATCAACCTTGAATGTAAGTAAATCAACCTTGAATGTAAGATAGTGTCTTTGGATTTATGAATTTTCCCGCAGGCGGTAGAAAATCTTGTCCATCCATTCTTGCGAGAAGCTGTAAATAATAAGGGGCAAACTCCTAGAGAGGATTTTACCAAAGAACACAAGGAATTAGTAAAAGAAGGACAAAAATGGATGAAGGAAACAGCTACGTCTTGCTCAGTTGTAGCTGCACTCATAATCACTGTGATGTTCGCTGCAGCGTTCACTGTACCGGGTGGCAATGACAGCCGAGGAATAGCAAATTTCTTGCATGAATCATCTTTCATAATTTTTGCAGTTTCAGATGCTCTTTCACTCTTTTCTTCCATCATTTCAGTTCTAATGTTCTTGGGAATCCTTACTTCGCGCTACTCAGAAGAAGATTTTCTGCTGTCGTTACCAAGGAAGTTAATTATTGGCCTTATCGCCATGTTCTTTTCTATTGCAAGCATGATGGTATCCTTTGGTGCAACCATTTACTTAGTTCTTTTTCGTACATGGAAGTGGGTTTTTATTCCAATTGCCCTTGTTGGATGCGTGCCTGTCACCTTGTTTGCATTGTTGCAGTTTCCTCTTTTGGTTGATATGTACTCATCTACTTATGGTCGCGGTATCTTTGGCAGAAAGTGACGGCTCATAATGCTAATTATTAGGAAGCAAGAGTAGGAGGGAATCGAATAGCTTGCTACAATATCAGGATGGTCAAATTAGTGGAAAGCCCATCAAGTGAAAACAGATCTATAAAAGCTCATAAATGAGGTTTCGGTTCCATTTGATCTAATTAATCGTTTTTCACGATCCTTGTTTCGTAACTAATACTTGTTAAGTGCTTTACAACTTTGTACTTGGGTTTGGTTAATAAAAAGCCATATGAGGCTGGTTTCAATAGAGGAAATAGGTATCATTGATGAATCTAAAACATGTTTTTGCGTTTTGCATTTTTATCTAATTTTTCAATTTTTTTTAATTGCTTGCGTTTTGCTTGATATTTCAATTCTTTAATTGATACATCTTTAGTTAGATTCTTGGTTCATTAATTAATTAACTAAGGTGTAAAGATCAACATATTTCTAGCACCAAAGGGTCTATAATTTTTTGTTATTTTCTAGAGCCAAGTCTTGACTTTTTTTGAGCCTTGTCAACTTGCAATTTAACCCCGGTATGACAGTTTGTTAAAAAAGAAATAAAAATGTATAGTAGGCTAAGATGGTTCTTTGTGAAGAAAGAACACTTACAAAACAATGTGTTATGAGCTTGATAAGTTTTTTGTCCTACGGTCACTGGCCGAAGGAGGAATTAGACCAAAGGGAGAAGCAAAACTAGAAAACTAAATTGAAAGGAAAAAGACATTTGAGAAATAAAATTGCTTGTGATTGAGAGGAGTAACAAAAGGGAAAATCGTCGGATACTTTACAAGTAAATAAAAATCTCAGGAGATTTATGTTTGATCCATGCTGGGGAAAATACGTAAAGACCGAGAGGATTCATACGTTTAGAATTTAGACGGAAAGCGCTTACAAGTGCGATGCTTGTTTAAGTTGTGTAGATCTCTATCTGTGCTTTAGTATCTCGTAGAGAATATTTTTTTTTTGGTCATAACGTGGACAAAATCAATTATATGAAGTTTGTATAGCTCATTCATCTTGGCCGCCAAGAAACAACTATTCATTTGAACAAATAAATAAATAAAATCACATGAATAAATGCTGGCCTCTAAGTATTTCAAATTTTCAATCATTTCTAGGCTGCAATTGCCGGTCATGCAACATTTAGTGTTCACCCACGGTGACTTATTGAGCTCATTTTACGACACTTAAAAAAACAAAAAAACCGATGCAGATGATGAAGATCCTGATGAAACGACCTGCCCCGAATTTCAGGGTGAATTTATCTAACCTTGTCTAAATTAGATTGATTATTATCTAATTAGTAATGATTCTATCAAAAATTCAATAAAATCTCCTTTATATATATGACTAAATTTATACAATAAACTCAAAACGAATATCTATTCATAATTTACAATTTTCGTATCGATAAAATTATTAAAATACCTTCAAATCCATAAATTATTAAAATACTCCGAAATTATAAATCACTGAATTACCCTCACAATCGTAATTACACCTGATCTTTAATTTCAGGAATTACTAAAATATCTTCAGGCTTGCCTCAGAGTGTGAAATTACCGAAATGCCCTTGCCAGTCAACGGTGACCGCAATTTGGTTAATGCTGGCCGGAAAGCACGGGTTAGACACTTTTGGCCAAGCTGCGTTCAATGGTATGGGCGGTGAGCTCCAACGCGTGGCAACGACGCCGGAATCTAGCTCCACAGCCGTGAAACTCCAACAATTGACCGGCGGCGAAACAATGACTCGCGGTGGCTATGGATGGTCGGAAATGGAAGAAGGAGTCATGGGGAACCAAACTGAGGTGGTAGCGTGGTCAAATTCCGGTAGGATCAACGGCGGTGGTGATGGGTTTTGGCTGCGGTTTTTCAAGCCTTAAACAGCGGCGTTCCAGTCGATTTTCAGCGACAATGACGGATGGCGTATGATGGACGGTCTTCAAGCTTCAGATTGGTACCAAGCTTGACCTATGGGGTGGTTGGAATCACAAGATATGGCCGAGTCACGTTTGCGGGTCGGGTCGGGTTTTTGGATCTGTAGTTGGGTCGGTTTGGCAGCTTCCCTTCAGTCTCTCACACTCTCTCACACGTGAATTTGTTTACCCTGTTTTGCAGCTCTTTTCTTTTACTTATAAAATCCTTAACCGCCTTATTTTCATTCATTTTTTTTTCACATATGTTACAATTGATGTGTAGTGTCAGATACTATGTGCATTTTAAATAAACTGGACATTTGAAATTTTAAATATTTGATATGTCATTCAATATTGACGGTGATCAAATTAGTAAATAATAATTAAGTTGTTGTTGTTATTATTAGACTAAACAAAAATAATAATGTTTCAATGCATATTATTCACTCAGACTAATATGAATATTTTAAATATACACGAAATTTTTTGGGACTGATATGAACATTAGTAAGTTTATTAAGATAATAAAAATTGTGTAAAGAACTAAAACGAAATTTACCTATTTTGTTATGATTAATGATTTATAAAACTATTCAAAAAAATTTTCGGGTGTCAAAGATATTGCAAGCACGAGTCCAAGTAATTACACATTATTTAAAATGCAAACTAGGTACTACAATTTTCGAAGGACAATGTTACAGTAAATGAATATAATATTCAGGTACACTTGCGATTAACTTTATTATTATTTATTTCCAAGAACCTTGTTCCTTTTGCAATTAGACCCTAATTTTTTAAAGTATACGTATACGTGCAACTTTCATACAAAGAAATTAATCAACCCAAATATAATTCAATAATTATTTTAACAAAATAGAGGTCGGTTGGTCGGTTTCTGGTCTCATATATGCTTCCAATCTCGAAGCTTTGTCCAGGCTTTGCATACGAATAATGCAGGGAGAGAGAGTTTTTGATTGCTCTTCAGATTCAAGTTTCTCGTTGTCGCCCTCCTTTGGTTGTGGTTATTAATTGGCGGTCTTCGCGGCTTGTGGAGGGTTTTGTTGTAGTAGTTTTAGGGCTGTTGTTACGCTGTTTTTCTTGCCCCTTAGGGATGCAATCGGCTTTCTAGGCAAGCTTACTTATGCGCGGAGATGGCTAAATCTCTTGTTAGCACTCTAATAGCTCAAGATACAGAGCTATCAAAGCACTCCCCAAGATTAAGATCAAGAACTACCAAATTGCATATATCAATCTGATCGACCTTGATACTTGTCAATTCTAAACAATGAACTTCGATAAAAAAAATTAATGGAATCAAAGACGTAAGAAAATGATCAAACACAGCAATCAACACACACGGAGAAGAAGAGACTCAGTTTACGTGGTTCAGTTGTGCTGTGAGCACAACTTACATCCACGGGAGAAGCCACCAGGAGGAGTATTATTGCAGATTCAAGTCAGGATTACAGCGCTTTTTCAGAGATGATTACAAGAACAAAGATTACACTTTTCCCTCTCACATATCTCTCTAGAAAGCTCTCGATTTCGCGCTCACAAAACTGCTTCAACCATCAGCTTTATACCAGCTGTTATAAACTCCAGTTTGAACAGATTGACGCCACGTGTATAACGACCTCATAACGGATTTGATTCCCTTCTCACGTGCTCTACTTTAATCAGCTTAAAACGATCTCTATTGATGCCGTTTTAAACCTTAAGTATAGCACATGACTGGCTCGTGACTTGCTTTTATGTTCAATCTCAAACGCTGCCGTTTTGTCCCTTCAAGTTTTGAATTCAGCAGATTAATCCACATCTCTAGATCGAACGTGATTATGCTTACTATTCTTCATCTCCGTAATGATCATTTTCCTCCTCTTGGACTTTGCTTAATCGTTGGAAAAACTGTTTGCTCTCAATAGGGTAAATGGAGTCTCGTTTTACCCACATTTTTTGAGATGGAAATAGTGCGGCACACAAATTGGCCAATCTTGGTGCTTGAACTTCTTATTTTCACTACTAGAAAAATAGGTTTTACTGACACTAATTTATTGTCAATAATTATTTTTACTGACACTTATTAATTGTGCCAGTAATGCTCAAGTTAGAACACATTGAAATTAGTGTCAATAATTCATGTCACTATAGTATCACTAAAATAATGACACTATAATGTTAGCATTTGATGATATTATTTTTGTCTCAATAATTCATGTCACTTTAGTATCACTAAAATAATGATACTATAGTGTTAGTATTTGATGATACTAATTATTGTCAGTAATTTGCGTTGCTATAGTATCATTAAAATAATGACACAATAGTGTTAGTATTTAATGATACTATTTACATATTAGTTATTTATATAATTTTAAATATTTAGTAATGTTATGTTGCTTTTGATTAATAGTATATTTTTATTTTAATTATATTTTTCCTATTTGTTTTACAATTAAATAAAAACTCAGAGTATATTAAATATATCAAATCTCGCAACATAATTCACATAATAAAAATACCAAATACATCACTTAAATTAACATGATTCAACTACACCATTGTTTGAAAAAAAAGTATGAAATTAAGTTTTCCACAAGTCCTAAACAACAACAAAATACTAAATTAAGTTTCAACAAATATTAACCAACAAGAATATGCACAATAATGTCATTTAATATCCATACATGCCTTCAATTGTTTCCTACTTACAAGTATATAAAATCAATTAGTACACCATAAAAAATAAGTCTTGGATATTTGGAAAAAAATAAACATAAATTATTCATATATTACCTCATAATTGTAGGCTGTAATTAACTTGACAACATATGTGGCTCATTGATCACAAAGTCGCGAGAGCTCTATCATGGTGTACTCATCAATTCCTTTAAACTTTAATTTCAAAACAAAAAGTTATTCACGAAAAATTAAATTGTAAACTATATCTATTCACGTAATCTCTCCAACAAAATGCCAACAAAATGCCATATACCAATTATTATAAGTACCTTTACTTACAATATATAAAATACATACAATATATGGTAGATACATAAGAATCAAGAAGCACATATTAGGTCTAAGGTTCAAGGTTCTTTTGAGGTGATTTATTTTATAGTGCATTAAAACAATATGATGCAGTATTCTAAAAATTGTTTTCGATACTTACATTATTTTTAAGAATATTCATATTTGTAACGATATCTTGAATGTATTTCATCACATAGTAGCCACATTCAAAGTTGCTAGGTTGCCTCGGACACTACAAAATAAGAATTACATAATTTATTTTTTCTAAAATAAGCAATGATTATTTAGGTTTGTTTCATTTTTACCTTGACGGTGACCCATTGAACATTAGTCTTCGTACCATCCTTCAAAGATTGATGTATTCTAATCCCGCTACAAGGAAGACATAACGAATGTTAGCAAATAATTAACTTAAAAAAGAAAAATTAAAGAATATGATCAAAGATACAAATAATAAACTTAACTAATTCACTATTTGCATAATCTCTTCATTAGGATAACTTTGCAAGGGAAAGATAATAGATTGTACAAGTCACCATACCAATTGCGAATAACACCAATGAAAGCTAAACAAAATAAAAATTGTTTGAAAACATGGATTACAAGTAAAATTTTTTACACAATTAATTTACTAAATAAAGAATATGGTTAGCTTATGGAAAAGATTATACTTAGGGTTATATGGGAATACAACAGCTTGTCCCAACTTTGTCAAGCCCAAAGGTTTCAAAATGTATTGAGACATCTCTTTGAAACTGATTGTTGTTGGATGTAACCTCTCAAAAAGCCCAACCTGAATTGGCTTAGCACTTCCATTATTCTTCATCTCTTCATACAAGTATCTAAGAGAAAATAAACATATATAAAGTAAATTTTAATAATAAAAAACAAAATAATAGATTCAAGTTTAATAAAACATAATCCATGGTTATCTTACTTGATCCATAAGTTAGTATTGCAGTTTGAGACCTCCTTGAACTCTATGATTTCATCACAAATCATTTTATCCATATGTACTTCCCAAATTTCACCAAAAGTTGCTATATCATACCCAATCAGTATCAATCGAGGTAAGGAATTCTCAAGAAAGAAGTACACATATTCATATATTCACTCGTGCCATTCTTTCTTAACTGTGCAACTGCCCGTGTATGCTTTGCATCCTACTTAAGGCTTTTTGTTGTTAGTTTGATGACCAGTGGCTGTTTTTTTGCTACTCTCTCATCATAGAGGAATTGCACATCTTGAGTTAATCTGGGAGATTTTCTTGGCGTAGGCTTTGAAGTAACTTCAAAGTCTAGCTTTTTTGGAGTTTGTTGAGAAGTTGGTTGGGAAATTTTGATAGGAGTGTTCTTTAAATTCAATAGGCTCTTCACAGATGAAATAATTAAAATATGCATGCACACCATTAGTAGTAATACATGCATATATAAATAAAAATAAGATAATGACATATAACATTCCCTCTACTAACCTTTCTTTTTCTAAGAGTTTCATGAGATTGTTGAGCAATCACAAATTGAGCACCAGTGGAAGGTTAGACTTAGGATAATTAGAACTACCAACTTCCGTATTGCTGTAGGCATTCAACCTTGCATTCATGTATTCCAATTGAGTATTCATAAATTGAAAACTCTCTTGATACATCCTTCTTTCTCTTGTCGACTCTGTAGCATTACGAACATGGAAGTACATGGATGGGGTGACGAATTGTCCTACTCCTTGTTCCCTCCTTCTATTTGGCTGCTTTTGAAGGGTTTTGCCTAAAATATCATTTGACTCATGTGATTAGAATTTTCCTTGTTCAACTTGACTCTTCAGCTCATTCTACAAAAAAAAAATTATAAATCTGCAAGTTGAATTAAGGAATTAAAGAATCATTAATAACAGTTGATCATAACTCAAAATTCATAACACAAGAAAACTTAATTATACGATAAAAGAATAGAATACATAAGAATTAAATATATAAGTGACTTACTATTTTCTCAGCCATTGGCATCACTTCAGAAGCATATTTACCATCTCGGTCTACTCGCGCCATTAACCAAGCTTCACTGCGGTCAATCTCTCGCTCAGAAACTCCATTCTCTCTTTTCTGTTACAAGTTGACAGAAAACAAAAAGTATTGATTCTGTTATATTATATGTATTAGTTGGGTTTTATTGCACAACTATATCAAATTACTTATTGTACAAACTTTCCTATACAACATGCCACTATATCTTGTGCTACCCAAGCGATGGTTGTAGACATTTTGTGTTCTTTTTTCTTTTGTTTTTGCACTTTTTTCTACACAAATCATATAATAAAGGACAAAAGGGTTACAACTAATTTTTGGTAACTAACAACAAATAAATCAAATAATATTAACAAACAACACACCTAAAATTCTTGAGACAAAACTTTGTCAACAAAAAGTTTTCAAGCTTCCTTTTTAATGCCTGGATATTCAATAGGAGGCAACCTCAGTGACTTTATGTCGTCCTTGTATGGCATAATGAATTCTTTTGCTAGCTCACTTCTAAAATTTCTTGATGCAACGCCCATCCATTTGAACACTTGACTTTTGCATTTCAAGCTCAAATTGAACTTTTTCTATAAAGCAATTACATGGATTAACACCAAGTTTAAGTAAGTCTAAAAGCTATATAAAATCATTAAATATACTATTAAACAATTAAATAAAACCTGAAAATGAAGCCATAGAGTTTCTTTCATTTCCAGTGGCACACGCCTCCAATAATCAAGTAAGATCAAAATTGTTTCACGTATGATGATGCCAATGTAACTCCTTAGATCATTTCTTTCCTTCTCAACAGGAACACCATAAGAATTATACTCAACTAGAGCTTCATTACTAAATTCTTCTTTTTGTAAGCCTTTTTTTGTTGTTTGTTTTCTTCTTCTTGGTCTTTCTTTGAGTTCTAGAAGAGTGAACTCATCGTTTTAAGCTATAGCTCCTATAATCCTGAAAATGATTAGAACAAATAAGTACGTCAATTAAATTAAAAAGTCAATACAGTAGTAGTGAAATATAATAAAAGAAATAAATTACTCACTAAAATAGTATAAAAGTGGTGTTGGAAGCTAGCTACAAGAATGTTTTTAATGATTTTCTAAATCAATATCTAGTGGAATAGCATCACAATCTTTTCTATGATAAATGCCTTCGTCATCCTTCTCATCCAACTCACATATTGGAAGTTTATTCGATAATGGTGAAAATACATCCATGTCTCCACATGTTTCCCCATTTAACTTGTAAGCATTTTCAGTAACTGAGCAAACTATTGATTTACTCTTATCTACTTGGTCATTTACATAAAATGCTTGCTTTGCATGACAAGCTAGAATAAAGTAGTCAGATTTATAACCGATTCGATTTAAATAAACTATAGTGAAACCTAAATTGTCAACACTAACCCCTTATCATCTACCCAATCACACTTGAAATGTGTGTTTTTAACGATCAGATAAGCAAGCTACCAAATCTCATCAATGACTCCATAAAAAGTCATGTCTCCAGAGTGAGCACTTTTATCTTTTCAGCTTGAAATTTGTAGAGTGTTAGCGACAACTTTAACACCACTATTTTGGGTTACACGATTATTGTCTCATTTGTTTTTTGCAAAATTGAAGCCATTAATTTTGTAGCCAAGATATGTCACCACACTTGAGCGCGGTTTGTTTGCCAATGACCACACTATTTCTTCCACTGGCACATTATTTGCTCTATCATGTACTACCTACAATTTAAATTAAAAAGTATAGTAATTAGTTACATGAAAAAAAAATTCTTATTAAATTTTGTAATTTATATTGCATTTAGTTAAGCATTAGTTCTAACCTTTTTTTGTAACCAAGTGAAAAATGTACGAGTGTGTTCATTTTGTAGCCATAGATGTTTTCTTGCCTTATAGGGGTGTGTTGTTGCCAATTAGTGAATATGCTCTCTTTATAATAAAACCATATCAACACTTAAAATTAGAATAGTAATATTATAGTTCAATAGTAATATGTATTGGAAAAAAATAAACAAATAGCTTAATCGATGTATGAATGGATTTTAGTGGTGTTCATTAGAATGCACCGATGTGCTTGCGCCAATAAAAGATCATCAACCACCTTGACATTTGCACCTCCCAAAGGTCTTTCGATTGAAAAATCAATTTGACAACCAATAGGTAGTCCAAGAGTATCACAATTTGAGAGATACTCAGCACAAAACTTAAGTGCTTCTTCAATAATATAACTTTTTGTAATACAACCCTCAGGGCGATAACGATTACGAACATAATCCTTAAGAGTTTTCATCTCTCTCTCAAAAGGATAAATCCATCGAAGGTAAATCAACCCACATAACTTAACTTGTTCAACTAGATAGACTGATAAATGGATCATTATGTCAAAAAGCTAGGTAGGCAGTATTGCTGCAACAAGTATAAAGTGGTTACAAGTTCCTTTTGCAAGTGGTCAAGAGTACTAGGTTCTACCACCCTAGAGCACAATGAATTAAAGAAAAAGCACATCCTGATTATAACATTTCTAACATTTATAAGTAAATAATTTCGAATGGCTAAGGATAGTAGTTGTTACATGAAAGTATGACAGTCATGGGACTTAAGGCCTTGAAGCCGACAATCATCCATTAAAACAAGTTTTTGGACATTGGAAGAATAGCCATCAGGAATTTTCACACTTTGCAAGGTTTCACAAAACTTTTTTTTTTTTTTACTCAGTATATGGAGCTGGAGGTAGGATATTGTTATTTTTATTTGTTTCATCAGGAACTAGTTTCCCTCTTATCTCAAGATGCTCAAGATCTTTTCTAACATTAATCTCATCTTTTGTCTTGCTTGGTAGATGAAGTAGTATGCCATAAATGTTTTCACACACATTTTTTTCAATGTGCATCACATCTAGTTGATGGCAGACTAATAAATGCTTCCAATATTCTAAGTTAAAAAAGATTGATATCTTTTTGTATAATTTTCTAGTTATGTTTACATCACCGTCACCATCTCCATCATGTTTCCACTTTTTGCTCTTCTTTTTCCTAAACTTATTGTCAATATCTTTCAGCATGTTAAAGATTTTCATACTAAACAAAGTTTTTTAAGGCTCATCCCACTCTCGCTTCCTATTGAAAACCTTTTTAAGTTTCTGAAATGGGTAAGCAAGTGGTAGAAACCAACGATGGCCCATATATGACATTTTTGACAATGCGGCAACCAACATGCACAAGTGTTTATGCCACAAATTGGGCAAGCATAATAGTCCTTAACAGTACACTTAGAGAGGTTTCCGTATGCTGGGAAGTCACTGATTGTCCACATCAATATAGCCTGTAAATTAAATGTTTCTTTTCTATATGCATCATAAACATCAACATCCATACCCCATAGAGTATTTAAGACCTCAATCAAAAGTGCTAGGTATACATCTAGATCATTTTCAGGTTGTTTAGAGACAGATATCAAAAGAGAAAACTTTATAAACTTTCTTTTCATACACAACCAAGGAGGAAGATTATATGTTATCAATGTAATGGGCCAACAACTATAAGTAGTGCTAAGTGTACTATGTGGGTTAACCTCTTCAATTGAGAGAGCTAAACAGAGATTTATAGGTTCTTGTGTAAATATAGTCAATTATTTGCCAGGCTGGGGAGTCTGCTGCGTGGCGAAGCTTGCCATCTCTAATTCTCTTATTAGCATGCCATGTTAAGTTTTGAGTTGTTTGTGGTGACTGAACCATATTTTAAACCTAGAAATAGGAGAAAAGTACCATAACACCTTTTCAGGAACCCCATTCCAAATTTTTTTTAGCCGTCCTTTTCTCTTTGCCACCTAGATGCTTTGCAATTTGGGCATTCAATAAGATCAGCAAATTCATTCCTATACAGAATGCAATCATTTGGACATGCATGTATTTTTTCATACTCTAAGCCTAACGGTTTCATTGTTTTCTTGGCCTCATACATTGACTTAGGTAGATTACTGTTATTTGGCAAAATATTAGCATGAACTTCTAACAAAGCAGAAAACCATTTATCGGACCACCCATAGTTTCCTTTCACATTATAAAGTCTCATTAACCCAGATAACTTTGAATGTTTTACACCCGAATACAAAGGCTTTTCAGCATCTTCAAACATGTCATAAGCATCTTCGACCATGTCAATTATGTCATTGTAATCATGACATCTGAATCTATGATTATGTTGATGGTCTTGACATTTTGTAGATGTAGAAACAGAGTCAGTCTCACCATGTCAAGTCCAAACTCTATATTTTGCAAGAAAACCTTTTTCAAATAAATGATCCTTCAGCTGTTGAGGAGTATAAAACTCCATATTACAACAAAAAGTGCAAGGACATATAATTGACATTCGGTTTTCAGCATTCAAAATGGTAAATTTTAAGAAATCAGTAACTCTGGTACTATATTTTTACCTATTCATATATTATGTAGTGTTAGTTTAAGTTTAATAAAATTACATGATTAATTTCAAATATTAAAAGTTATTATGATTATAACTTCAAAAATAAATTCATAATTAGGGAAATAAAGTATAATAATTTTTCTAGTATAGTTATATTAATTTGAAAACATTAATAATAATATTGTTTGTGAAAATTACGTGGCTTATGTATTAATTTAAAAACATTCCACTTACAGGTAATCTCGATCAAGTTTAAATAACTGGAACGTCCTCTAATTGATGCTCCACCTATAAATTTAAGGAGATGAATTAGTAAGAATGGCCTTATGGCTTTTTAATAAATTGAGCTAAATTTCTAAATAATGAAGTTTGTTAAATAATGATGAAGGATTAATTAATAAAACTAGGATTTTAGGTCCTTTATTTAATAACCTTTAATATTGTGAATTTACCAAACTATGTAATTTAAGATATTATTTAATAATAAAATTCTTCTAATCAAAATAAAAAATCCAAAACAAATGGTGTCCAAATCCGATATCTGCAAAAAAAAAGATAAAAATCCCACAATAAACCAAAAAAATAAGAAAATATCTTAAAACTAAAAAATAACCAAAAAAGAAACAGAATTTCAGGCTTGAGCTTGGATCAAAATCACATTAGCTATTCTAGATTTGATTCGTCTCATCTCAAGCTTCGAAACGGTATATTATATGCTTCAAAAGGACACATGTAGCCCAAGTTATGCCCTTTAAAAAATACACTACTTGCAACATGCAACTATCCTACATTACTATGTTTAAGCAAAACTATATTGCCTAAGTGGAGTTAGAGACTGCAAACACTAATTTTACTAATAAAGCCAACCTTCAATTCTATCTAATTATACACTATTACGAAAACTAACAACCAAACAGGAGCTAACCTTTAACGAACTACATGTCAGAGTTTGGTTAACAGGTTTGTGTAGTAAATTATTAAACTCCGACAAAGCAGGTTGTCTAAATATTGAGAGTACTCAAGTTTCATTTGACTGAAAGTGGCTAGTCCAAGCTGTAATATTCAATTCAACAAAACCCTAAATTCAAATAAAGAAAGTGAGTGAAATGGTAAGAAATTAAGTAGTACCGTAATTGCCCACGTCAACGACGATGTTGATAGGCTCTGCGCTGCTTCAAAATTTTGTTGAAGGGTGAATCAGAGGCTCGATTTCTTAAATAAGAGTAAACTATGATTTTGTTTAGAGTTTGTTTTACGCCCTTACAAGGTTCGTGAATTTGGCTAGTGTAGTGAACTGGAGAAAGAAGTGAACTAGAGAAAGAAGTGTTTAGGTTTCGATTAATGAGATGAGAGGAAGAGATTCGATTGAATTTAGGATAGAGAAGTGAATTCCACGAATGAGGGTGTGTCGGCCAGCATAGTGAACCGAGGAAACAAATTTTTAGAGTTGGATTAATGAGATGAGAGAAAGAGGTTCGATTGAGATTTAGGCATATTACTTTTGTTGTTGTATTTTTGTTTTTAAATTTTTAATGAATAAACTTGATCTTACGTTCTCATTGACACGACTCAAAAATGTATTACTCCCAAGTATAAAAGTGTCTAGTTATAATATAACTCGGTGAGTCCGGAGTCGAACCACAGGGAATTTTAAATCCAGTAGTCAATTTAAAACTAAGAAAATTAATTGTGGGAAAAGAAATTATTTGAAATCAATTTAAAAATAAGCTAAGGCTATAGGATCCACTCTTAGTATTCAAACTATAATTTTAATACTCTCTCATTTTTAGTCTCACTTTTACCAATTAATTATTATATCATCTAATTCTCAACTAACTATGTGTGTGGATAAATATGAAATAAAGTACCTAATGTGCCGCAATTAATGCGTCGACATTATGTCAAAATACCAAAAAATCCAGTGAGATTTATAAATTAACATAATATAAAAATAGTCAGAAAAGAATAAAATAACTTAAAACTCACTTGAGAAAGTAATTAATTTTATGATTTGAAACTTTGAGTTTCACCCTTCACCACAGCTCAGTAAAATTAGCCACTCATATTAGAGGAAAACACGACACTCTTTTTATTGGATAAACTTTTAAAATATGTTACAAGAAAAATTAATGCAAAAGGAAACAAGAAAAGAAAAGAAAGAAAGACAGAAATTCTTCAGTTCCCTCTTGGCTACAACAAAAACTCGGCTTAAGCTTCTCTCTCACGTCTCCCCTCGCCTCCGCTCAGTTGCCTTTTTTTTTTATAGGCAACAAATGCTTTAACTTAATTTATTTTATTATTTTATTATTATTATTTACATTATCATTGTTTTGAAATGTGATGGCCACTTGACCATCATGAGAAACCAAATTACTTGTTTTTGTTCTTTTGTTCTTTTTATTTTATTTTCTTTTATTTACATCTCCTCAATAATTCTTCCAAATTGCTCCAGTAGTTCTTCTTTGTTCCCACTTTCAATTTCAATTTATTCCTGAAAAATATTTATAAGATAAAAATTAACATATAGCGAATTAATTTAACGCAAAAATTTATTTGGAGAGCATTCATATAATTTATAAGTTATGTGCGCATTAATCAACAGTTTAAGTGAAAAACTAATAATTTCATCATTATTACAAGTAGACTTTTTAGCGTTAATCACACATGGTTTAGTGGTTTGCGTTTCAAACATTAAAATTTTAAGTTAGAGGTCTTAGGTTTGAGTTGGTAGATTTACAAATTATAATAATTTTTTAACCTCTGATATTTTAGTGTCAGTAATTTCTTTTAGAGGTCTTAGGTTCGAGTTGGTAGATTTACAAATTATAATAATTTTTTAACCTCTGATATTTTAGTGTCAGTAATTTCTGATATTTAATTTACTGACACATTAGTATCAATAATTATGATACGTATTTGTTAAAAGTGAAAAATAGTACATAGGTATACAATTACTGACACTTTTTACAAAGTGTCAGAAAATTAAGTGTCAGTAAATGTCATTTTTATAGTAGTGTTTGTCTGGTTTTTGAACCTTTAGCTGAGGTTTTGTATTTTGTCATCGAAGATCAACATGGTCTCCCTAGTTACAGGCTATAAGTGGTAACTGTTGTAATTGTATTTTTGCATGTATTTTTCTTTTTATATGTTTTTTTTGTGGATTAATATTAATATTATTTTTTTTGGTAAGATAAATCTCCTTTTAGGTAAAAAAAAAAAAAAAAAAAAAGAGTTGAACTGAAGTGGAAGAGAGACCAGAAGTGTAAAACCGAGGAAGAGGAGAATGGGGAAGAGGAGGTGGAAAAGATGGAAGAAAATGAGGAAGATAATGGGTATCAGGAGTCCATCATCTCTAAAAAAAAAAAAAAAAAAAAAAAAAAAAAAAAAAAAAAAAAAAAAAAAGAGTTGAACTGAAGTGGAAGAGAGACCAGAAGTGTAAAACCGAGGAAGAGGAGAATGGGGAAGAGGAGGTGGAAAAGATGGAAGAAAATGAGGAAGATAATGGGTATCAGGAGTCCATCATCTCTGATGTAAGGAGTTCTTCGTCCAAACGAATTGGGTATCATGTCATTTGAACCATTTGTCATAGAATGTCATTGAATGAAACTAATCCAATAAAGTTTTACGTTGATTACATTCCTATAGACAAGCTGTATAAGCCGTCAACTTAGTTTGTACAAGGGAATTGGTACAACAAATGTAGGCGGCTTGTATCATTAATGTTAATAAAATTTAACAAAGAAGTCGCAACTTCTAATTACAATATGGAAAATACAAAACATTTTCCTAGAGTTTACAGAATCTTCGAAATTGCTTCGGAAATCTGTCCACACCCATGACATTTTCCTATGACTGTTGCACTTGCTCATCACACCCACTGACAGAATTTTTGGGCGTTCAACAATATATTATAATTGCTCTTCAAACAGCCGATACCTAAGTCAAATGTTGCTGCTTTTCTCCAGACCAAGGATTAAATAACGGTCATATGATTTATCTCTGCGTAGGCTCATGCATTGCTCCCTGCGGATGTTTCATTCTGGTTGGTCGTAATTTCTTGAAATAGTCGACCTTTCAAACCATTCATTGTTGACTTTTTAGATTGACCTTTTTTTTATGGATAATTTTAGTACAATTTAAAATTCAAATATTGTTATATTTATGCATATTTTGAGATAAACTAATTGAAGCATTATGTCACCAAAGTGACCTCTCTTATGCAAATTAATTTATTTTGAAATATAAACAACTGTGTGTATATAATTTTTGTGAAAATCAATCAACCTAAAGCAAGGTCCATATTTAACATAATTGCATATATACCTGTGGTAACAAACACATGATGATTATTTGGTTTTACATGTGAATAATAAATTGGTCTAAAAGAAGATTGATTATTTGACATGTTTTTATTATCACTGTTTGATTAATACACTAAGATATCACTTACAAGTTAATATTTTGTCAAAAGATGGAATATTAATGGAGTGTTTGGCATATTGAGATAGGGTTTACTTTTATATGAATTTATTTTTGTTTTGAGACTCATATGAATTTGTTTGTTGTTCTCTATTCAGTTATATCTACTGCTAATATTACTACAATATCAATTTTATTCATATACTAAATGGCTCTGACTTTAGGTCATGATAAGAGAACCTCTTATTAGTTCTTGCAGTCATAAATCTTAACCTTGCATAAAGGGTTAATTATCTCTCACCTCTTATGGATGAAAGTACCCTTAATAATAAAACATAAATAGAAAGGTATGAGAGACCAAATCACATTTGTATCATGATCATGAAAAAGGCCATTTCAGAAGCATTCAAGGGCTCAATGTCAAAAAAGGCAAATAAGGCTAAAGAGTCCCTTATAGAAATTGGACATACATTTGTCAAGAACAAAAAAGCTAAAAGTGGTACGCACTTAACAAGTCTAATTTCAATTAAGTATACGGGTAAAGACAATATTAGGGGGTACGTTATGAAGATGTCTCATTTTGCTTCTAAGTTGAGAACATTTAAGCTCGAACTCTCTCAGGACTTGCTAGTTCATTTAGTTTTAATATCCTTACCAACACTATTTAAATAGTTTAAGGTGGGCTATATCATGAGTTCATAAGTTGAAGAAAGATAAGGCAGAAAATGCTCACCTAGCCTCTACCTCGAAGGGCAGGGTAAGGGCAAAAAAAGGATCAAGGATAAAAGCCTACAGATTCAGCACCTCAAAAGAAACAACAAAAGAAACCAGGTGATCCAGAAGAATTGCACCAATTATCAAGCATAACATGCTAAGAAAGGCATGCTTTTTAATTTGGTTTGTTCTGAGGTTAAATTAACTTCTGTACCTGCACAATGGTGGATAGATTATAGTGCAACCACTCATATCAATGTGTCTATGCAGGGTTGTCTGAGTTGCTGAAAGCCAAGTGGTTATGAAAAATACATCTATGTAGGCGATAACAAGACAATTCAAGTTGAAGCAATTAAAAAATTTAGATTATTATTAAAGATTGGATTTTATATCAATATTTATCATTTTATGTTTTAGACAAAATTTGATTTATATTTCTACTTTAGACAGATCTAGTTTGATTTAAATTGGTTGGTTCCCCTTTTTTTATCGAGTTATGATAATTTTTATTTGATTGCTATGGCTGCTTCATTTAATGAGTCCCTGCAATTAAATACATGAGGTATAAAGAGAAAATTAACCAATGGGAATTCGCTGCATTGTGGCACGGGTGATTGTATTATATCTGCAAATGAAAAACAGAGAGACTTGTGTTAGATGAAATTCTCAACTCCTTAGATTTCACAAATTTTTTATTATATTAACTATATCAAGGAAAAACAAACCACCAAAAGCATATTTGAAGCCAACAAGATTTTGAACATCCTATAACTCATAAATATGAATATTTGTGGGTCATTTCCTATAGTTGCTTAGAATAATCAATAATATTTTATGACGTTCATAGATGATTTTCTCTATATATGGTTACATATATCTCCTTCATGAAAAGTTACAGTCTATGTTCTAAAAAGTTAAGGCTAAATTGAGAACCAACTCAACAATAGAATCAAAAGCATTAGATCTAATCATGGTGGTGAATACTATAGTAGATATGACAGTTTAGGTTAACAATGTCCAGGATCATTTGCTAAGTTTGTAGAAGAATGTGGTATTATCCCACAATACACTATGTTGTGTTCGACCACTATAAATGATATTACTTAAAGACAAAGCAGGATGTTTAAGAACATGGTAAAGAGTATGATTTATCATTCTACCTTATGAGAATCACTTTAGGAAGAAGTGCTTAATATTGAAGTTTATATCCTTAACAGGGTTCTCACTAAAGTAACTGCTAAAATTCCTTACAAACTTTGGACAAGTAAAATGCCTTATCTTAAATACTTGCATGTTTGGAGATGTCCAATTAAGACAACATTATATGCCTAATGAGAAGAAACTAGACTCAAGGATGGTGAGTTACTATTTCATTGTATACTCTAAAAGATCTAGGAGGTACAAGTTTTTATGACCTTAAAACTAAGTCAATTTTTGGTTCTTTAAGGATGTTGAGCTTGTAGGGGAGAGATACAGTTAAGGACTTTGTCTTTAAAAAAGAATATTTTGATATTCTATTTGGTGTTATTAGCATTGATCAATGTCTCATTCGTGACTTTATTTAAGATACAACAAATCAAGACAATGTTAGAGAACCTTCTAATTAAAATATGATGATTAATTAACTTTGTGTGTATTTTGAAATATGTGGGGGATTGTTGTATGAATGTGAGGCTATTTCAAAATACCAGATCCTGCACAGTTAAATTTAAATCAAATTACAAGAGTTCAAATTCAAATGTTAATGAGGAAGTAATGGTAGTTATGAAAATAATGTTGAAGGAAGTTGTTGGTGGTTGAAAGAGACTTAAATTAAATGGTGGCTATTTGAAAAGGTATTTTGAATAGACACCATTAATCTATAAATAGAAATCTATAGATTACTACAAGATATTAATTTTTTCTTAACTTCTTCTTCAACTTTACTTCTTCTGTATTCGAAACACTACCACACAAATCATCGTACTATATATTTATTTATTGTTGTTGCAAATTGTTGTATTAAGTGTACATTCTTAAAACAATTACAATCATTGTATCATGGGGATTATTTGTCAACAACCTATTCGCACCAAAATATTATTTTAAGGGGCAGAAATAGTCTTAAGAATAGTGCTCACTACGCCTTAACTTTTTTTAGGCATCTTATTTGTTATCTTAATTCTTCTCTAACATCCCAAGCCATCATATGCTTCTATAGAAAACCATGTGTCCATCTTTGACCCTGCGGAGCACGTGAAGAAGGAGGTTACTTACAAATCGTAATCCTTACTCACAAATTCCAAATTGAAATACCTCAAATTCTTATTCAATTAAATCCATAAATTCATACGTCTAACACTAAATAATCTCTCCTAAAACATAACAATAACAAAAGTCTCAAACTCTAAATTACAAGTTCATAACAGAAATAAACTAAATAGAAACATGAGTCTATTCCTCTTCTTATTCAAATAGCAAACGGAAACGAAATCTCTAACTCCAACGCTAAGCACACCTTTCAAAAGGAACTTAATCTACAAAAAGTAATGACGATGGGTGAGCCATCAACTCGGTAAGCAAAACCATTCCTAACACATTAGGTTTTATCGTTACCGAAGATATTGCAAGCCTTTTTAGTAAAACATATTTCATAAATTCATAAATTTAATAAAACGATATATAACGATAAAATAACATAATTTCATTGTAACTCAGTATATCAAAAGCATAGTTACTTACGAAAGCAAATCATATATCACATTCACAGAAAATAAAATGTTAGCTCATATCACATAGTGTCACCTATAGTCCCGGTGATCCGGCCAAAAACAGAATCAGAATATCATGTGCACACTTAGAATAGAAACCCAATACTGGTCCAGAATAGATATATATCATATTATACGATCAGAATCAGAATCAGAATAACTACGGATAATGAGCCAAAACAAAATGACTTATACGTGGCACTTTGCACTATATGTGGCACTTTGCGATACTTTAGCCTTCAAGAGGTGGCCCCCATATAGTCCCAAGAGGTTGCCTCTGTACAATCATAAATAATTAAATCATACATAGGCACAAAACATTCATATCGGATTCATAAATGTCCATAACAACAATTTAGGCTTACAAAGAATTTTATAGACAAGTCATAAAAGGTAGTCATGTCATAAAATAATTTACATATTTAAAAGAATTTATAAAATATTTTGTTAAAAAGAATTTAGGTTTTGAAAACATTTTCATAAGCTAATTTTGTTATGAAAATTAATCTTCTAAGTAGTATAAAAACATTTACACTTATAATATATCAAAATAATCATATATATATATGGGGAAATAACCAAAACAAAATCCATTTTAGTTTACTTTTTGTATTTCCGAAGCAACTCTCATCAACTAGTACTATTTGGATGTGAGCTCTTAGCAATAATTCATCGAATTGGTAGGGAGCCGCCGAATACACCAGCAAACATGTGGAATGGGTGCATAAGGATGTTGTGCTCAGCCTGGAACAGGCAGATCTATAGGACATACCCGAACGCATACTTCACAAGCAATACATTTATCAAATTCAATATATATATATATATATATATATATATATATATAGTACATTAGGAATGAAGTTACTCACCTCGACAAAAGAATTTGAACTACACACCTCAAAGCCTCTAAGAGCCTTAAACAACTACAATACCTTAAACAAATACAAAATATGACTCAATAACTTATTCTAAGAATATGATTTTCTAATTCATACTTGTACAGGTCTGATTCTCAGCATTTTAACTCTTAATCTAAAACTCAGAATGGCATAATATTCTATGAAACTATTTTGGACATCCATGAGTACGCCATGTAAAATTTTCAAGAGGATTCGATGTCAAAAAAATTTTCAAAACTATTTATTTCTCGACAAATTTGAAACTGATTTCAAATAACCTAAACCAAACAGGATGAGTTCTAAGATTTTTATAAAATACAATACTGATATGAAAATTATGGAATTATAAATGGGAATACTAAACACATATATTAACTTCCATATAAAAGTTCAGAAGTTTTTGAGTTCATTTGGTGGTACAAATAAGCTTGTGAATCCAATCGCAATTCTGGAATCGCAGTTTTCCAGTGCAGTGGTTTCTAATTCGAAAATACATATAAAATTGAACACGAAGTCGAATTTAATGAAATAAAATTTATGCCAGAAGCCCTACATGTCTAGTTTCAGAAATATAAATTTCATAAGAAAACTCATCAGAAAATATAGGTTTATATTTGTGATACTCATGCTGTCCAAAATTATCTCGTGTGCTTAATACGTCAATGATTGATTAACTAAACTCATAATAAATCAAAACCCTAAACACATTCTAAATCACGCATAATGATCTATAACAATCTAAAATCATGCCAATATAAACCATAGATAGAGTGATTAGAAATCTTGTGGAGAATAAGGGGAGTAAACTTACCCGTCGCTTTGATTCTCTCCTAAATAAAAGTTTGAATCCTAGGGTTTGGGTAGGAGCGTAGAGAGCAGCAGAGAAGAAGAATAAACGTTGTGGACTTAGGGTTACGAAAAGGGAAAAGTATGGATTTATATGGAGTCTTAAGAAACCTTATTGAATTTGGGAAAATAACACTTTTTCGAAAATTACCCCAAAAGAATCTTTATTTATAAGGGCAATAATGCCATTTAAAAATTCCATTAAAAAATAAAAAAGGGAAATTTGGGAGTTACAGAAGCAAGGCCTATTATTAATTTTTTTGATAGTGACTCAAGGAAATCTTCTTCTGCATACCGCGCAGTTAAGAACACTAAAAGTGAAGTAGAAGAGAAAATAAGCCCCAGTACATCTAAGATAGCAAACACCATGAATAACTTGTCTCTTAAGAAAATCGGGATTTCATTATTGCCTCCAGGCACAGTATAAGCTGCCGCAAACATTATAGTAGCAATGAGAGCGGTGACAACCATGCAAGAATTTGATGTATCCTTAATTCATTTCTCTGAATTCTCAAGCAAAGCTATTTTTCCATCCATGTTTAGCGCTTCCTTAAGAAAATGGTGCACCAATTTCTCCACCTCCTATAGGAACATATATCAAAATTGTTAAGGCATAATGTTACTGCTTAGGAGAGTAAGCAGTAGGGAGAGTTTATGTGTTTTAATAGAGCTAAAACCTTGAACCACTGCACCTTAATAGAGCTACACCAGGCACAATTCTTAGATTAGATGGAGGTACTAACTTTGCTGCCAAATGCAAGATGTCGTCCTTAGTAGATTCATCAATTAGCTGAGGAGATGTGAACTTATTATATACAACCATATTATCCACAAGATTCAAAATCTTTTCTTGTCAATGTTGAACAACAACTTTCAGTATGGTTTGCTGATCAGTCGAAAGCCAAATAGTATGTGGGAACATTTGAAGACACATCTTTACGATTTCAACAATGCCAGAGCTTGCTGCAGCAGTTATGGTGTTTGAGTGGAAAGATGCATAATTCTCTACATCATAAATGAGTGGAAAGATGCATGGTTGTTAGAGTGCAATTTACGCACTAGTTTTGCATTGTTTACTTATTTTAATATTGATGTTTTGCACTTAATAATAGTGATTTACTTGTGTTTTATTTTTGTAGGTGCAATTCTATTGATTGGTGCTAAAATTGAGCTACAAGATGATGTTTGAGGATGATTGTTTTATTAGAGAAATTATGAGCTTAAGAAGAACTTTGTTGATAAGGCGTGGGTGCGTGCTGTCAACTACGGCTCTGTAGTTTTTAGTTTAACGTGTTTTGTCTTTTTGGTTATTTTTGTAATTACGAATTTAATATTTAGATAATATTTTAGATATTAGTATTTTATTTTGAAAAGAACTCTAGAGGAGAAGAAATAGGAGAGAATTTAAGAGAGGAATCTATTGTCAAATGGAGAGATTTTTTAAGAAAAGAAAGAAACCCTAGATCTAAATTTTTCTCTTCTCTCTATGAAGAACTAAATCTATTATTCTGGTTGAAGGTTAATGAAGCTTTGATTCATC
>MKYO02003006.1:12741-38686 GCA_002013955.2 Citrus medica
TTTTTCAATTCTAATTGAAATCCTTTTTCAATTTGAACTTTTATTCCTTTTCAATTTGAACTTCTTCATGTCCTTTTTATCCACAATCTCCAATTAATTCCCTATTCAATAAAATAATACAATTAATTAAAAATAATAAATAAAAATAACTAGCAAATATATAATAAATGGTAAAATATGTATATTAATTAATTCCCTATTCAATTAAAAATTAACTAGAATATTAACTAAAATAACAAGAAAAAGATGGAGAAATTAATAACAAAATATATGAAAAATATGCACTTATCAACTTTCTCTGCAGAAGAAGGGTTAGATTAATCAAATGTAGCATGCATTGACTTGCATTAACTCTTCATCTGCATCATCATTAACAACAACTTTCTCCGCATAGGAAGGGTTAGATTCATCAAACATAACATGCATTGACTCTTCAACAACCATAGTTCTTTTATTATACACTCTATAAGCTTTGTTTGTATTTGAATAACCAAGAAAGATACCAACATCAGATTTTGGAACAAATTTACCAAGATTACCTTTTGTGTTCAAAATAAAATATTTGCATCTAAAAACTTTGAAATAACCAATGTTGGGTTTTCTATCTTGCCAAAGTTTATAGGGAGTTTTATTGAGATGGGGTATAATCAACACACAATTTAAAACATAACAAACAATATTGATGGCTTTGGCCTAAAAATATTTTAGTAATGCATTTTCGTTCAACATGAACCTAGTCATTTCTTGAATAGTCATTTCTTGAATAGACATATTCTTTCTTTCAACAACTCTATTTTGTTGTAGAGTTCTTGCTAAAGAAAAATGATGCACAATACCAAAATTATTATAAATGCATAATTTTCAAATTCTCCTCCATGATCACTCCTAATGCAAGCAATACTATAACCTTTTTCATTTTGAATTTTCTTACAAAATATTTTAAAAGCATCAAGAGCATCATCCTTATTGCCTAAGAATAATACCCATGTGTATCTAGAAAAATCATCAATAATTACAAAAGCATAATACTTGCCACTTAAGCTAGCATATCTTGAAGGTCCAAACAAGTTTATATGAAGTAGTTGAAGAGGTTTTGAAGTAGAAACGTGATTTTTGCTTTTAAAAGAGGTTTTGATTTGTTTACTAAATTTGCATGCTTCACAAATTTTATCTTTTTGAAAACCAATTTTTGGAAGACCTTCAACCAAATCATTTTTGGAAATCTTTGAAATTAAATCCATGATTGCATGTCCTAGTCTTCTATGCCATGGCTAACCATCATCATGCAATGAAAAAAAATATTTATCATGGGTAGATGCACACTCTATGTCGATGGTATAAACATTACCACATCTATTTCCAACAAACAAAATTTTTCTATCACATGGATTCTCAACAACACATCTAGTTTTATAAAAAAAAAAACAAATTTATAACCCTTGCCACACAATTGACTAATACGAATACAAATTTTCAACCAAACACACATTTTCAATTAGAGTTGAGGAAAATTTACCGATATTATCAATTTTGAGAATCTTTCCATTTGAATTGTCTCCAAAGGAAACATCTCCACCATTTTCGATTTTGAACTTGAAAACCAAATATAGTTTCCGGCCATATGCCTTGAACAATCACTGTCCAAGTACCATTTATTCTTCTTCTTCTTCAAACCCTGCAGAGGAAATCTCGAGTCTTAGGTACCCAAAACTTTTTGGGTCCTTGAGGGTTAGCAATGGCTCTTTTTGGAACCCAAACACATTTTACTCCATAATATACATTTCTTTTAATTGGGCATCTACACTTCATTTGACCATCTTAATTAGAATTGTGGAACACAACTAGATTGCTAATGGAATTACTCTTCACAAAGTAATTCTTATAATACTTTAGTTTCCAATTTGGCTTATAACCAATATCTGCTTTGTCAAACACACATTTTTGTGAACTAAGTTATCTAACATCGTCTGCCTATTTGTAAATTTTAAGACAATAGTACTAAGTTCACTATTCTTTTTCTTGAGCATCTCATTTTCTTTTTTCAAATCATCTACATGGGATTATATATGTTCATGTGAAATACTAGGTTTATCATTTAATAATGCAATTCTACCATGCAATGATTTATTTTCTAATTCTAGGTATGTATTTTTTGCACTTAAAGATTCATTTTATTTGTGAGCTCTATCATTTTCTTTTTAAGACATGCATTCTTTTTACTAATTTTCATTCAATCTGAAATGCAAGTTATGCAACCCAAGATGGCGGGTGAATTGAGATTTTAAAACTTATGCAAAGCAAACCACACAACAATTCAATCTAATGTCTTAATGGAATCGAAAACAATAAATTGAATCAAGCACAATATTAAAAGAGTAAGGGAAGAGAAAACAAACACAATGATTTTTACGTGATTTGGCAATTCTCACCTACGTTCACACCTCCAAGCTCACCCGGCTTGAGGATTTCATTATCCAAGCCTCCCAAAGCTTCAAGAGATTACCTCCTCAATCTCTTCACCCCAAGTGTTTCTCACACTTGTACACTCACAATTTGATGATAAATGAAAATTACAACAATGAAACTCTCTTTAAGAGTAGACAAACAAATTATAGCTCAATGATGATTCAATAAATGATGATTTACGAAATGGAAGCTCAATATATGTTATATGATCGTGGTCATGCTTGCATTAGCATTTAAAATGAAGTTGAAGTTGAGTTTTTATAGTTAAAACTCGAAAACTAACTGTTATAGGCAAATTCCCGCAACCAAGCAGTTAGCCGCTTGATTTATCCAGCAGGCCAACCAGAACAATGATGTTACCGTTAAACTTGAATTTTGCTATAGTAACATTGTTTATTAAATTATTTTTTACCCAAAATTTTCTATAATTACAATATGACCCAAAACGTCATAAAACTTTACAAACAAGTCCAATTTCAGAATTTCGAAATAATGCTTGTCATTCCCAAGACTTTTTAAAATGATGATATGGCCCCAAATATAATAGTATTTTTGAAAGAGGTCCTTTTCAAAAGTTAACATAATACCCATAATTTTCAAAGTTCTCAAAATCTTTCACTTTAGTCCAAAATTCGAAAATATGAGATTTTCCTCAGGCGGTTAGCCCTCACTCTCTGTCCAATTTTGGATTGCAAATGTTTGGATTACATTCGGGTCATTAAACTTGCATAAATTATAGTATGACCCAAAATATTTTAAATGTTTGCAAATAGATCTAACTCCATAATTCAAAATAAGACTTACTAAATTAAAAGATTGCAAAACTTTTCATTTTAGTCTAAATTACTCAAATCCACAAAATATTTCATCTTATAAATATAAAACATTTTTAGTTTATGAAAAATAATTAATTAAATAAACTTTTGAACTTCTCAAATGTTAAATCATGAATCAATTAAATCATACCAATTTTACAAGAATTTATCGCAATAATTTGTCTGTTGAACTCTAAACTTTATTCTTGATTTTGTCATTGTCTGTTGAGTGTCTTAAATTTGATTTCACTTGATTCACTTGCATAATTATTATCCTTCAAAAACTAGTGAAATTGTGAAATATAATATTTATTAAATCACTTAAGACACATGTTTATTATTATCAAAATTACATTATGTGTAGCCATTTAGGCTAACAATCTCCACCTTTTTTACGATGACAAACATCTCATATATTTTGACATTTATAGTCCCCCTTAATACATGACATATGCGACTCAACAAATTTAAAAACAAACTCCCCCTGAATATATGATCTATAATAATTTGTAAGCTCTCCCTTAATATTTCAAAACCATGCATAAATACTTCAAGATCAAAATACGTATTATATGTCTCCATATTTAAAATATGTTATCTCTCCCCCTTCATCAGCAAAATTACTATAAATTCATGATAAGACCAATAATATGTCAATGGTTAATCAAGAAACATATAATAACCAAACATCCAATTAATCATAAAATGATCATGAACCATCATTCCATCAGTTACCAAATCAACAACTCATAACATAAAATTATCATATAAAACAACCATGTAATCAAACCATCATCAAAACCCAAAATCATCAAAAGCATCACCATAATCACATATCAATCATCAAAACAATATTTTAAGTGCATATCATTCTCTTCCTTTTGACAACATCGAAATGATATATTACTTTGTCTCCCCTTTTGGACAACAAAAAAATTCAAAATGCATATCAACCAAAATCATATTGTATGCTCCCCCTAAATATATGGCAAATATAAAATTTTAACCAAAATGATTTTATCCAAAAACATATCATATTTATCTCTCCCTTCATCATAAAAAAGAAAAGATAGATAGATGCAATCGAAACAAGATCATCAAAAAATAATTCGATGAAAATATTACCATTTTGTGCGAGCAAAAATTTCAATAGAGTCTCCCCTTAAAAATGAAAAAATCCTCGAAGACACAACATGGTTAAAAATGCTTCCATATAAGCTTAAACAATTATAATAAACCAACAACTCCATCAATTCATCAAGCAACACACATATAATCATCAATCATCAAGAAATCAATTTAATAGAATGATTAGAGATATTAATAAATTTCATCATCCCAAATTCATGCCGAATTTTTGAAAATTGTTCTTCGCAAAGAGGTTTTGATTTCTTTACCAAATTGACATGCAAAAGTTATAAGAACATATTATCAACTATCCAAGCTCCATAATTACTAATCACATTTTAGAAATCAAGACAGCTAAACTTATCAAAGATCTAATGTGACATTTCAATATAAATTAAAAAATCTTATATGTTTAAAATTCTCTAAGTATATGTATTTTTCCCTTTTTCGATATCATTTAAAAACAAGTAATGCATATTCAACTATACATAGATAAAGTACAAAAAAAATGCATCCATTCACCAATCATAGATTACATAAGATCAAATTTCATCAAATACAATGTAATCATCAAAGCACGTTCTTTACCACCAAAACTTAAGTAAAGCATAAGTACATAATGACAATATATAGATCATCAAAATCAACATAACTACTAAGCAAAACCATCATTATGAGTTAAAGAACAAGTGATCAAATCCATTATTACAAATGCTCACATAGGCAAATTTAATGAATGATGATATAATACAATAAATGACATATGAATTCACACATACATAAGTGATGAACAAATAAGGAAGATGAATAAATGACATGAAACATGATGATGGACAATTAAAAAGATGAAATCAAAGATCATACAATTAGCAAAATCAAACAAAGGCATCATGATAAGTTGACATGCTACCGTCATAAATATCTATTCATGCATCATGATTATACACAATAATAATTCAATTATGTAAACATACTAGCATACTTTCGCAAATTCAAACTATTATCCATCCATCATGATCTAGTCAACAAAATTATTATGGCAAAAATTGTTACCAAAGCAATTAAAGCATCTTACTCATCATTTTCTCTTATATCATGATCAAATGATTATTCTCACAAGTTTTCATCAAGAAATTCTTCACCATTTCTTGATTATGGTACCTACAAAAAAATATTCAAGTTGTGCCTTTTGGTACCCAAATATTCTTGGGTCCATGAGTGTTAGCAATGATTCCTTTTAGAACCCAAATACATTTTTCTCCATAATATACATTTCTTTTAACTGGACATTTTATTCTTCATGTGACCATTTTGATTACAATAATGACATACAATTTGATTATTAATGGAGGTAGTTTTAACAAAATAACTCTTACAATATTTTTGTTTCAAATTTGGCTTATAGCCAATACCCCCTTTGTCACATACATATTTTTGTAAATTAAGCAAGTTATCCAACATATTTTGCCCATTTGTAAATTTTAAGACAACATCAGTAAGTTCAATATTATTTTTCTTGAGTATCTCATTTTCCTTTTTCAAATGATCTACATGTGATTCCATATGTTCATGTGAAGTGCTAAGTTTCTCATTTGATAATGAAACTCTATCATGCAATGTTTTATTTTCTAATTCGAGGCATGTAATCTTTGCACTAAGATATTCATTTTCATTTGTGAGCTCTACCATTTTCCTTTTAAGACATTCATTCTTTTATCAACTTTCATCAATTCATCATACAATTCTTTAAAAGCATCATATAACTCATCATAAGTAGGAAGATCATTTATCTCATCAAGTTCATCATCTCCTATTGCCATAAGTGCTAGGTTTGACACTTCTTGAGAATCTTTTTCATCACTCAATTCTCCATCGCTATCATCACAAGTAGCCACCATGACTTTCTTCGTGAGTTTGTTGAGAAGTGGACACTCCGATCTTATAGGGCCCTCTTTTTGCATTCATAGCATATGATTACCTCTTTCTTCTCCTTTTGGTTCTTGAGATTTCTAAATTTTCTTCGTTCACCAGTTTTCTTGAAAAAATTTCAGAATCTCCTCGCTAGCATAGCCAACTCCTCATCATATGGCTCACTTTCCCTATCACTCTCATATTTTGTGGCTTTGAGAGCAATACTTTTCTTCTTTTCCTTATTTCCTCTTTCGATTGCCAAATTTTTCTCATAAGAAATAAGAGAACCAATTAAATCATCAATAGGTAAGATATTTAAATCTTTGGCTTCCTCAATGACAGTCTTTTTTGGTCTCCATTCCTTAGGTAGCGACCTAATGATTTTCTTAACTTTCTCGCGTTTTGAAAAGGTCTTTCCTAGGGCTCCTAGAGTGTTCACTATGTCCGTAAATCTAGTATACATATAATACACACTCTCATTTTGCTCCATTTAGAACAATTCATATTGTCGAGTGTACCTACTAATTTTAGACTTTCGCACTTGATTCGTGCCTTCATAAACAACTTCAAGTTTGTGTCAAATTTCATTAGCACTTTCACAACTAGACACTCTATGAAACTCTTTCTTATCTAGTGCACAAAACAAGGCATTCATAACTTTAGAATTCAGAGAAGTTTTTCACTTTTCCAATTCATTCCATTCCAATGAAGGTTTTGGAATATCATCCCCGACTTCATTTTTAGTCAAAGGCATAAATGGACCATCACATATAACTTCCTAAATTTCAAAATCTAGTGCTTGTAAATAAATTCTCGTCTTAGTTTTCCTATACGGGTAGTTATTTCCGTCAAAGAACGGTGGTCTAGTTGTAGACTGTCATTCCCTAAAGGTTGAGTCATTTTGGGTTGCTATGGATCTTTTACTCTAGACGGTTAAGTCCTAACAAGAGAACCAAGCTCTGATACCAAACGAAATGCAAGTTATGCAACCCAAGAGGGGGGTAAATTGGGATGTTAAAACGTATGCTACAACAATTCAATCTAATGTCTTAATGGAATCGAAAACAATAAATTCAATGAAGCACAATATTAAAAGAGTAAGGGAAGAGAAAACAAACACAAAGATTATTTACATGGTTCGGCAATCCCCGCCTAGCCACGCCCCCAAGCTCACTCGACTTGAGGATTTCACTATCCAAGCCTCTCAAGACTTCAAATGTTTATAATTGACTTTCAAGGTGTCAATGGACCTTTACAATCAAGAGATTATCTCCCCAATCTCTTCACCCCAAGTGTTTCTCACACTTGCACACTCACAATTTGATGATAAATGAAAATTACAATAATAAAACTCTCTTTAAGAGTGGATAAACAAATTATTGCTCAATGATGATTCAATAAACGATGATTTGCAATATGGAAGCTCAATATATGTTATATGATCTTGTTTATACTTGCATTAGCCTTTAAAATGAAGATGGAATTAGGTTTTTATGGTTAAAGCCCGAAAACTAGCCGTTATAGTCTTCCCGTAACCAAACAGTTAGCCGCTTGATTTTTCCGGCTAGCCGACCAGAACAGTGATGTTACCGTTAAATTTGAATTTTACTACAGTAATACTGTTCATTAAATTATTTTTTGCCCAAAACTTTTTGTAATTACAATATGACCCAAGCAAACAGGTCCAATTTCAGAATTTTTTAATAATGCTTGTCATTCCCAAGACTTTATGAAATTATGATATGGCCCCAAATATATTCTCAAAATCTTTCACTTTAGTCCAAAATTTAAAAATATGAGATTTTTCTTAGGCGGCTAGCCGCTAGCCCTCAGGCGGTTAACCGCTCACTCTCTGTCCAATTTTGGATTTCAAATGTTTTGATTACATTCGGGTCCTTAAACTTACATAAATTATAGAATGACCCAAAATGTTTCAAATATTTGCAAATAGATCCAACTCTAGAATTCAAAATAATATTTATTAAATTCAAAGATTGCAAAACTTTTCATTTTAATCTAAATTACTCAAATTCACAAAATACTTTATCTTATAAATATAAAACCTNACACTCTATGAAACTCTTTCTTATCTAGTGCAGAAAACAAGGCATTCATAACTTTGGAATTCAGAGAAGTTTTTCACTTTTCCAATTCATTCCATTCCAATGAAGGTTTTGGAATATCTTCCCCGACTCCATTTTTAGTCAAAGGCATAAATGGACCATCACATATAACTTCCTAAATTTCATAATCTAGTGCTTGTAAATAAATTCTCGTCTTAGTTTTCCAATACGGGTAGTTATTTCCGTCAAAGAACGGTGGTCTAGTTGTAGACTGTCATTCCCTAAAGGTTGAGTCATTTTGGGTTACTANTTCCAATTCATTCCATTCCAATGAAGGTTTTGGAATATCATCCCCGACTTCATTTTTAGTCAAAGGCATAAATGGACCATCACATATAACTTCCTAAATTTCAAAATCTAGTGCTTGTAAATAAATTCTCGTCTTAGTTTTCCTATACGGGTAGTTATTTCCGTCAAAGAACGGTGGTCTAGTTGTAGACTGTCATTCCCTAAAGGTTGAGTCATTTTGGGTTGCTATGGATCTTTTACTCTAGACGGTTAAGTCCTAACAAGAGAACCAAGCTCTGATACCAAACGAAATGCAAGTTATGCAACCCAAGAGGGGGGTAAATTGGGATGTTAAAACGTATGCTACAACAATTCAATCTAATGTCTTAATGGAATCGAAAACAATAAATTCAATGAAGCACAATATTAAAAGAGTAAGGGAAGAGAAAACAAACACAAAGATTATTTACATGGTTCGGCAATCCCCGCCTAGCCACGCCCCCAAGCTCACTCGACTTGAGGATTTCACTATCCAAGCCTCTCAAGACTTCAAATGTTTATAATTGACTTTCAAGGTGTCAATGGACCTTTACAATCAAGAGATTATCTCCCCAATCTCTTCACCCCAAGTGTTTCTCACACTTGCACACTCACAATTTGATGATAAATGAAAATTACAATAATAAAACTCTCTTTAAGAGTGGATAAACAAATTATTGCTCAATGATGATTCAATAAACGATGATTTGCAATATGGAAGCTCAATATATGTTATATGATCTTGTTTATACTTGCATTAGCCTTTAAAATGAAGATGGAATTAGGTTTTTATGGTTAAAGCCCGAAAACTAGCCGTTATAGTCTTCCCGTAACCAAACAGTTAGCCGCTTGATTTTTCCGGCTAGCCGACCAGAACAGTGATGTTACCGTTAAATTTGAATTTTACTACAGTAATACTGTTCATTAAATTATTTTTTGCCCAAAACTTTTTGTAATTACAATATGACCCAAGCAAACAGGTCCAATTTCAGAATTTTTTAATAATGCTTGTCATTCCCAAGACTTTATGAAATTATGATATGGCCCCAAATATATTCTCAAAATCTTTCACTTTAGTCCAAAATTTAAAAATATGAGATTTTTCTTAGGCGGCTAGCCGCTAGCCCTCAGGCGGTTAACCGCTCACTCTCTGTCCAATTTTGGATTTCAAATGTTTTGATTACATTCGGGTCCTTAAACTTACATAAATTATAGAATGACCCAAAATGTTTCAAATATTTGCAAATAGATCCAACTCTAGAATTCAAAATAATATTTATTAAATTCAAAGATTGCAAAACTTTTCATTTTAATCTAAATTACTCAAATTCACAAAATACTTTATCTTATAAATATAAAACCTTTTAGTTTATGAAAAATAATTAATTAAATAAACTATTGAGCTTCTAAAATGCTAAATCATGCATCAATCAAATCATACCGGTTTTACAAGAATTTATTCCAATAATTTATCCGTTGAGCTCTAAACTTTGTTCTTGATTTCGCCATTGTCCATTGAGTATCTTAAACTTGATTTCACTTAATTCACTTGCATAATAATATCCTTAAAAAACTAGTGAAAATGTGAAATATAATATTTATTAAATCACTTAAGACATATGTTTGTTGTCATCAAAATTACATTATGTGTAGCCCTTTAGGCTAACACAATCATCATGTAATTCCTTAAAAGCATCATATAATTCATCATAAGTAGGATCACTTACCTCATCAAGTTTGCCCAACGATTCATTCCCAATTTCCATGAGAGCTAGATTTGACATCTCTTGTTGCATCATCACTTGTTTCATCATCACTATCATCTCATGTGGCTACCATTGCCTTGTTTTTAAGCTTGTTGAGCAGAGGACACTCCGATCGTATGTTTCCAGGCTTTTTACACTTATAACAAGTGATGGACTCCTTCTTCTCTTTTTGGTTCTTGTAGTTTCGAAATCTTTTTCGCTCACTGGTTTTCTTGAAAATTTTTCTGAACCTCCTAGCTATCATAGCCATGTTTTCATCATCAAGCTCACTTTCCTCATTACTCTCATGCTTAGATGCTTTGAGTGCAATCTTTTTCCTCATTGCCTTTTTCCGCTACTAAATGTTCTTCACAAGAAATAAAAGAACCAATTAAATCATTAATAAGCAAAGTGTTTAAATCTTTAGCTTCCTCTATGACGGTTCTCTTAGGTTTCCATTCCATTGGTTTAAATCTTTACCTAATAATTTTCTTAACTTTTTCACTATTCGAAAATGTTTTTCCTAAGGCTCCTAATGTGTTCACAATATCAGTAAATCTAGTATACATTGAATACATGCTCTTATTTTGTTCCATTTGAAATAATTCGTAGTGTCAAGTATATCTACTAATATTAGACTTTTTAACTTGATTTGGCCCCTCATAGACAACCTCAAATTTGTTCCATATTTCTTGAGCACTCTCACAATTAGACATTATGAAATTATTTCTTATCAAGAGCACAAAACAAAGCATTCGTTGCCTTGGAGTTTAAAGATATCTTTTTTCTTTTCTAATTCAATCCATTAACTTGAAGGTTTTGGAATACCATCTCTTACTTTATTTTTAGTCGTAGGCATGAATGGACCATCACAAACAACTTCTAAAATTTCATAATCTAAAGCTTGCAGATAAATTTTCATCCTAGTTTTCCAATAAGGGTAGTCATGTCCATAAAAAAATGGAGGTCTAATGGTTGATTGACCTTTCCTAAATGTGGAATCATTTTGAGTTGTCATTGATCTTTAACTTTAGATGGTTAAGTATAAATAAGAGCACCTTACTCTTATACCAAATGAAATACTAACTAGGCGACTCAACAGGGGGGTCAATTGGGTTTCTAAAAATTTAAACTAAAACTTGATGCGATATAAACTAAGCAACCAAAATCAAAATAAACAAATTAATGTGCAATGAAAAATAAATAGATAGGGTAAGAGAGAGGACACATGTGATTTTTATGTGGCTCAACCAACCGTGCCTACGTCCACACCTCCAAGCTCACCGGGCTTGAGGATTTCACTAAGGAAGCCTCCAAAGCTTCAACAACTCTTACAATTGACTTCCAAGGTGTCAATTGACCTTTACAACAAAAGATTATCCCCAATCCATTAACCTAAGTGTATCCCAACACTTACAACCTTTCAAAAATAATGATTACAAATAAATTTTCTCTCACACAATGTGTTTGATTACAAATGAAAGCTCAATGTGTGAATCTAGGAAACATAAAACAAGTTTAAATCTCAATAATGGTTATATGCTCAGTAGCAAGCTCAATGATAACTCTTAGATCTCACTTTGTTTGAATTTGATTGAGCGATTTTATAGTTGGAGTTGAAAACTAGCCGTTGTTAACTTTCTGAGAAAAATCGGATTGCCTTTAACTGCTATCGGTAACCGTTTCACTAGTCCAAATGATGGTTGTGCTGAGATTTTAAATAGTCAGTTTATCATTTAACGTTATCGGTTAGCTGTTTATTTCCAGAGACCTGCAAAACAAATTATGGCTATCTGTTCTTGCTAAACAGTTCACAATTACAAATCAATTCTTCTTTGAAAATTATTGGTTCACCATTTCCCATAAACTGTTCACCATTATTTTCTAGATACAGAATTTCAACAACTTTTCATATAACATGCTTTTTAGAAATTAGCAGTTTTCCGTTTTCAACAAACGGTTCACTGTTATTTTCTAAAATTATTTTTTAACAACCTTTTGTAGAACATGTTTTTTCGATTTAAGTTGACGATTATCCAAATTCATAAACATGTCTAGAAATATTATATGTTTTTTAAGAGTTTGTTTATCTATAGACACATACATGTTAACAGAATGCCTAATGAAAATTAAGAAAATGATGGATTTAGAGAATTTTTTAACAGTGTGAAAATTATCATGAATATGGCATGAAAGAGCGTTAGTAACGTGTAATAAGCTAAAATAAAACCTTGAAAATGTGGAGACGAATTCGAATAAATGACTACTATCCAAAAGATCTCACTCATCTTAATGTCTCCAAATAGAGAAATATTAGTGATACTAATTTAGATTTAATATTTATCATTCAAGTAATATATAATAAATGCTTTTTGTTTATATTTTTTTTCGAACTTAATATTGCTTGAAGCAAACGATGTATATTACAATTCATCCTACACACTTGATTGAATACTTTGAAGGAGTTATAACTAATTGAGTGCTCCATAAGAGGTATAATCTTGTTACAAAGTAGAACAAAAATTATGGATTTCAAATTCTCGATATTCAGCCAGATCTAGAAGAAATCTACTAAGTTTTAGATTTATCTGCCGAAATAGATATTATATTGAGATTTTAAGTCCAAATAATGAAGAGCATTTCTATATTTCCAAAATTATTTAAGGCATTAAATACATATTAGAGAAGCTTAAAACCTTCTTAATTGGGCCATATCATAAAACTCAAAATGCAATAATTGCAAGTTATACAGTATAAGTTAAAAATTCATTGATCCAAATTTTTCTAAATATGAAATAATTGCTTGGTCACCCAGGATTTATAATGATGTGTTGAATTATGAAAATTCTTTTAGACATCCATTGAAGAACTAGAAGATTCCATTGTCTAGTGAGATAGTTCATATCACTTGCTCGCAAGATTACTTGCACAAATTTTCATGTATAAAGTTTCTAGATTGACTATATGTATAAAACTTGCTCGCAAGATTACTTGCACAAATTTTCTAGATTGATTACATGTCAACTCACTTCTAAAACTTCTTATAACTATTGTGTATCACCTAGAATTGATATAGGGCACCTGATACCATATGTGCATACCTGGCATAGATTAGCAGGATCCTTCATCAAATGTTTTCATGTAATTGCTATGAAATTTAATATTGCTAATTCAATTACCTATTTCTGCAAAGAGATATGCCTTTTGAATGTTACGGCATTGATCAGCTTGATGTTGAGTATTAGAAAATATATATTTATAAAGGACAAAATCATCATTTTACATTTCAAGTCTTACTAACACTTTTACTTTTATGTATTTTAGTCTCCTGTAATTTAATCATGTGTGTTTTATTTTAATTAAGTATTTTATGTATTTTATGGGCATCATGGTTATTTTACAATGAACAATAGTTCAGACAGCAAAACGGACATCACTTTTGAACTCAGGACAGTCGAAAACCTTAAGAGGAGTATAAAAAGAAAAATGGCACTATTTATATGTACGGTACTATCTACGTTACTGTTCATGACACTGTCCACATAGACGGATCGATGATGTGGTATTGACTGATGATGCGGCATTGACTGATGAGATGTCACGATTCAATTGGACTAAAATTCTTATGTCCTGTTGATCGGTAACGTGGCAGCATATCGGTGAACCAAAAATTGTGCGTACGGTACATACATATACATAGGATAAATTACAACCAAATTGCGTCACTGTTCAAATCGTGTGGTCAAATTGCGTACTGTTGACTGATGATGTGGCGCAATCCTGAGCATTCAAAATATTTTTAATCTGATGGCCATGATTTACTCATTATATCTATAAAACTGGGGCTCTCCCCACCTAATTTGGCATCCCTGAATTCATTTTTGAGTTTAATTTTCTATAATTCATTCTCCATCTTATGTTTTCTACGTATTTTAATAAATTCTCATTTTACCCCTAATTCAATTATGAGTAGCTAATTTTCTTTTAAGTTTGGGTTGAAGGTGAAGTCTCAACATGTGCCATGGACTTTATTTGGTAAATTTATTTTCTCTTCCCTCTAATTATTGTGAATGTTTTGACTTTTCGTGGACAAATAATAATAATCTTGTCTAGATACCACCCTGGTTTCACCGGCTCCCTAGTACAAGGTTATTATTATTTGGCACGATAAGCCCTTAGCACCATATTGATTAGAGTGTGGTTCTTGAGGAGTGGAAATCCCCCTCATGATTTAATTGGCATGAATAAATAATATTTAGCTCATGGTGCATGTTGATGCAGATCCTGATACCCAAGTACTTCAATTATAATAGTTTCCACTTTAATTTAATTATGTCATTTCAATTTAAATTTTAGAATTTTTCAAATCATTTTCACAACAAATCCAACAACCCTCATTGTAAATTAATTCTACACATAATTAAAATTTACCTCCTCGTGGGATCGACACTCGTCACTGTTAATCTATTCTACAATAGATTCATGCGCTTGCGAGTTCAATAAAATTTACACAATAAGTTTTTGGCACCGCTACCGGGGAGGTAAGTTATTTTAATTCATAGAATTAATTTTTGTAAATAATTTTATTTTTTGTTATTTTCTTGTAATTTTTTTTTAAAAAAATGAATCAATATTTAGAGGTAACATTTTCTTTTCTTTTTCTCTTCTTTAAAGTTCTTTAATTTAATTTTCAAGTTATTTTTCTTTGTAATTTTTAGTTTATCTTATTAATTTATTTTTAGTTAATTTATTTCACGTATTTTTTTAGTGTGTTTTTATAGAAAGATTTTAACAGCGTAATAAGGTTAGTACCGTAATTTCTCCTTCTTATTTATTTTTATTTGTTTTGTTCCCATTTATTTTTGTGTTATTTGCATGCATGGTCGAAAGTCATTATTACCTAATCTTGAGCTTATAGACCTTGAACTTGAAAAAACACTTCACACACACAAACACATTAAAAATAAAATGGATATGCAACAACAACAACCACCACCACATGAGAGGCCATTTAAGGACTACTTTAGTCCCTTAGCTGATTTGTGCACATCATGCATAAGATACCCAAATGTAACTGCTAAGAGTTTTGAGTTAAAACCTAGTGTGTTAAATTGTCTCCCAACATTCTATGGCCTAGAAAATGAGGACCCATATAATCAGCTGAATGATTTTCATGCTGTTTGTCAAACTTTTAAATATGAGAATTTTTCAGACAATGATGTTAAACTTATACTATTCTCATTTTCTTTAAAGGATAGAGCACGTTCATGGCTCAATACATTGTCTGCTAATAGCATTACATCATAGGAACAAATGATAACAAAATTTTTGGAATAAATACTTCTCAATACATAAAATCAATGCTATTTGCAGGGAAATCTCAGAGTTTACCCATAGAGATAACGAATAGTTTTTCAAAACATGGAAGCAATTCAATGGGCTACTCGAAGTGTCCACATCATGGGTACGAGAAATGGCACCAATGCCAATACTTTTTAGAGGGATTATTCCCGCATGTGCAACAGTGGCTAATGACAACAAGTGGCGGAGAGCTAATGTCAAAAAGTGCATTAGAGATTTGAGATTTCTTCTAGCGATAAGCAAATAATTCCCAACAACAGAGTCGATCACTCAGGAATACTAAAAGAATTAAGGGAGTAAATGAGGTTCACATTGGCAAGTCAAGTTTGGGAATTAAAGAAGTTAAAGAAATAATTGAAGGTCTTTCTCGACAAATACCATCATTAACAACTATTAAATCAACAGAAGCACATGACCATGACTCATACTCAGATCAAGCCAATGTTATAGGTGCAATGAGAAAGCCATCAAATTATAACCCATACTCCAACACATATAACCCTGGATAGAGAGACCATTCCAATGTTTCATGGTCTCAAGGATTTCAACAGAATGGACCAGCAGCTCCAACTCAACCAATGCAACCAATTCCTCAAGTTTCTCAAGCCACCATTTAGACCAAACAATCAAAACTCGAATTACTCTCAACTTAGACCATAGGAGGATGCATTCCAGAATTTCAGGAATGTTACTCACTCTACGATCAAACAATAGAACCGCACCATTGATGAACTACGAAATGAGATAAGAGCAGGCTTCAACTCACAAGCCCAATCAGTTTCAAACCTTGAGAAGATGGTGGGACAGCTTGCCTCTTCAGTTCAAACTTTGGTAATGACTGTTGAGAAAGAAAAATTTCCAAGTCAACTAGTGCCTAATCCTAAAGGAGTGCATGAAGTAAGTACCAGTTCACCACAACAGCACGGAGAGGTCAAAGCTGTCATGACCTTGCGAAAAGGAAAAGAAGTCGACAACAAAGTGGAGATGCCGGCTACAACAGCAAATCAAATTGTACCTATGAATGTTGAGGACTCACCATCGGAAGAGAAAGAAGAAAAAGCCCAATCAGTTTCAAACCCACGAGAATATGTTCCCAAGGCTCTATTTCCTCAGAGGTTAGCTAAAGGAAAGAAGAGAAAATCCACAAGTGAGATTTTTGAAATCTTCAAACAGGTAAGTGTTAACATCCATTTGGTTGATACTATAAAACAAGTGTCATCTTATGCCAAGTTTCTTAAAAACCTTTATACTAAAAAGAGAAACATTCATGTTCAAAAAATGTTAGTTCTATACTCCAACACAAAATTCCTCTAAAATGCAAATACCCAGGCTCCCCCACTATCTCATGTACTATAGGGAACCACACAATTGAGAATGCTTTGTTGGACTTAGGAGCTACTGTACATATGTTACCCTACTCAGCATTTGTGAAACTTGGACTGGGAGAATTACATCCAACTCCAGTGGTGTTACAGCTTGCAGATCGGTCCACGAAAATAGCTCGTGGTATTGTGGAGGATGTGCTTATCTAGGTAGACAAGTTTTATTTTCCTGTTGATTTCATTGTAATTGACACTCAACCAATCTAGGATTCAAGGAAGCACATCCTCATTATCCTAAGTCGACCTTTCTTGACAACTGCGAATGCTCACATTCAATGCAAGACTTGAAATGTGCAGTTGTCCTTTGGCAACATGACTATGGAGTTAAACATTTTCAACATTGCCAAACAACCTCACAATGCAGATGATGGAATTATTGATGTGGATTTAATAGAAGAAATAGTTGATAATACTTTTCTTTCAAACCTTAGTGATGATCCTTTATAAATATTTTTAACTCACTTTGGTTTAAATTTTGATATTGACAGATCAGTCGATAAGGTCAACACCCTACTTGACTCAGCACCATCCATGGACACTAATAAATAGAAGTCAAGAGTTGAACAAGTAGCACCATCAGAGAAGAAACTCATCACATCATTAGAATCACCACTGAAACTCGAGCTGAAACCATTACATAATACTTTGGAATATGTATTTTTGGGAGAAGAAAGCACTCTGCCAGTAATCATCTCATCATCCATAAATGAAGAACAAAAAGGTAAGTTATTGGATGTTGAAAAAGAGCAAAAAAGAGCATTAGGATGGACCATAGCCGACATAAAATGTTTAAACCCAGTAGAATGCATGCATTACAGTCACCTTGATGAAAATGCTAAACCTACTAGGAAAATGCAACGTTGGTTAAATCCTAATATGAAAGAAGTTGTTAAAACTAAAGTCCTTAAGCTATTAGAAAATAAAGAGCTCGAAGAATTTATGTTGTTTGTCATAAGTGTGACAGAATGAGATGCGATAAAAAATCATGTTCTTTAGGAATGGTGTCTGATAACAAGAAAGATAAGATTCAATTCATTAGGGATGTCTTGAATAAGGAGTCATTGGATGATATCCTTTTGTCTCTTGAAACACATCCCAGTGGATATGTACAAGGAATGATTCTCCAATTATAGCCATTATTTCAGAAAGAGCATGCACGATATAGTCTCAGGAATCTAACTATAAACGACCATGTTTGCCAGTTTATAAGAAAATTGGATGGGAAGCCTATCCTCGATTCATAGAGGGCGTTCAAGCCGTTTCTGGATGTAAAATCAGAGGATATGTGAGCCACAGTTGCAACTACCTGTAAATATCCTTTTACTTCACTATTATTTTATTTCACTGTTGTTTTATCATTTGCATTAATGTCTTTAATTATTTGATTTTATCATTTTTTTCTTTTTACTGTTTGCTTTTTAACTCTCGAACTATGTGCCTTACATGTTAATTGACACAGGCATGCTATCTAATACACAACTGTGACCCACTGTCACCAAGATTCTTAAATATGATTTGTTTTGTTAAGCACTCACAAATTCTTTTTTAGAAGTATCCCAATGGCAGCTACTCCCAATAAACAATTCAAGAACATTTGTGTACTTTCTCTATTTAATTATGGTAAACATAAAGAGTTCGTTGAGTCAACCATAGATCTTAGTCGAAGCATGGTAGAGGGAAAACTACACTTGGTGTATGGAGGATGTAACCGAGGGTTATCAAAATTGGTCTCAGAAGCTGCTTTTGTCAAAGGAAGTCAAGTGTTAGGCATCATCCTAAGAGCCCTAAAACCTTTGGGCAGTTTGTTTGACTCACCGACTAGAGAAGAGTTAGTCGTCTCAGGTATATAATAAAGAATAACTTAAATGCTTAATCATGCTGATGCTTTTATTTTCTTCCCAGGAGATCTTACAACTCTAGAGGCACTTATCATATTAGCATCTTAGGCCCATCTGCACATTCACTAGAAACTCATCGGTTTGTTAAATGTCAATAACTTTTATGATGGCTTCATCGCATTTCTTAACCATGCAATAAAAAAACTATTTCATTACTTCCATGGCGAAAAAACTTTTTATTTGTACTCACACTGCTATTAAGCTACTTGATCTGTTACAAGCTTATAGACCGGAGCCAGACCCCTGGACCTTTGTGTTGGAGCGTCCAAATAATGATGATAACAGTAGCCACAGTAAGAAGTACAAATTAGATTTAACTCTCCGCTTGTAAATATTTTCTTCTGTGTTACACCACCCAGGCGATGTCTTCTAAACTCTAGTTCTTTCCTTTAAAATATTAAGGACAATGTTTCATTCTGGTTGGGGAGAGGGAATAATCGACAATTGTAGAATTTTGGTTAAGTTTTTACTAATTTTTTATTATCTAGACTAACGGTGGATAACTTTTTGTGTTGAAGATGGTTGTATATGGAGTGTAGTTACTCTAAAAACGCATCTTCTTCGTTTAAACAAAAAAAAATTCTATACATTTTCTTTTTCTTTATTAAGCTTTGACAATCATTTTTTTTAACTTCTTCTTTCTAATTTCTCCTTTATAAATATACACTTTCAAATTTTTGAGTCGAAGATAGTTGAATATAGAGTGTAGTGACTCTAAAAACGGATCTTCTCGGTTAAAAAAAAAACCATTTTTGTTTTCTATCATTTTAGGTGTAACTTTTCTAATTAGTTTTCTGTATCATTGTCACCTCTCTGCATACATATTTTTTTTTCATGTTTAGAATATGTTGGGGGTTAGAATGTCGTTTGTACCTAAAAAAAAATGTGCAATTTTTTTTTAACACTGGATGACATGATGACTTTCAAAATTTTAGTATTTATATTATCTTTGGTCTTAAGTGATGTTACGCTATGTTTGCTACTCTACATGTTGATGTCGGAGATAAATATGAGTTACTTGAAGGAATGCACATGTCATAATAAGTACCAAGTGAGTTTTTGAGCCTATCATTTTTCTTGGAGAGTAACCCTTTTTGCCCATTCTTCATACAGCTTAGCAATTTATTATTATATACAGGATCTCTATATTTCTTTTGAGTCAACCCTTTAAAAAAAGAGAAGAAAAAAATTTATAATAAAAAAATAAAAAATAAAGTGTGTTGCTACATCTGAAGGTCCATCTAACTAGTAGATATGGAAGATTATTTAGAGCCCTAAAAGACTATGGAAATATCATTTTTGACCTGTTTGAGTCTTTCTAGTCATCTCTTTTATAAAATATTCATAGTTAACCCTTTTGAGCCTTTAAAAAAAACTTTTCTTTGTCAAACTTATCATCTTGACCCACTCCGATTTGGAGTATTACCCAATATCTTACAAGTTCCATCACCTATTTATATTTGAGAAAAAAGTAAATAATTATTTTATTCAATGAAGTTGTGCCAAATAAAAGCAAAAAAAAAACCAAAAAAAATTGTTATTTCAAAAAAAAGAAATAAATAAATAAATAATAAATAAGCAAAATGCACCTTCTAATTTCCAAAATAACTCTACTTTTTCTCAAACACATATTTTGTTTTCATCATTTCTCCTCATTTGTTAGCCATGTCCTTAACTTATGTTACATCCTAATAAAAGTCCTTTTTTATTTTAGGGAGTTATAGTCTGAAGTAGAAGGTAGTTATATGGGCTAAAAAAAAATGTAGTGGTGCATTAAAAAAAGAAGAAAAAAAGAAAAAATAAATAAATTGGGTTGACTAGCATTTTTGTTTGACTTAAGATCGTATTATTTTTAAGTGTTGGGCATATTTCTTTCATCCTGGTGAGAGTGTGTGATAATATTTTTTTATTATTTTCTCTCAATTTACCATTCATTGAAGTACTATTTTTATTGGGTTTAATTTTCTTGTGAGAGTATCACTACTTCCAGTGAGATTTTGGGGTTTGACATGTCATTCTTGAAAGTAGTTGTGACAAACTCTGCTAGGCTGATGCATGTAGGTGGTTGATGTGGGTGTGATATTTCTTTAGATTGGAGATAATGCTTATACTTTTATTTGATTGCTATCATTAGTCTGATTGAATAAACAAGATTATTTAAAAAAAATTGTTTGAATTTTTTCTTCACTTTATTTGCTAAGGACTAGCAATAAGCTGGTTGAAGAGTGTGTTGAGTGTTAGAATGTGTATATTTATAAAGAAAAAAATCGTCATTTTACATTTCAAGTCTTATTAACACTTCTACTTTTATGTATTTTAGTCTTTTGTAATTTAATTATGTGTGTTTTATTTTAATTAAGTATTTTACGTAGTTTAGGGGCATCATGGTCATTTTACAATGAACGAGAGTTTAGACAGCAAAACGGACATCACTTTTGAACTCAGGATAGTCAAAAACCTTAGGAGGAGCATAAAAGGAAAATTTACATTGTTCACATATACGGTACTGTCTACGTTACTGTTCAGGACACTGTTCACATAGACGGATTGATGATGTGGCATTGACCGATGATGTGGCATTAACTAATGAGGTGTCACGATTCTATTGGACTAAAATTCTTATGTACTGTTGATCGGTGACGTGGCAGCATATCAGTGGACCAAAAATTGTGCGTACGGTACATGCATATACACAGGATAACTTACAACCAAACCGCATCATTGTTCAAATCGTGTGGTCAAACCGCGTACTGTTGACTGATGACGTGGCACAATCTTGAGCGTCCAAAATATTTTTAATCCAATGACCATGATTTACTCAATATATCTATAAAAATGGGGCCCTCCCCCCTAATTTGGCATCCCTGAATTCATTTTTTAGTTCAATTTTTTGTAATTCCTTATCCATCTTGTATTTTCTATGTATTTTAATAAATTCTCATATTACCCCTAATTCAATTATGAGTAGCTAATTTTCTTTTAAGCTTGGGTTGAAGGCGAAGTCTCAACATGTACCATGGGCTTTATTTGGTAAATTTATTTTCTCTTCCCCTCTAATTATTGTGGATGTTTTGACTTTTCATCGACAAATAATAATAATTTTGTCTAGATACCGCCTTAGTTTCACCGGCTCCCTAGTACAAGATTATTATTATTTGGCACGATAAGCCCTTAGCACCATATTGATTAGAGTGTGGTTCTTGAGGAGTGGAAATCCCCCTCATAATTTAATTGGCATGAATAAGGAATATTTAGCCCATTGTGCATGTTGATGCAGATCCAGATACTCAAGTACTTCAATTATAATAGTTTCCACTTTAATTTAATTCTGCCATTTCAATTTAAATTTTACAATTTTCCAAATCATTTTCAGCACAAATCCAACCACCCTCATAGTAAATTAATTCTGTACATAATTAAAATTCATCTCCTCGTGGGATCGACGCTCGTCACCGTTAATCTATTCTACAATAGATTCGTGTGCTTGCGAGTTCAATAAAATTTGCACAACACTTGAGGCCTTTTAGCCTATCACTAATATTCCCCGTCACAATTGGTATTGGAGCATCAACCTAGAATATCCCACTTACATACCTTTAGTTGTGTTGTACAAGTGCTTGTAGCACTCCCCAATGCATTAAGATGAGACGCCAATATCGTTTGGAAAATTATATGACATTTAACTCATCATATATTATTAGATATCGAGAGCCCTTAATGGGTGATCTTTTATCACACGTTTTGTGGATTTTCACTTGGATGTGACAACTTTTCCTCCATTAGGGGATAGAAAGCCTCTTAACGTAAGACATGAACTTTCTTGAAAATTTTCTACTATGATTTATCTAGATCTCTCACCAATCAAAATAAGAATAAAGTGCAAAAGATAGTGAATTTGTAGCAAATTACATATTACTTGCTAGATATTTATGAATGCAGTAAAGGTAACCAAATCACTTATTTTAGCTACTAATACACAAGTCAAAGTTGTTGTTTCTACTGAACAGTCAAGTGTAAAGTCAATTAATGAATCATCCATTTCATGTCAGAAACTAACAGATTACTTTGTTTCAAATGCATTCTTCTCTTGAAGAGGAAAATGAAAAATCAAAACTCCGTTGAAAATAATGCTCAACCAATGGATATTTTCATATTATTTGAATCAATAGTTTTAGAAGAATTAATGGTCCTAGAAGAAGCATGTCTAAGAAGGACACATGTCCCAAAAGAGACATATGTTCTAGAAGAACTAATCGTCCCAGAAAAGACACATGTTCTAGAAGAAACACATGTCCCAACTTTTAAAGAAGCATGAAAATCCAATATTAATGATATGCGTACATCTACAAAGGAAATGTGGGCTCTTAATGAAGTCATCGTCAACAATGAATTTTCATTCACAGTAACAACTGAAATTATAAATGATTTTTGGCTCAAACTATTGATGAATTTGGACAAAGATATTGTTGGCCTCAATAGAAAGAAGTAGTTCCACCAAAATTGACTTTGTTAGCTAACCATGAACTATTTGGAGCAGTAGTTCTAATACTTGCCAAACATGCTAGGTATACTGGTTAATTGTATGGAAATGTAATGACTATCATGAGATAATTAACAAGCACAAATTTCCTATATAACCATTATTAATTATGAGGACAATATTCTTAGACGATAAATACCATTAAATTTTGACTTTAAAATAAGTTTGGTTGTCTCAAAAAGACTTCATGTGCATCTTATAAACCTAGTAATCGATGCAATACAAGAAATTAAAGAAATCCTAATTAGATTGAAATTTATAATATTTAGTAATATTTTAATTAATTTATATTCTAGTCTAATTTGGTTGCCTATATAAAAGTTTTATCGTTTATGCATTACTCATTTAAGTTGTATTTCTAATTTAGGTATAAGTCTTATTAAAATAGGTTCTCTTTTCAAATTAGGATAAGTCTTAGTATAAAAAAGTTTCTTTTGTAACTCTCACAAGCAAACTTTGGTTATTTGTTATTGATTATTTTTTAGAATAAACTCTTAGTTTCAATTTTGTTCTTATTATTTCCTAGTATTCTGTAGAATCAACGAGTTTTAATGCCTTAGATGCATAGGTATTCTTAGAATCAACATGGATTTAGTTTATTTCTTTATTCTGATATTCTCAAGAAGCAACAAAATATTGAAAATATCTCCATCTATCCATATACATCTGTTGTCTTTCCATTGTGTTAGCTTCAGTGCAAAGCATATTTGTATGGGTATATTCATGTGAGAATTTTTGAAGGATTCAAAATGCTTGAAGCATATAGACCAAAGGATCATAATCTATGTTCATTAGGTTACAACAATCCTTGTATGGAATGAAATAATTTGGGTGCATGTGATATTATATAAAAATGATCTTAGTTACCTACGTGTATTCACTAAAAAAATCTAAATCTAGATTTCTAATTGATTGACACTAAAAAGTGTACATTTAATAAGATAAAATTATTAGTTTTTCACTTATTGTGTCGATTAATGCGCTCAATGTTCTTAAATTATCTTAATACTCCCCAAATATATTTTTATGTTAAATTAATTCGTAATATATTAATTTTTATCTTGTAAATATTTTTCAAGAATAAATTTATTTTTATTCTGATATTTCTTTATCTAATAATAAAATAAATAAAGATAATGCATTCATTGCCTGTAAAAGGCAAGGAAATGCAAGGAGCAAGGATTCAAAAGCTAGTAGAGTGAAGTACCAAAGTAGAAAAAGAGAGTTGTAGCCAAGAGGGAATTGAAGAATTTCTATCTTTCTTTCTTTTATTTTCTTGTTTCCTTCTGTATCAATTTTCCTTGTAACATATTTCAAAAGTTATCAAATAAAAAGAGTATTGTGTTTTCTTTCAATATGAGTGGCTAATTTTACTAGGCTAAGGTAAAGGGTGAAGCTCAATGTTTCAAATTATTAAATTTATTATTTTCTCAAATGAGTTTTCAAGTTTATTTTATTCTCTTCTAGTTATTTTTATGTCATGTTAATTTATAAACTCTCTTAGATCTATATGGTATTTTGACATAATGTCGACACAATACTACAGTTGTGGCATATTATGTACTTTATTTCATATTTATCCACATACATAGTTAGTTGAAAATTAAATGATATAATAATTAACTGATACAAGTGAGATAAAATATAAAAATGAAAGAGTAATGAAATTATAGTTGAATACTGAGAGTGGATCTCGTAACCTTAGTATATTTTAAATTGATTCCAAATAATTTCTTTTTCACACAATTAATTTTCTTTGTTTTAAATTGACTACTAGATTTTAAATTCCTTGTGGTTCGACCCCAAACTCACCGGGTTATATTATAATTAAACACTCTTATACTTGAGAGTAATACATTTTTTAGTCGTGTCACTAATTATTGCTTTTATATGGATAACACACTTATTTTTAGAACTCCAAAAGAGCTTCTAAAATTGCTAAATAGTTGAAGAATAAATTTCAGATGAAAATTTTATGAAAACCAAATATTGTCTAAGCCTACATATCGAGCACAAACTAATAAAGTACTTATGCATCAGTCTACCTATGTTGAGGAGATTTTAAAGCATTTCAATAAGGATAACGCTCACCCATTAAACATTCCTATGGTTGTTCGGTCTCCCGTCCGACCTCAAGAAGATAATAAAGAGATAGTTGGTCCAAAAGTATCATACCTAAATTCAAATTGGTGCTTTATTGTATTTATCTTAATGCACCAGACCAAACTTTGTATTCTCAATGAACTTCTTGGCGAGATTCAGCTCATTACCAATGTAATGACATTGAAATGTCATCAAACATATTTTTC
>MKYO02003017.1:6560-31150 GCA_002013955.2 Citrus medica
TATTTAGCCCATGATGCATGTTGATACGGATCCAGATACCCAAGTACGTCATTTCAATAGATTTCGCTTCAATTTATTCTCACCATTGCAATTCCAATTTCAGAATTTATTCTTGTCATTTTAATTTAAGTTTTAGCATATTCCAAGTCATTTCCACCACAAATCCAATCATCTCATACAAAATTAATTCTATATATAATTAAAATCCACCTCCTCGTGGGATCGACACTCGTCACCATTGATCTATACTACAATAGATTCGTGCGCTTGCGAGTACATTAAAATTTGCACAACAACAGGAGGTGTAATTTTCTTAAGGACACTATGGTACAAAACAAGCCTCGTGGTTTTTCCCTTACCTTTCTATTTTACTATTTTGTAATAATTTTATATTTTATATAAGTTATATGTTCAACTGTCCTCACATGCATTTTTAGTTGCGTGATATGTAATTTTCATTTTAAAAATGTTCCTCATGTATTGTGCTATTTCCAAACATGTAGCACTGGTGCACCTAAACAGAAGTGACAGCGATGAGGGCATAGGAGTTTGTGTGTCTCATGCGTGTGTTTTCACTCTTTCTCTTTTGTAATAGATAAAAAGGGAACTGGGGATTACATTAATATGTTTTGGATATATATATTATATAGTTTTGGCTTTTGTTTACTAAGATGATGGTTTATAATAAACCATCATTTAAAAATTATTAACACAACTCTTCTTATTAATAACTGTCACCGTATGAATTAAAAATTAAAATGTGATATATAATGACCATTCTTAAAAAACAGTCATGAAATGTATTCAATATATAATAACGATTGTTGTGCAAATTTTATTATACTCACAAACACATGAATCTATTATATAATAGATCTATGGTGACAAGTGTTGATTAATGAAGTGGTAGATTTAATTATGTGTAGGGTTAATTTTCTAAGTGTGTATATGAGTTAGTTAAAGTGATTATTTTATGTTAAAATTTAAAATAAAATGGCGCGAATGAATTATAGATGAAACAATGCAAATGAGCGCTTGAGTTTCTATATTCACACTCAACCTTTCACCATGGGTTTAAAATTTTTTAGTTCAAATTAATTTATAAGAGAATATTTTCACTCATCATAATCCTCACTCTCATAAACATGGTATCAAGTGCTCAGTGTACCAGAGTACCGTATACGCAAATAGAACCATATACGCAAACAATACCGTATACTCCTTTTATGCTCCTCATAAGGTTTTCAATCATTCCGAGCTTAAAAATGTCATCCAGTTTGTTGTATGACTTCCAATTAATCATGAAATGGCCAAATACCTCTGAAATACATAAAATACTTGAATTATAATAAAACACATACAATAAAAGTTTAGAGGATTTAAACGCATAAAAGTAGAAATGTTAGTGAAACTTGAAATATAAAATGACAATTTTACCATTTATAAATATGCATTCTCCAGTACTCAATAGATCCCCCAACTAGCTGATTGTTAATCCCTAGCAAATTAAGCGATAAAATCTAGCAAAATTCAAAGTGAAATTTATTTGCCAAATAAGTGAACTTTCCAAAAAAATGTATTCTTCCCCTTTGCTACTCAACCATGAATTAACAATTTAGCAAACTCTTTAGTGCTTAGTATTTTTTGACATAATGATTATAGGGTTTTGTCAAAAATGTATTCTTCCCCTTTGCTACTCAACCATGAATTAACAATTTAGCAAACACTTTAGTGCTTAGTATTTTTTGACATAATGATTATAGGGTTTTGTCAAAATGAAGAAATACCTTTATTCTTACCATTTAATTGAAGTTTCTTCCGTAGGCAATAAGTTTATTTATATTATATCTCGAACCAATGCTGCCTGTTTTACACGAACACTCAAAATACTCATTACCCTCTCTTTGGTAGGAGGCCTAATTACTAAGAAAGAGCTAGGTTGGACAAATCAAACTCTCAACATTTGACACGAATACTCTCTGATTGCTTAGGCAGAGACCCAGTTACTAATTAAGAGTTCACACAATCTTGATAAGCTCTTACCATTTTACGTAAATACCCTCTACTTACTTAAGCAGGAGACCCAGTTATTAAGTGAGACTGTCTCTTCTTTTTTTTTTAGGGTAAAATGACCACAGCCTTTAGGTGTTGCTCATGAATGAAACAAAAGTACTAGGTATTGCAAAATCTCAATTTACCACCACCATTACTTATCGCATGTGTGTGTCTAGACTGGTCATGGGTTTGTCAATAATATCGGAAAAATTTCAAAAAATTAGTTCTGTTAACTAAATACCAAGATTGGGAATATGCGTTTCTAGAGTAAGTAAACTTCACATTCGGCCATTTTGGACTCAAAAATTCAAAAACAGTTAGTGAAAACATCATCAGGACTGAAAAAGTGCATTTCTATACTCAACCATCTTTTGAAAAGATGTTTTTCTATACTAAGCCATCTTTGACTCAATAGAAAGGGTTAGTAAGAATATGAAAACACAACTATTATTTATTCTCTAATTGTCAATTATTCTCTCCTCCCAACTAAAACGAGACATTGTTCTTAATGTCTTGAAGGAAAGAAGTAGATTTTAGAAGTCATCACCTGAACATTACACTAGAAAATATTTACAAATGGAAAGTTAAATTTAATTTGTTCTTTTTACTTCTACCATTACCATCATCAATTGACCAATCCAACGTAAGAGTCTTGGGATATGGTTGTTGTCTGTAAGCTTTTAAAAGATCAAGTAACTCATTGGTAGTAGGAGCACTCTTTATTTCGTTGTAAATGAAATGTAATGATTTTTAATTGCGGGATTAATAAATGTTATAAAGCCATAATAAAAGTTGTAATATTTAACAAATTGATGGGTTTTTTATAAATGTTCAAATGGGCCTAAGAAGCAAATGTAATTAGTGTCTCTAGAGTTGTAAGATCTTCTGGTAAGAAAATGAAAGTGTCAGTATGTTTTAACATTTCAATTTTTCTTTTTTTCATACCTGAGACAATGGTAGTTGTACGTGGCGTTGTTACACCAAATCTGTAACAGAACAAAGTCTGTCCTTAGCATCAATAGCCCATTGGGTACTGGGAAGGTTGGGATCCTCAAGAGAGAGGTTGAAATTTGGGTAAAAGGTTAACAAGACACTGCCAGCATGGAGTGTGGTCAGGACGGTTCCTATAACAGTATATTAGTACTGTTTGAACCTGATGTCTAACAGAGCAATCCTGGCCGTAACAAGTAAATCTTTTCTATCATAAAGGGTGAGGATCAATCTTACACCGCCAAGGTGGAGATGCGTATACCCTTCTCATTTCCAGTTGGTAACGAGATCTTGGGGTATTTCTAAAGTGACGTACTACTCACTGTGAGAGGCTAGTAAAGCACACTGATCTAGTCTAGAAGACTAGGTGTATTCTTTTGGGGGCAGTCTTTTGGTGGAGATCAGGGTTCGGATACTTCTAGTGAAAGAAGTTTTTTGTTTGTATAGATTACAAGGACTCATGATGGGGAACTGAGATTCATTAATTTGGGCAGACTCGGGGATATAGGAATATTCAACAAGGTTTTCAATTTTGGAGGCTGTGTGTTTGGAATATGACTTTGGAAGAGATAGAGTAGAGGAAAGAGAAATATGAGAGGAAGATGATGAAGGAGTTGAGATTGAAGATGAAGTTGCTTCCATGTTTGGTTAATCTTCTTCTAGGAGATCAAATAATATTACTTAGAGTTATAAAATGATACCACCTCAGTTTTATTGAGTGTGTGGCTCTGATACCCATTCTCAGTGGACTGTTATGCCTTTTGGTCTTAAGGTTACCCCTTCATTATTTCTAAAAGCCATGATAAAAAACTACAGTCCTATCCTTCATCATGCTTTGGTATACATTAATGATATCTTATTATTTTTCTCTGACCATGAGAGCCACCAGAAGTTTCTTTTGGATTTCTTTCATATTGTGCAGGAACACGGAATCATGCTTTCTGAAAAGAAAAGCAGCATAGCAAAGGAATCAATTGACTTTCTTGGCATGCTGATTAAAGATGGCCATCATCATCCTGGTTCACACATTGCAACTGAATTATTAAAGTTTCCGGACACACATCTCAACAAAAAACATATCTAACAATTCCTCAGGATTGTTAATTATTTCCGTGATTTCATCCCTAAAGTTGCAATCCACACAAGCCAGTTTTCTCGTATGCTCAGAAAACAGTGCCCTCCATGGGGACCAGCACAAACAGAAGCTGTCCAACAACTAAAGATGATAGCCCAGTCACTTCCTCCTCTCCAAATTCCCACAACTGGACAACGCATTCTACAGACCGATGCCAGTGATGATTGCTGGAGTGCCATCCTTCTTGAAGAGATAAATGGTGTACGTCACTTCTGAGCACAAGCAAGCAGACAATTCAAAGACTCTTAAATGAATTACCATGTGATCTACAAAGAGATTTTGGCGGTCAAGTATGGAATCAAAAAGTTTGAATTTCATCTAATCAACCATAAGTTCCTTATCAGCATGGACAATTCTTCTTTTCCTCGAATCTTTGACTTCAAAAATAAGTTGCTCCCTGACAAACAGTTGCTCAACCTCAAAAACTGGTTTGCTAAATATGATTTTACTGTCCAACACATAAAAGGCAAACAAAACCTTATCCCATACTTCCTTAAACGTCCGGCTATAAATAAACCCTTACTTATTTCATCCATTTACACCATCCCAGTTATAGCCATAAATCATCAACTTCCTTTCAAAGCTCTCAACCAGAGAACCTTTCCCATGAGCATTCATTTTCATTCAGCCTACCAGATCCAAGACTTCGCAAAGAAATTCCTTTACCGGTATTTCTTCAATGTTCAAAGCAAAAAGTCATATCGTTTTCCTTCCCTCTGTATGGAAAACCTGTTTCTCACAGGTCTTACCATGTCTTCCCTAACCATTTGCGAAGATGAGTTATGGTACATGTGGTGTCTCACTACCCTGTATGCCACCAAACTGGTTTTTCCTGTTAAACCAGTCTTCACACACATCACCACTCCTGAGTTCTCATCAGATCTTCTCTGGACTCTCCTTAAATGGTATTCACCAATCACGTGGCGGTGAAAACAACTCAAAAATCTGTGTACTTTTCACGGATTAGACAGAATGCTAGAACAAGAAGCCAACCTGTTCATTACAGTCTTCATCGTTCATAGACCTTACTTCCAGCACCTAGAAACAAGAGACTTCGGGACATAAGATATGGCCTATGAATGGAAAACTTATCCCAATCTTTATACTCTCATCCATGATACATCTGTTACCACTGTTCTCAAGACATACCTCATGGAACTCAACAATGTTCAGCCACCTGCCACAAACATCCACCACACCTCTGTTGGACCATCACACACCTTGGAAATTGTCCCAAAGACACATACTTGTACTCCAAGTTCCAGTTCAAGTCCTCAAGGAATCCTTGTCATGGAACAACATTCTGACTACACTAACGTCTTATTCTAAGACTCTCAGGATCCATGGGAAGATTTTCAGTCTCTTCTCCATACTGAAAATCCCCATTACACTGTCAGAGACTCAGACCCTCCTGCTACATTAGCCCCAAAAGGGATGACTAATGCTGATGAAGAAGCTTATCTGCAAGCTGAAGCTTATCTTGATCACGGACAAATCTGTCATGCCAAATGCCAATATAAGAAAGAAACTGGCGATGTGTCTCCATTACATTACCCATCCACTCCATGATTGCAGACACACACGAGAATCTTTAGCTTTTGCTTTTTTAAAGTTTGCTTTAAAAATTAGACAATGGTCCTGTCTTGTCTAAAGTGTGTTTCTCCTTTTCCTTTTTATTTTTGGCGTGGTGTGCTTTAATCATTATGCTTTTGTAAAAGATAAGGGCCCCACCTTATCTCTTCTTTCTCGAGATCTCTAAATAAGGATCTCTCTTTCCCTTTATAAGGTAGGAGTTAATTTGCAATAAAAATCAGTTTTCTTCACATCATGTTTCTCTAAACTTTTTTCTCTCTTCTAGGAATCAAAGAAATTATTTGGGGTTAATAATGATACGATCACTTCTAATTTTCTAAACTGAGTATGCTCTGCACTTGCCTTATGCCTAAGGATCCTATGCAATAGAAAGGTCCTGTTTTATCCTCCAAAATTGATTTTTGTAAAATGAAATTATTTTCTCACAACGTTCACCCTCTTTGAAGGCCAAGAGTGCCGTGTTTTCAGGTGGTATCGTGAAAAACGATTTTCAAAAATAATTTTCGGATTTGGTATTTGATGGATAAGTGTATATCAGTTGGAAACCAGAACTTGCGAGCTATTGGTCCTAAGGACAGACTTTGTTCTGTTACAGATCTGGTGTAACAACGCCACGTACAATTACCCAATGATATTGGGAAGGTTGGGATCCTCAAGAGATAATGGGCACCAGGGAGCAGAAGGCAGTTTTGTGACGGTCAACTGGTGAAATACCAAGTTGCCAAAAACCAGCTTTTAGATCAAACTTAAAGAAGATACGAGCCCCTTGAAGATGGACAAACAGGGTCTGGATTTTTGGAAGGGGAAAATTATCATCTTTAAGGAAAGAATTATGTGGCTGGTAATCAATTACTAACCTTTTTTTCCCCAAACTAATTCAGATCGTTTTCCAACATAGAAGGCTTGACAAGCCCAATCTGAATCAGTCGGTTCAATAAGACCTTGTTGAAGCAACTGAGAACATTCTTGCTTAGCAAGTAAGAGGTCGGAATGAGACATACCCGAGTGTGATGCTTTTGTGGGGTTTATGTCTTCGTTAAGCTTGAAATGAAGGTGAATGAAGAATTGATCATTCTTCCAAAGAGGTGAAGGATGGTGGAACTAGGAATGGTTTTCTAGATAAAACACTAGGAACTTCTATGAAATATGATGGTATGGAGATGGTGTTTCTGAAAGTGCATATAGACGTAGTGCATCTGTGTAAGGCAAGAACATTTGTTTGTAGCGGACTCCAGAACTGGTGAGGAATAGGTTTTTAACCAATGAAGAATGTCGAAACCTATGAGTAAATCTTTGTCTAAGAATGTAGATGCTACAATCTTTTTCCAAATTATGCAATTTGGAAATAATTGAATACCAATGAGTTTTTTGGTAATCAAAGTGGTTTCAAAAGTTTTTCCACTAACTGCTCGGAAAAGTTTCAAGTGTTTTTCCCAACAATCAGAGGGAAGGACAGAAGGATCAATCATACTGGTATTTGCACCAGTGTTAATAAACCCGATAACAGGAACATATTTATTGAATTTGGAAAGAATGATTGACAATTTTAGCGAAGGTCTAGGAATGGCTGAAACATGGTTGACAGTTTGAACTATAGAAATGACTGAAATATCATCGACTGAAATATCATCAGAATCAGAAGATTTTACGATAATGAAAGCAGTCTGATCATCTTATTCTAACTGTACTAAAAATTTTGATTCAACATCTTCATTTTCAGATAACATGGAAGAATATTGAAGATGTTGTATGAGACGAACAGCTTTGGTAGATTTGTGAGGAAAGTTTCGAGCAAAGTGACTGTTGTACAAATTTTGTTGAACTCGCAAATGCACGAATCTATTGTAGTATAGACTAATGGTGACGAGTGTCGATCCCACAAGGAGGTGGATTTTAATTGTGTATAGAATTAATTTTGTAAATGGGTGGTTGGATTTTGTGGTAAAGGTGACTTAGATTATCCTAAATTAGAATTGAAATGGTAAGAATAAATTCTAAAATTGGAATTGAAATGATGAGAATAAATTGAAGAGAAATCTATTGAAATGACTTACTTGGGTATCTGGATCCGTATCAACATGCATCATGGACTAAATATTCCTTATTAATACCAATTAAATTATGAGGGGGAAATCCACACCTCTTGAACCACGCTCTAATCAATATGGTGCTAAGGACTTATCGTGCCAAATAATAATAACCTTATACTAGGGAGCCGGTGAAACTAAGGCGGTACTAGATAAGATTATGATTATTTATCAACGAGAAGTCAAAACATCCACAAAAACTAGAGGGGAAGAGAAAATAAATTTACCAAATAAAGCATATGACACATGTTGAGACTTCACCTTCAACCCAAGCTTGAAAGAAAATTAGTCACTCATAATTGAACTAAGGGCAAAATAGAAATTTATTAAAATACGTAGAAAATATAAGATGGAGAAGGAATTATAGAAAATGGAGTTCAAAAATAGATTCAGAGCTGTCAAATTAGGTGGGGAGGCCCCCTTTTTATAGATACATTGAGTAAATCGTGGCCATCGGATTAAAAACAATTTGGACGCTCAGGATTATGCCACGTCATCAGTCAACAGTATGCATGAACAGTACACGGTTTGACCATGCAGATGAACAGTAACACGGTTTGACCTGAGTGAATAGTGACACGGTTTGGTTGAAAATAATCCTGTGTGTTGCATGTACCGTACGTGAGATTTTTGGTCCACTGATATGCTGCCACGTCATCGATCAACAGTGCATAAGAATTTTAGTCCAACAGGATCATGACACCTCATTAGTCAATGCCACATCATTGGTCAATGCCACGTCATCGATCCGTCTATGTGAACAGTGCCGTGAACAGTAACGTAAACAGTACTCGTATATGTGAATAGTACTGTACATGTGAACAGTACCATTTTTCCTTTTATGCTCCTCTTAAGGTTTTCGAGCGTCCTGGGTTCAAAAGTGATGTCCGTTTTGCCATCTGATCTCTCGTTTATTGTGAAATGATCATGATACCCCTAAAATACATAAAATACTTAATTAAAATAAAACACACATAACTAAATTACAAGAAGCTTAAATACATAAAAGTAAGGGTTGTTAGTAAGACATAAAATGTAAAATAACGATTTTCTCCTTTATAAATATGCATTTTCTAACACTCAAGTGACCGTGTTTCTTATAGATGAAACAACGGTTGTGCTTTTTCTTTCTGTACTGGGAAGCATCTTTTTTTTTTTTAAATATCGGAGCAGTTTTTTAGAGGATGATTTTTTGTGGAAGTGTTTCTGAAAATGTCTTTTCTTTTTGGTTGGACAAACACACTTCTTTTTATCTTTGCACTCTATCTTGAGATAGGGTTTTTTGCAAGCTTGAGAAAAAGATTTTTTGTCTTCCATGAGATCTTTGAAAAATTCTTTTTGCTCACAAATCTTGTCAAGAAATAGCATTGCCATTTGGAAAATCTTTCCCAGAGAGATATCAGCTATGCTGAGAGTAGTGGCTGTGACTTTCCTTTGAAGATCAGGTTGTAACTCAGAAAGGGAGACAGAGGCTATGAAGACATGTTTAAGAGATGGCTCGTTGAACCCATTCAGCTTATAAAATAGAACACTCATCCTTTTGTAATGAGATTCCAAAAGGTGTCTTTTGAGCGAGCAACATTTTATCTGATGATACTCTTTTTTGTCTGCATCAGTGGAGGTAGTTTTTTCACCGATGAATTGTTCATGAATGATATTGAGTGTTGTGCCAATTGGAGATTGCATGAATTGGAGCTAACGATATTCTCCGAAGCTTTCTAACCAATCACGTAAAGAACCCATTGATCGGGCCATGAATTCACGGAGAACAGCTTGAAGTTGAGTATTAGGCTTGGTCCCTTGGAGGTCAATCCAAGTGGCAAATTCTTGAAGTCGAGCACACCATTTATGACGGGGAATGTCATCAAATGTGAACCAAGATGCTGAAGATGGTTTTGTTGAGTGATCAGGAACTGGTGGAGGCATTGATGGGTTGGACTCTGAAGGGTTAGACTCTAAAGGGTTTGACTCATAGATTGTTTCTGGCTCAGAGGAGTCAGAAGATGTGTTTTGTACAATATGATAATGATACTGATCCATTGGGCCTTTGTCTTTTTTGAAAGGTTCTAGAGTGGCTTTTGGTGAATCTTCTGGTGGTACCGAAGGAACAGATGAAAATGAAGTGACCTTTGACTTTGGTTATGAGATCTTGACTTTGGATTTTGATTTTTTAGGTAAAGATGGCTTTGGTTAAGTGGTACCGAAGGAACAGATGAAAATGAAGTGACCTTTGACTTTGGTTCTGAGATCTTGACTTTGGATTTTGATTTTTTAGGTAAAGATGGCTTTGGTTGAGGAGTTGGTTGAAGGTGTGAGAATCCAAAGACCTGATTGTAAACAGGTTGTTGAGGTCTAGATAGTGTGTAGAAAAGTGCATAAGTTTCAAAGCTCGGAGGAGGTACTAGTGTAGTTTGTGTTTGAGTAAAAAGTGATAAACGAGCCTTTTCAGTATCAATTCTTGCCAATTCAGCTTTGAGCTTTCTGATCTCTGCTTCTTTTTTATTAAACTCTGGACCCCAGATGTGGTTGTTAATCATTCGTCTGAGATCGGTGTCTAGCTTAGAGATACGATCTTATAGATGTATGTACATCTGATCAAGACGATTGCCGATTGAATCAACTTTAGTTTATGTTTGGGAGACTTGACTGGCAACTCGATCAATTTTCTTACCGAGTTGTTGAAGATTTTGATTCTAAGCATTAGCATTTTTGGTTTGCCAGTTTAAAACAGCTTCATACTGTTTTGGCTCTTCAGGTTGGCCAGAAGCCGTAACTGGGGATTGGACAAAAGGTTTTGAGATAACTCTTGTTTGTGTGTCTGGCTATTTTTCAAGTGGAGGGAATGATTCTTCATAAGATTGACTCGAAAACATCAGGCATGATCTTATTGGGTTGACATGAGGTTTGGGATCTGGTGGAGGTTGTGGAGGAAATGATTTGCAAGATGATTTTGGATAAGAAGGTTTGTTTTTCTTCTTTTTCTTTCTCTCATAACTTCCAATTCGTCATCAACATTTGTATCATCCAAGTAAGGACAATCTGGATTGCACATATGGGCTTCAGGAATATCTCATAAGAAGTGACCATTGATTTTATCTGGATATACTGGATATCCTTTTGATGAGAAACCATGAATGGGAAGTTTCTTTTCTTGACCAGTTTGAAATGCTATTATCAAAGCAGTGTAGGAAAGCTGTGAAGTGTCTGAAACAGGCTTGGTTTTAGGTGTTTGAAAAGATAGATTGACTTGACCATTTTGTCGTCTTTCAAACGTGGCTTATGTGGTTTGAACTGGTTCAGAGTTTTAGTGGAAATGCTCGTAGTTGGTCAACCATTCAAGAGGCCTGAGTTTGAGTAATTCTTGTTTCTAGATTTGTTTGGGAATTTAGATGATGGTTGGAATTGTGTCTGTGTCTGCTAGTATCATTAAAGCATCAGATGTAGTGTGTGGCATTGGAAGATCGAGTGCATGATTCTGTAATCGATACACTATTTGGTGATGAAGAGTTGCTATCTTTGATATGGGTGTTTGTTCTGCTCCTTGGAGTCAATAATGCTCTGATAAGTACGCTTTAAGACTCTAGAGTGCAGGAGGGGCATTCCAAGATAAGTTCCCAGATCATTTGTTATAGAAAATCCAAGCAATTCACCTATTTGTTTAGCCTTATCTGCTTTAACATTCTTAGAGAAAATAATCTAAGTTTTATCCTTGTTGACCTTGGCACCTGAGCTTGCACAAAAAGCATCAAGGACAGACCAAATAACTCTAGCTTGATCACAAGTTGCCTCAACAAGTAGGAGATCAGCAAAAAATAGATAAGTGAGGGGTTTCATTTCGAATAAGGCTCATTGGTCTCCAGTCTCCCATGTTTACAACGTGAAGAATGCCATGGCTGAGTCTCTCTATGCACAAAACAAAAATATATGGGGAAATATGATCCCCCTGCCTAATTTCCCTGGATGGCACAAAATCCTCGGTCATCTCCCCCTCCCATAAAACATTCATCATAACATGAGTAATACAATCCATGATGAATTGAACTATGTCAAATGAAATTGCTGCCTCCAATAGTGTGTCATGGATGAAACTCCACGTTATTCTGTCATAGGCCTTTTCTAAGACCACTTTAATTATCATTTGCCCCCTCTTACTAGTTTTCCGTCGCATAGAGTAAATCACCTCCTGAGAAATAATAGTGTTCTCAGTTATGTGACATCCTAGGACAAAACTTATTTGTTGAGGACTAACAAGATGAGGTAAGATCATTTTCAGTCTGTTGGCAATCATCTTGGTGACTATCTTATACACCATTGAACATAAACTAATGGGGCGATACATTTTTAAAGTTTGAGGATGATCATTTTTTGGAATCAGGACTAATAAGGTTCTATTAATCTCTGGAGGAACTCTACCATGACAGAAGATGCTCTTAATAAATCGACAAAGAGAAGGCCCAACCACACTGATGAGAACTATTAAGAGAATACCATTAAAACTTTAAGTGATCCTTTGCACATTCATGGAGGCCCAATTACAAGAGCTAGAGCTAAAAAGATGCAAGCTGGTTTCAATTGATTAATTGAGAAAATGTGGACTGAAAATGCAATTCGAGATTCAAGACATCATGAATTGGACTTGGAGAGAAGACAATGCATTGTTGCCATTATTCAAGCTATTGGGCAACAAAATACACAATTTGGATCTAATGCAGAAAAGGCAAATTTGGAATAAAACTGGTATTGATTGAGCTAGAACTAACGTGCAAGCTATATACCTTGGAAAGATAATTAAGTTAGCTTTCCAATGCAATTTAAAGAGCTAGATTTGGAGTTCTCTAGAAGGAGTTATGACCAATTTATTACAACTTATTCAGACTTGGGATTTCCAACGACTCCTTTGTTTATTCAACTTCATTGTTTGTTTTGTTCCAAGTTTGTCAATGTGTAAGGTAAGCCTACCATCAATTATGGTGGGCTAACATTAAGTTTGTCAATGATAGCATTAATTATGGTAGGCTAGCATTACGTTTGTCAATGACTAGCATTATTAATAGTGGGTTGGTGAAGACTTTTGAAGCATCTTTTGACAAACCTATACTTGGAGGGTTGTTCCAATGTTTCCATTTGTATTTTTAGGATCTTGAGTTTCTTTTAGCCTATATAAACTCAGTAAACTTGCTATGTAAGATAATTAGAGACTAATGATATTTGAATTTGAAAAAATTATTCTTTGTTTGGTTCTTTTGAGAACTAGTGAACTTATCAAGAATTTGCATTCTTGTGGAGTTTCAAATCTAGACTTATCACTCACCTTCTCATCTACATCTTGAGTGTGGCGTCAATATCATTCTCTATGCCTCTTGTTCATGTTTTCTTAAGCATTGGATCTAGGTTTTTTTTTCTTAAATATGTTTAGAACTTTCATGGGAAGTTGAAACTTCAAATTAAGCGTAGATTTCAAAGTTTGATTGTGGGGTTCACATCACACACCCCACTGAGATTGATAAACAATGGCGTGCAAACCATCAATCCCTGTGGATTTTAAGGGCTTTATACTAAAAATAGTGTTTTTTTAATTTCAACTTCATCTATAGGCCCTTGTAAGAAAGACAAACTATCTTTATCAATCATTGGAAAAAAGTCTCGAATATGGTAGTATTAAGGAGAGATGTTATCCTCAGTATGTAACTTGGAAAAGAACTGTATAGAATGTCTTTGGATAGCTTCAAAGTCATACAACCATTGTCCATTCTCATCTTTAATAGCCATAATCATGTTCCTCATTCTTCTAGTCAGAGTCTTTTAGTGAAAGAAGGTCGTGTTTCTATTGCCATGCATAATCCAATCTTTCCTAGACTTCTGCTTCCAAAGCAACTCTTCTTGAGTAAGAATTGTTGCAAGTTATCTTTTCAATTTTAATTCAAGACGAATAACCCCATTTGTAGTATAGCTCTCAAGAGTTTTTTAAATACCACCAATGCAAGCCACCCTTCTTTTCCTTTGGAAGATATTACCAAATGAATTTTTGTTCTAGTGAGAGACATTACTAGTGAAAGAAAGGGCCGATTGGAGGTAAGTGTTGAGTGTTAGAAAATGTATATTTATAAGAGAGAAAATCGTCATTTTACATTTCACGTCTTACTAACAACCCTTACTTTTATGTATTTAAGCTTCTTGTAATTTAATTATATGTATTTTATTTTAATTAAGTATTTTATGTATTTTAAGGGCATCATGATCATTTCACAATAAACGAGAGATCAGATGGCAAAACAGACATCACTTTTGAACTCAGGACGGTCGAAAACCTTAGGAGGAGCATAAAAGGAAAAATGGCACTGTTCACAGTACGGTACTATTTACATGTACGGTATTGTCTACGTAACTGTTCACGACACTGTTCACATTGACGGATCGATGACGTGGCATTTACCGATGATGTGGCATTGACTGATGAGGTGTCACGATCCTGTTGGACTATAATTTTTATGTACTGTTAATCGATGACATGGCAGTATATCAGTGGACTAAAAATCTCGTGTACGGTACATATATTACACAGGATTATTTTCAACCAAACCGCGTTACTGTTCAAGCCGGGTCAAACCGTGTTACTGTGCACCTGTATGGTCAAACTGCGTACTGTTGACTGATGATGTGGAACAATCCTAAGCGTCCAAATTGTTTTTAACGTATGCGCCATGTATATAAAGTCAAATAAGTAGTGCTAGCTATCTCGATGGAACTTAAATGAGGTGTTGACGTTCATGTATAAATAGCTTGAATGAAAAATTGAGGAAAATTTTGATCTAAATAAATATCTTGTCCTTTGTCATTTTACTACGCATACCAAATTTTTAATAAATTTTTGAATTGGCTAGCACTATTATAAATCTAAATCGTAAATACGAGATACTCTTTAATCTATTTAGTGGACGTACGAAATGTATATATTCCATGTTTAATTGGAATCTCTAATAAATTGCAATTGCTTGATTTTGATATTTCGAATTAATTGTTTGTATAATTTGTTAAGTAATTAGTACTTGTATTATCAATAAAGATATGATAGTCTTCACATTATTCAACGCCGGCAGTCGACAGGGTCTTGCGATTACAGGCCGAGTTTGTTGACTCGTTGACGTTGATGGTACAAACTACAAACGCAAACCTTTGAACTCTATGAAAATTAATTTAAACTAGAGGGGCATTCAATAATTATCCCAAAATATAATTGTAAAGAATAGAGACGGCGGTATACGCATCTCGATCATTAAAAAGTCCGTTCTCTGGATTAGATTTAGGGGTAGGGTTTACGGTATAAGCACTAGAGGCCAGAGAACAGAGAAAAAAAATGGAAAAAGGAAATGAGAAAGTGATGAGTTTGGTGCAATTGCCACAGAAAGCCATTAAAGATGTGCAGTTTAAGTTGAAGGAATTGGAGAATGGTTACAAGTCGTGGTTGGCGAAGCAGCCGTTGCCGGTCGAGGCGGCCATTGTGACTGCCACCACGGCGGTCAACGGTGCTGCAATCGGTGCTTTTTTGGGAGTTATGACGCAAGACCTTACTTCATCTTTACCCACTCCACCGCCTCAGTCTTCCCTCAATCCTGACGCCGTAGCTCCTTTCCAGCAAGTCCAGGTTCAACTAAGTAATTAGTTAATTAACTAATTAATTAATCAATTGTGTTTGAAGCCTTTCTTTCAAAATGATTGTAGTTCTCTTGCTTGCTTACGTTCAGGCTGTAGCTGGGGGTCCTTTGGTCCAAGCTCGTAACTTTGCTGTCATCACTGGTGTCAATGCTGGAATATCATGTGTCATGAAAAGACTCAGAGGCAAGGAGGATTTGCAGTCTAGGTGAGCTGAAACAATAACCTATAAAAGTCAAAAGTAGTTAGAAGACTCATAATAGGAAATTGTTGAAAATCTCAACCTTTTAGAGGTTTTAATTTTCATTAAAAATAGCTCAATATTAGTGCCTTGATATCTCTATGTGTAATTTATTGGCTTACGTTACATCCACTGATTGTAGCATGCTAAAGATTAACATGTTGGCATTAATTGTCAATGATTGATTTCATGAGTGCGAGTACTTTCCTGAAGGCTTGATATTAAATATTTGATTATCTTTCCAAGAATTTAGAGGTAACTTATAGAATAAAATCTGTAAGGTTAATGATGAAGCACGGGCAATGCATTCAATGGTTTTAGCAATAGTGGTTTCTTTTCTCTTTAACTGTATCTATTAAGCCTACTCAGGATAGGGTCAGTGGTTATCTGCCTCCTTTGGATTCATGTATATCCACCCCCGATTAAATCTGGATCTCCACATAACCTTATCATGTGTCATTTCTTAAATTGACAGTATTTTAAAGAGGCTTCTGTTTGGAAATGCCCATGCTTCACCCTTGTCAATTCTTGAAACTTGTTTCTATTAAACTTAACAATGCTAAATTGACTTATTTGTATACTAGCAAAATGTATGGAATGATTTGGTCATAGTTGTGTGCTAATCTTTAGACTGCTATTGACAAAGCATGTACATGATTAGTCGATGTGGTTGCAACAGATAGAGATTGTACTTGGAGACGGTTGTCTTTGTTTTCTTTCCATTACTTTCTCCACTTCCTCTCTTTCTCTCTCTATTTTTATTTTTGTAGTTCTACATCTTAAGAGGAGACATTCTTTCTTTGTTTATTGAAAATTTCATTTCAGAGATAGAAAAAGCACGTCTTTGTTTTCTTTCCATTACTTTCTCCACTTCCTCTCTTTCTCTCTCTATTTTTATTTTTGTAGTTCTACATCTTAAGAGGTGACATTCTTTCTTTGTTTATTGAAAATTTCATTTCAGAGATAGAAAAAGCATGATTCTAAAATGAGAAGGTCGTAGACATAAATGCAGAGGACTAGAGTGTAATGATGCAATATCAATAATGGATCTAATGTATGACAACCTGGCAAGATTAAGAACCTATTCGGTAGTTTTCTTAGTTGTGATGGATTAGGTTCTACTTGACTTATGTTGCAAGAACCCAGATGTTGTCTTCCCATCAAATAAATTTTACTTGACTTAGGGTGCGTTTGGGATTGAAGTTGGGCAGCTGTAGCTTAAAAGCTACAGCACTAAAGTGTTTGGTAAACACTAACTGCTGTAGATTTTAACCTATGTTGATATAATTTTTCACTTGTATAATATAAAATTTATTATATCTTTAACAATTTTGATAAAATTATTATTTAAAATTTATATTTACTATATATTATTAACTTTTATTTCATAATTACAGTTTTTTTTTCACAACAGCTGTAGCTTAAAAGCTACAGCACCTCAATCCCAAACGCACCCTTATTTGAGTCAGATATGGTTGCTTGCCTTGACTTATTTTATTTCTGAGGATCTGGAATACTTATTGAAGTAGATTACTTCATTTATTAAGTATAAATTTCTGCTAACCTATTTTATTTAAGAATTGGCCATTTAGTAGGGCTCTATGCTTTATTGTTAGTTAGACTCCAAATCTTTATGAATAATGGAATAGCGAAATATTGAATTTCCCCCGTTAAATTCCTTGTATTTTTCTTTTCTTTCTATCACTAAATTTTACCTTTGCTTTTTCAGAATTCCTTCCCTTCTCTTTTTTGGTTCTCTTCTCAAGGTTCCAACCAAAAACCTTTTGACCATGGCATATACCTTTTCTCTTTTTCAAAATTTATTGTCAAAAACAGAAGTACTAGATCCTCCCACACAGGCCTGCATGTTGCTACCACTACTATGGTCTTGGCACAAACAATCACCATCGTCCTCATCCAAAGTCAAGGATTTAACAATTCCCCAATTGAATCCCTGCCAATAAATTAAAAGAAAAAAATTAAAATAAAAAAAGACCCCCAATGAGCGCCAGAAATATTCAACCAGAGATATTATTTGCTGCCATTGCTTTTTGTTAACTTAGTGGATGTTCACCACCATTATACTAGCAATGTGACAAAGCTGAATCCTCAGTCTTGGAAGCTTGCCACCCTAAAATTCACTGTACTCATGCTTTTCATTCATGAGCTTGTTTTTGTCCGCCAACTTTGAATCTATTGCCATTCATCACCGACAGACTTTGCACATCCCTGTCATATCTATAGTTGGACGTGACTATCATGATTAAAGTGGCATTCTTTCATAGCTCATAAGAAACTCTTGCCCCCCAACATCCCTTCTCCGCCCTGTCTGTTTCTCTCTGGACCTTTTCATTTTGTTCAGGATTTTGCTATGTTGATTTTCAGGTTCCATATTTGATACAGGATTGTTATTTAAGAAAGTGCTGAAGAAATTGTTCCTGCTTGACTGTGTTTTTTCCTTTTTTGAAGGTTGACCTCTTGTAATTGATTTTATTAAGTTGCTTTTGCAGTGTGGTGGCAGCTTTTGGTTCTGGTGCAGCGTTTTCTTTAGTGAGTGGCATGGGTGGTGCAAATCCGGCAGCAAATGCCTTCACTTCTGGACTTCTTTTTGCAATTTTTCAAGGTTGCTCTTTCAAGGTAAGTGCTGATCATTTTGAGGAAGGATTAAATTATTTCAGTAGAAACTCAAATGGTACAGCATGTTCACTTCATGTTGAGTAACATTGTAGTATATTTAGGAGCATGTACCGGAATTATAATATCTCTTTGATGACATGCCAAAGAATGAAAATTATTGGCAACTGAAAATTATCATCTGCAAATGAGGTTCCTTATGATGTCTTAGTTTTGAATTTTGGGAGTGTAATATTCATTGGCCTATAGTTTATGGATCTTATCTATGCTGAGAACAAATTACATATGACCATTCAGATAGGTGAGATGTGGCAATCAACGCAGCGGCCCACTGCTGACGATGTGTATTATGCCAGAACAAGAGGCATGCTGGATAAGCTTGGCCTGCAGAATTACACAAAAAATTTTAAGAGAGGCTTGTTAACGGATAGCACTTTGCCTTTGCTAACTGATAGGCAAGTAGTTAAATCTTTGTTCGATTAAATTTTTATCATATATGTTGCATACTGTACATATTGCGTAACTTTATGTCCTGATATCTTCAACTGTCATTGTGTGTTTCAGTGCCCTTAGAGATGTGAGAATCCCTCCCGGTCCAAGGCTTCTTATTCTTGATCACATTCAGAGGTCTGTTAATTGTCCATGAATAATACTATTGACCCTTGAATCATTGATTTTATCTCAATTGTGATGATGAAAACGTTTTTGTCTTTAGGGACCCTGAGCTGAAAAAGAGTCGATGAAGCTGTGGCTGAACTAATGATGTCAAACTTGTTTAGCATTGAAGAGTACCTTTCTATTTATGGGATTTATTTCAGGGTAATAGTTTTTATATTTTAGTTTCTAGTTTGTCCGTATGATACAATTGCTACTGTTAAATAATTTCTTCAAACCTAATGCCAGATTTGAAATTTTGCTTTGATTTCATCTCCAAGTGAGCTTTAAAAACATGATAAATTAGTAGTTTTCTTCAGGCTGCTGGAGTGATCATCTAGCTATACAGTGTTGCAGCGGATGCGATTATGCCATCTTATGGTAATATTAATATGTATGGGTGTGTTTTGCGCATGGGATTAGACAGCATTGTATTAACTAATGCAATCTGGCTAGAGGTGGTAAAAATACTCGTCCGGTCCGGACCTGGACCATACCCGGACATTGCGGGCATGGTATTATTCGGTCCGGGTATAGAGTCGGGTCGGTCTTGGGCATCACTTGATAAATCCGGAACTCGGATTTTATTTTTAAAAAATTATAAAAAATATATATATTAAATATTTTATATTTATTTGACTAATTTATTATACATATATAAAGTTTTAAACACTTAAAGTTTATATTTTCATGTCAAATTTTATTGAAATAAATTTAAAATTTATAAAATTATTAAAAAATAAAAAATATATACACAAAATATTTAAAAATATAAAATTTGGATACTCGGATTAAAATTCGGATCGAACCCAGATTCGGATCGATTGTATCTGGGCAGGATCCTGTCATGGCAATACCCGGATCCGGTCCGGGATTTTGCCATCTCTAAATCTGGCCCATGTTTGGTAAATTTTAAAATTGCATTGTGGCGTAATTGGTGTATTAGCAACCCCTCGCCACCTGGGGGCTTGTGTGGGTTACAAAAATTAATAAATTAACAAATTACAAATATTATTAGCGAATGTAAGCTTACTGGAATACTGTCACCCTTGACGAGGGACTACTGCAGCCAATGATGACCGCCTTCTGCCATTGTTGTCGTTTAGTGACCGTGATGTATTTTGACCTAAAATTTTGGTATTATTGAAATCTTTATCGCTGGATCTGTGCAACAATATTGTAAAGGAGGTTTCTTACTTCTTAAATTTATCGTTAAAGTCTTAGATTAGATAAATTGGATTGTAAATTTCCATCGAACAAAAATTTATCTCCTGATGGTAGTTATGATGCTGCATAGATTTGGCGATGAAGATTCTAATGATACAAAAATTTCTTCCAAAAGATACTAGAATACAATGGTTGATACGACGTACCACATACGATGGCCAGCGGGCGGTGGTTAGCGGTCAATGTGGCAAAAATCATTACTTTAATTAATAAATTTAATATAAGCAATAATAAACGATTAAATTATCTTCAATTAAAATAAAATATACTATTATCAATTAATAAGATATTATATTATATTATATCACATCATATTATCAAAATATTATAACATAATATTTTATTATAATATAATACAATTATCTATTCGTATTTTTGGTTCGGTTCAAAATCGAACCGAGTTGAATACACACGCTTCAATCAAGGATCTTAAATTTGTTAATATTTGAAAAAATTATTAAATCGTATGGTTTAAGAGTATAATGACCGTAAAAGGCATTAAATCACATGATTTAATAGTGCAATGAATAATACTATCAAACCATGTGGTTTAACATTTCAGACTCCAATAAAATATGGCACCTTGAACTAGATCAGCAAATGTTCCATAACCCCCCAACTCCTTTATCTTCCCTTTCAATTCCACCGTTTGTCTTGGAGCTGTCTTCTTCAGCTATTAGCAACTCCTTGTTGTGTCATAGATATTGTATTGTTATCGTTGTTCACTCGTTCTCACTGCTAGTCACATTGCAAAGTCATGTCATTGTCGTTGCCATCCTCATATCTTCTTATTGTAGAGGTTGCTTCCTGCTTCTTGTTGCTTCTTTGCAGATTACATCAGGGTGAAGATGAGTATCGACAAATATTGATTAATTGTAATTACATGAGTATTTTTGTATAAAGTATGGAGTGGTTATATTTGAATTAGGTTAGTTAAAAGAATTAAATTTAGGTTAACATTGAAAATTTTTGCTAGTTAAAGGGGGGAAAAAACTAAATAATTCAATTTGGTTCTTTGGTTCGCTTTCAATTTTGAGGAACTAAATTAGGTAAAGCCTTATGAATTGCACATCCACAGCGACTTTTCCATTGGTGATCAATAGTGTGGCCAAAGGTCTAATATATCCTCAAAGAGGATTAAGACAAAGATGCCCTTTATCACCATATCTTTTCATTATTTATGCAGTTGTCTTTTCAAATTTGCTCATGCAAGCAAAAAAATACAACCTAATTCACGGATTGAGTTTTAGCATAATCTTCTTCATTTCTTATGCTCTATTTGTAGATGATAGCTTGATCTTTTCCAGGTCTTCTGGTGAAGATTGCAAAAACTTAAAAAGGGCTTTTAATGCTTATGTTGTTGCTTCGGGTGAGATTTTCAACTATGGGAAATCTTCAATGTTTTTCATTAGTAATACAAATTAGAGACAGGTGGAGGATGATGAGATTAAGGATAAAACTATCACAAGCACATGGGATGAGGTATATTCAGATCCTATTCAAGTTCCAGTCGGACCTGTTACAAGAGCTCGAGCAAAGAAATTCAAAGAAGCGCTTAATGAATTGATTTAAGCAACTTTGGCTCAATCAAATTCGTGGAGGCCCATTGAAGGAATCGCACATGATAAATGCATGATTCAGACTTTTGAAGTTTCCAAATACTCTTGAAGTTTCCAATACTCACTTCCATGAAATATGGAGTTGTTGGCTTAAACATTATGGCAAGACAATATATTATTTTCCTTTTTTAGATACTTTCTCGTTTCTTGAGGAGGCTATTAGGGAATCAAATCAGTTATTTCTATTTTAATCGCCTAGTTTCCATTTAATTGATGTAAGGCATTTAAGACAATTAGGATCCTGATTTAGTTTAAATTCTTTCCTATTTACTTATATTAGGATTCTGATTTGATTTAGATTCTTTCCTATTAGGGAAGATTTGATTTTTGGGTTAGAATTTATTTCAAAAAATTCTTGTAACCAACCCTATATAAAGTACTCATATTCAATAAACAGAAAAGAAGTTTTTTTATGCAATTGGTGAGAGAGTTAATTCTCTTTGGTTCTTTACGAACTCTTTGAACTTATCGGATTTCCATGGTGTTCAAATTCTTGAATTATCAATCAAACCATCTATACCTGATTGTGGCGTCTTCACATACCAAGGTTCGTGCTTTCAATAAGCATTGGGTCGAGGTTCCATTCCATTCCTGGTTTCGATTCAATCTTGGGAACAAATTGATTAGGGTCGTGTCAATTCTTGACGAGGTTCGTATCATTTGGTATCAGAGCCTAGGCTCCAAGATCATATATATCTATCTTTGTTGTTTTTTATTCTTGTTTGAATTTTTCATCTTGTTCTAGTATCTATTAAAAATATATATATATCGTGAACAGTGCCGCATGAACAGTGTTTTTAGGGTTTCCTTTTAAAATCAATTTTGCATCTTTGTGGTTTAATTCTCCTTAAATCCACAAGTTTTACCTATTCATTTTCCTTAAAGAAAAAAAAAACTCGAACCTACTCTTAAAATCTTTCATTTTTTTTTCATTATTTGTGTCTTGGAAGTCTAAAACAAGTTTTACCCCATCGGTGAAAATTTTGCCTAAAATCAAAACTCGACTTTCGTACACATTGCCTTCTTACTCTTGAAATTAAATTCTCCTTAGTTGTCATCTTTGTGAATTGCTTTTGAAATCCTGATATTGGTTTGATTAGTTTGATAAGAACCGAGTGAGGATTACTAAGAGTGGAAAAAGGCAAGAGAGTGTGAGTGTATTAGAGGGTAAAAGCCAATAATTTGAATGAAACACGAGTGGAATTGAGTGAGTCATTTTTCTTGAGTGAAACTCGTAAGGAAGTGAGGTGAGGTCCTTCCACATTATTTCCAACGTTCTTTTGCAGATAATAGCTATGTCTCACAACTTAGAACAAAACAAAAATGAAGAGGATCAATCCGCAACTACTCAGAATTTACAAATTCAAGCATTGATGGGAGAGATGAGAAGGATGATTAGGGCTGAATTAGAGTTCATCCACAAGCGTTTGGATCGGGTGGAGAACACACGTCCAGGGTAGCCACAACCCGTTCCCCAAGCACATAAGAGAGAACGAGATCTAGCTAGAGGAAAGTTTGATGACTATTATAGGGATAAGTATGATGAAAGAGAGGACTTAGTGGGTAGCTATAGGAGAGATGGACAAGGTAGGAGAGCTAGGAATAAAGATGATGGATTGAGTGGCATAAAGATGAAGATTCCATCTTTTCAAGGAAAGTTTGACCCAGAAGCATACCTTGAATGGGAGAAGAAAATGGTGTTTAGATTTGACTGCCACAATTATTCAAAGGCAAAAAAAAGTAAAATTGGATGTGATTGAGTTTTCTGACTATGCTATTACTTGGTTGGATCAGCTTGTTATAACCAGGAGGCGAAATAGGGAACGTCCAATTGAGACATGGAATGAAATGAAATCATTGATGAGAAAGTGTTTTGTACCTAACCACTATTATCGAGACTTGTACCAAAAATTACAACGTCTTACACAGGGTAGCCGAAGCGTTGAGGATTATTATAAAGAAATGGAGATTTCCATGATTAGAGCAAATGTGGAGGAGGATAGAGAAGCTACCATGGCACAATTCTTAAATGGACTTAATCGGGAGATTACAGATAAGGTTGAGTTGCAACTAGGGGTGGGCAAAATATTCGACCCGATCCGAAAAATTTCAGGTTCGGATCGGATCGGGTGGTGAACAAAACCCGATCGAGTGAAATTGTCACTGTTGAGTGTTAGAAAATGTATATTTATGAAGGAGAAAATTGTCATTTTACACTACAAGTTTTACTAACACCTTTACTTTTATGAATTTAACCTTCTTTTGATTTAATTCCGTGCGTTTTATTTTAATTAAGTATTTTATGTATTTTAGGGGCATTATAGTCATTTCACAATAAAGGAGAGATCAGACGGCAAAACGGACATCACTTTTGAACTCAGGACGGTCGAAAACCTTAGGAGGAGCATAAAAGGAAAAATGATACTATTCACATGTACGGTACTATTCACGTGTACAATACTGTATATGTTACTGTTCACGACACTGTTCACATAGACGGATGATGACGTGGCATTGACCGATGATGTGGCATTGACTGATGAGGTGTCACGATCCTGTTGGGCTAAAATTCTTATGTACTGTTGATGGTGACGTGGCAGTATATCAGTGGATGAAAAATCTCGCGTACGGTACATGCATCACATAGAAAAATCTCGCGTACCGTGTTACTGTTCATCCGGGTCAAACCGTGTTACTGTTCACCC
>MKYO02003039.1:0-38577 GCA_002013955.2 Citrus medica
ACATTTTTTAAAATCCAAAAGCATGGCCGGCATAGCCTGACATATAGATCAAGTTAAGTTACTAAAAGCCAATCGAACACACGTAAGTTTGCTAGTGATTTTCTCATTATTAACGCAGATATATTTTGCATTTTGAACATATAAAATTCATGAAAGATTGAAGCTCACGAGCGTTTAGGATTATGTTACCGTGTTATAGTTGCATCTAACTATTGGATGCAGTTAAATTAATAAAGTTTACTGACATCCAACGATTAATGTAACTATAACACAGTGCCACAATTACATCTAAAATTTACCCGAGCATTTAAGCATCAAGTATATATTGAAAATATAGAAATAGAAAAGATGGGGAAATAACAACTACCCCATAAGAATTATGAAAATGACGTGGCCCCACATGTCTTTGATAAAGTTGGCAACTGTTTATGAAATTTGCTACTTTCAAAATATAAAATTAGTGTTTCTTTGAAAAGAACGTGCAACTATCTGTTTAGAATGGATTATTAAGTGATTATTTAATTTTATTAAATTTTTATTGTTGTTTGATTTTAAAAATATAATATTTTATTTCTACGGATAAAATATTAAATTTTAGGTTTTTAGAAGTAAAAATTAAAAAAAATATTTGTTAAATATTAAAATGTCTAAAATATCATTTATTTATTTATTTATTTGACAATCTTATTTTATTTTTTCATAATATAACTTTAAAAACTTATATATTAAAGTAATTTTATATTGTTAATAAAAACTTTCATTAACAATCAAACAATTAAAATTTATTTAATAAAAATTTATACTTACAAAAACTCTATTTAAATAAAATTTATTTAAAAAAGTATACAAAATGCAGCCTAATTGAATAATCATCTTGGATCATCTAATGATTTGATCAATTACTAACACATTGACGTAATCTAGGGTTTTTTTTTTTGTGGAAATAGTGAGCTCCAGCTGCTTGGTTGCATTGCGCGTAGAAGAATAAGTCAAGGTATACAAAAGTTGAGTCATTGGGCAGTCAGTTGTGGATTATTAATCTTTTATCTATTAATTACGTTTAATGAATTAACAATTTTATGTTGTAAATTGGTTGGCTAATTATGACATTTACGCACCGGGTCTGGTAAAGCTGGAAGCCTTTATGAAGCCACTTGATGACTTGGTCACCGAGCTAGCTTGCAACGATGAGATACACAATTTGTCTTTTCGTTATGCAATTATAACAAGTGGGTTTTGATTATCTGACGCAAGTTGCTGCTTTCGTTGATCGGACGGTGTTCATTCGTTAAGTTGCCTAATTTTTATCATCATCGAAACCGGTCAATAATAAGGTTGGTGGAACCTGCAGACTGAAGGGTCAACACATTCAACGTTGACTGCGGGAGTCGTCGAGTCAGTCTTGGCCTGCATGATGGCTATATCCTCTGTTTTAGAAGACAATGTGAAAGCTTTGCGTGAAAATATTACACTCCAAAACGACGGCGAATTGGAATATTCTTCCGATGATTTAGTTTTATTTTACCGATTGTTCTGATGGATCAGTTTCAGAACAGGGATGTGATGTTGGTTTAAACTTTAAAGATTGATTGGATTATTCCACGGAGCCGGTCCAAGGCTCTTTAATTAAAGCAAGGATTTAATAGACATTTGCTTTGGCAGATGATGGTGACACTGCGGAGGCACAAAATGCCGACGGATGGCGCTTTTACAGAGCTTTTGGGCCCATTCTTATGACGGAGGCAAGTCAATCAGTCATGGCCCAATGTTATTTCTTGAATGATTTGTTGTTAGATTATGCTCTAGTATTTTAGCTGTCGAAAAAGATTCCAATTCCCTGCATCAGTCTTGTACTTCATTCCAGTTTGAATTTATAAACAAGATCCTAATTTAATTTATACAAAGCATATAAATATCAGGAATTTACTCTATTAAGCTTCTCCAACGTGTCGCACCAAAGTCTTCCGTTGTATTATTTTTATTTTTTTTTTGGTTATATTTCTCGAGTACTTTAAATTCCAAGTTTAAAGTAAGTAATGCAACGAAAAAGATAACAATTTAACAGAGAACGCTTTATGTTAAAGTGACGAAATACTTAAAAAATGCCACAAAAGCTTGGTGCGACAAATCAAGTATTAATGGACCCGAGGCACCATAATCTTGGAGTCGAAATAGATAGAACTTTCTGAATTCTGATAGAGAGAAAAATAAAATAAAAATAAAGAGTAGATAACAGCTTCTAATCAAATATTGTTTTCCTATCGTTAATCAGACAGATGACAATAGTATACAAGGTATGAGCATTGTGTATATTTTTGTACAACTTTTTAACGAAAAAATTCAAATAAATTACATATAAACGGTGAACGAATTAGCTCCTCTTCCTAATGTATTTATTGTTATTATTTTTCCTTTAATGATCTACTCATTTCGACAAGTGAGGGGGCAAAAAATGAAGGGAAAAAAAAAAAAAGCTTACACAATTCTTATCCACAGAGATGCTATTGCTAATTAGTGGCTTCAAAACCCAGCACTTTTCTTAGAGCCCAAGAGCTCGAGACTTCAATCAGATCTTCAATTTTGGCCAATCTAGCAACTTAAAAAATAGGGTTAATTGTGCAGCATCAGGAACAGTGTCCGGACACTGGAATGTCAGAAATCTAGTCGAGACTTGGGAGCCGGAGGGACTTGTCTATATGATATTCAAAAAGAGTTTCTGGCTCAAGCGTATTCATTCTGCTCTTGAGAAACTTCTATCTAGTTGGTTAGGTGCAAGACTTGTAAAGCTTCCCTGAGAAGGTTGATCACTGGCGGGCGTATCTGATGACTCTGATGTCTCCGTCTCACTCTCTGCATAAAGAAACTCAAGATTAGGAAAAAAAAAAGATCAGCAATAGGTAAATGCCTGTGAGGTATACATGTGGATTGGGGTTGTAGGATGCCTTGTGGTAAAGATGTCAATACCCCATCTCACATCAACCTCGGAAGAGATCAAACTTAATTGGTGTTTGTACTTTGGAACAAAATGTGTAGTAAACTAAAAAATGTCTATAGATAGAACAAGAAATGACCACAATATACAATGAATGCTGCAAAAAGAATATAAATAACCAAGAGGTAATATTACCAAAAAGTGTCTTCACAGAGGGCCTCTTAGGTTTATTGTTGGTTTTCTTCAACTCAGCTGCAAGGAGAGTGAGAAACAGAATTACTTGCAAAGACACGCTAAGAAAAAGGGAAAAAAAGGAAGAAGAAGAAAATGGAGAAAAAGAAGATGAACAGTTCACCATGACAATGGATTAAACTAATAGGATATGAACATATATACAAGCTATCTGCAATTCTGTGGGTAAGATTCCTGTTCATCTATATCCCAAATAAAATATATGCAGATGAATGAATATAAAGCTGTCACCAACCTACATAACGTAGAAAAGTATTTATATTCACATATGAGAAAGAGCAATACCCATTCCAGGCACTTGATAATCATTGACAATTTCAAAGTTCTTGTAAGTATAGCCCACAAAATTTATGTCCTTTGAAGAGAGCATCTGCGTAATAGATGAACGGTGAGAAAAAAGTTCCACAAAGGGATAACTTCTCGTAATCCTTGAATTTATCTTTCATGCATTATTGTCTATTAAAACATTCATATTCCACTAAAATGGCAAAAGCAAGAATTCACACTTTTGCAGGTCAAAGCATTGAAACGAAAGATGCTAATATACAAACAAATTAGTGAAAATTAACAAGCTGAATAATAAACCATGCTTACCTTCCTCCATGGCCCAGTCTTTGATGAGGTCTTAGTCTGGTTGTCAGACTGCATATCCCAAAGAAACACAGAGTATAATTAGCAACAAACAAGTGGCTCCATAAAACCATGAAGAAATTTAGGACAGTTGTACCTCTTCAAACTTCTCAAAATTTTGAGTATCCAATTCATCATTGACTTCAGGGATAAACGCAGCTTCCATTTGGTATATCCTAGCCCAATCAACACCATCAAACCATGGATGAACCTGAAAAATGGAAAGGCAAAGAGGTCATTTTTGGCAATTAGCTTATCCAAAAAATTTAAGGACCGAAACTTGGACACCCCAGACAACACCTTAATTTCATCTGCGCCTTTTGCTCCTAGTCTCTGGTTGACATTACACAAGAGTTTGCTAATGAGATCTTTTGCCTCTATAGATAATTTTGCTTCTTCAGGAAACTTCAAATGTGTTCTCCAGTTTACTATCTGTATAAAACAAAGTACAGAAGAATAAGAGTGTAATTCTGCAAATGAATCTCTCTTCCCCCCCCCACTTTCTTTTTTTGGGTCAGCTGGTTGGGGACAGTATGAGGCTTTGCAGCTAACTTAACATCTAAAAATGACTATGGCACAAAACAAGTCAACGGTTTGGATTAACAATAATTTAAGTTACATTGTGCATAAAATTGTTGCAACATCCATGGAGAAAGGAACAGTTCAAAGGACTTGATACTACAGATTGTAGGAAATGTAACTGTGATTAAATTAACTCTTTTTACGTACCTTCCTACATGTTGACATTGGATCATCCGAATAAAAAGGTGGATATCCAACTAGCATTTCATACATAATAGCACCAAGTGACCACCTATGAATTAAATAAATAACCAAAGTCAGGATGATACATATAGCTCCAAGATGGAACGAGCATCTATGAACATTATAATATTTCAATATCCACGACACTAACAGGTGCAAATATATTTAGATGGTGTCATCATACGGAACCAAAAAAGTAAAAGAGCTGATCAATGTGTTAAAATATCAAGAAAAAAAATTGGCGTGATGTGAGCAACCAGCAAAATCAGTTTCCACTGGAACGATGATTTGTTTCAACTGTTATGCAGAAGAAACTAAGATTAATTTACTTCCATGAGTCAGGAAATTCCAAATGCTCGTCAAAGAACCTGACATACTCACCAGTCACATTCCATGCCATAACCTTTCTTCAACAAAACCTCTGGAGCAATGTAATCGGGTGTACCAACAGTAGAATAAGCCTGCAAAGTCATGACCAGTCACAGACAAAATAAATCATAAGATGCCTTGGTCATTACAAACTCTGGCAAAAGCTCAACAATCAGTTTTGAAGTACGTGAAAGATAATGGCTGTCTTTGAAAATAAAAACATGAAGTACATCCTTCAAATTGCCAAATAATGGACAATGTGCCCAGAAGAGACATTTTTTTCCAAATAGAATGTTTGCTAGGCATAGTAGAAACAGATGAATAACTTCATATCATATCATTTGTTGGTTAACAACATGAACAGAATATGTTAATCTTTGGTCAACAAAAATCGTGACACAGGACAAAAATATCATAGTTTTGAAGAAGCAACATTGTATTTCCACCGCTCATAATCCCATCAGTGCCAAATGAGTTTCTCCAATCCCAAATCACAAGCAAAGTATGCTGATGTGAACCCAAAAGTAACCCGGTAAAAAACCCACTCTGGTCCAACAAACATGATTTTTGGGCAGGATAGAGTAGAAATCATACCCTCCAACTAGTAATTTGGTCCTAAAACTTATATTTTGATTATAACAAAATGAGAGGTAAACATAGCATACGTAATGGCAGAGAACTTACAAGCATTCTTCTATTCTTCTGCCAATGTTGTAGTTGCTCTTGTTGTGTGCGTTTCGGTGCGGCAGGGCGTTCATTATTCTGTGAAGACCCATTGAGGTTGTTCCCAATTGTAAAATCCTGCTCTTGGAGAGTACTGCAATCTAATGGTTTACAGAGTCCAAAATCAGAGAGTCGTAAGTGCCCATATTTATCAAGCAGCAAGTTGTCGGGCTTGATATCTCTGCAACATTTAACATCCAAAAAGCTCAGTCCATCCATTCCAAAACAAGATTATTGATTTTTAAGTACCATGTACAATTAAACCCATATCAACCTCATATTCAAGCACAAACCTATGGATATAATGGTGTTTATGGATAGACTCAATAGCCAAAACTGTCTCTGCAACATAAAATCTGGCTTCATCTTCAGTCAAGGTATCCTTTCTCATAAGTAAAGTCATCATATCTCCACCAGGTAGATATTCCATGATTAGATAAAGAAACTCATCATCTTGAAAGGAACAGTAGAGTTTGACGATGCAATTGCTATCAACCTCAGCAAGAAGATTCCTTTCAGCTCTTACATGCTCAACCTAAAAAAATTAGGAAGTTGATTGACAATCAATACAGTGGAAACAACCTCAGTGAAACAAATTGGCAAGCTATATAAATGCATGCGTACCTGTCCTCTCCGAAGCATCTCAGATTTCTTAAGCTTTTTCATAGCATATACATGACCAGTTGTCTTTTCCCTACAAACTCTAACCTGCAGGATAGAACAAATGTTCAATGCAATACATAGGACAAACAACTTATTCAATAACACAAAGTAACCCAGAGATTATCATGACTAGATGGATATCTGTATACATCCACCAGAGACACGATATAGCAGACATGAAATGACAAATAATTTAGTGCGCAATGGCTGCAATATTTGAAACGTTGAGGAGATGCATTACATATCAAAATGTCCTAGTGCCCTGAGGCAATTAGGATATTTGCTTATGCTAAAACCACTCAAAGGGACTCTGAGAATAATCAAGTCATGCAAGAAGACAGGCCAATTGCTGTCAGGAACAAGTATAAGGCCGTTATAACTTGACACGATCAATATATGAGCTACAAGCATAAGGAAGCTACAGGCAATGCTACATATGAGCTACAAGCATAAGGAAGCTACAGGCAATGCTAATATTGGTTGTGGTGAAAGTATTATTAAAATCAACAGCTATAAAGGGCACAAATTGCGGAAGCACCCACAGTGTGAAAACTACTGTGATATGTTAAAGATAGCAAAAAGTACAATAAAATCACTTGAAAATAAGATCGTAAAATTTAACATGAACAAAAAATACCTCCCCAAATGCCCCCTTTCCAATCATTGTCAGCAATTCAAAATCATCAGCACCCATTTTATGCCTCTGAAGACGCATATATTCAGTTTCCTTCTTCTCCAAGAACTTAAGTAGGTTATTTTGATCTTCCTCAGATACATCAGCATCAGCCAACTTTTTTTCCAGTATATTTCGCCTATTCAAAATAAAAATTTGAAATTTCTCAGCCTAATATTTGAGGAAAAATGAAAAACTCTATGCATGAGAAAATACAGTTCAGCCCAATTGAAGGAAACAAACCCATTTGTCACTGAACAAAGGAAAGTAGGAAAACACCGTCCAAACATATCATCTGGCTTTGAAAGCAAAAATGGTAAATTTCCTAGACAAGGACAAAGTGTTCAATGGCCAGAGACGTCTAATGGGGGGAAACAAAGATTCAATAAATAAACAAAAAAGTAAATTCAATAAAAAGCAGTTACCAATAACTCCCAGAACTTGGTCAAACTACTTTAGCAAAAACAAACTCTACCAACTTAATCATTCCCAGTCAAAGTCAGCAATATTTTGACAGCAATTGCTAAAATTCTATTTAATAGAAGAAACATTATTACATCATACACAGAATTTCATAAGCAACTCATGTTCTTAAACATGCCATTTCCAAGACGAGAATCAAAACCCATAACACATTCACACAGACGTTCTTAATGATGGATATAGAATGACCAAATACTTGGGGATCATCTAAGGTCCAAACCAAACATTTTAAAATGTACAACCATCTAGAGGTAGCAACAAGAGAAGGTAAAGTCGAGGTAAAAAGTTAGTCAATCAAAGATCTCATCATCATGATGAGAAGTAACCACCATGCACCCACCTCTCCCTTCTCTCCTGAAGATTCTTCATTTGCTCCTTGTAATGATTTTCAATATACTGCTTAGCCGCCGCAACCTTCTGCTTGGTAACATTGGACAAAGCTTCTTCATCGGTTGACTCCTCGTTGCTTCCATTGCCACCAGCCTCCTTCTTCTTCCCCGAACCTCTCATCTTATCTCGCGGTTGCAGCTTCTGCAACCAACTCCTCGCCGAGTCCATATTCTCTCACTTTTAACTACTATAATAGCATCTCAAATTCAGAAACCACTCAATTGCGCATAGTCTGCGAATTAACAAATGCAACAAATTAAACGAATTAAACAAAAAATTCAGCGCAAATTTGACCAAATTAGTGATAGATAGCAATACCTCGGCGATTGAAATAAAGCGAAATAAAAATTAGCTGAAAAAAAAAACTGAATATAAATTAAAACACCTAAAAGTCTTAGATAATGCGAAAGAACGTAGGCTGAGAAATCGGGTTACCGCGAAATTTGTGTCGTTGATGATGAGATCCACCAAAAACTGAAACAAATAAATTTTTTTTTGTTTTTCAATTTTACTTATATTTTTATTATTTTGATTTCTTTGTTGTCCGCGTGATTCTCTCGTTTGTATCTGTGCATTGTCCCGGTGCAAGCCTTCCATTTTAAATAGGCTTTCCCCTTTGATCCCCTTTGATCCCATTTTTTCTTTTTTCTTTTTTGGGGCGGGGGGCGGGTATTATTATTATTATTACTATTAGTTAGTTTACAGTTTTTGAAGCGTTGGATCCCGCGAGAAACTGATCCACGAAGATTCGATGGGGGCGGCAGGCTCGTGTCCTGTGTCCATGACCATGATGTGGAGTGTGCTGGGTGCGGGTGCGCAATGTGCCCCCACCGTATCGAATAAATTATTTATTTGTTTTAATTCAAATTTTTAATTTTTTTTTCCTGATCATAATCATTCATTCGTGCATATTGTACAAAATTAGATCATCATATATAATGTTAGTTAGATTACGGTTAAATTACAAGTCACATTTCGTTTCTTACAAAAATAATTATGTTTCGCCATCATTCCACCTCAAAATGATGGCTTTGCTTAAGATTATTGTCCACGAGCGTAATTTGTTTATATTTTTCCTCATTGTAAAATCTTAAATATAGGATCACTTTTTATTAAATTGCTTTGGATATAGGTTGTCATCTCCTATAAAATTCAATTGACACCAACTTGCATGTAGTTAAGGAGACTCACAAAATTATTAAAAAAAAAGTAAAATATTTTTTAAAAATGACAAAAACCATCCTACAAATTTTTTTTATACAAAAAAAATAAATGTAATATTTGCTCACTTTTAGATGAGTTTCTAATAAACTTAAATAGTTATTTTTTGATTTTTCACAAATTTCAAGTAAAATGTTATTTTTTTTAATTTAATTGACAATCTATTATATTTAAGTCTAATAGAATCTTTTAAATCAATCTGTGATGGCACAAATCTTAATACATGAGTCCATCATAAGATATGCAACACTATTCATAGAACCTTAATTAGTATTACATTTATAATGTATGCTCTCACATAAATCATAATATGGCAAATACACATCAGCTTAATTGATGTGGCCATGACTTATAATGATTATGATATAGTGGGCTGGTTAATCTCTAAAAACAATAAACACGGATAAGTAGGGCCAACTCTAAAGTATTTTTTGTGCAGTTTTTTTTTACATTCAATCGATTCAATATTCAATATTCAAAATAAATAAATAAATAATTCATAATTCAATCAATTTTTAAGTTAATTAACAAGATAGTAAGAAAATTCAAAAAAGAAAAAGGTGGTTAAGATAATATTTCTTCGTACATTCTTTATAAATGTAATTTTAAGAAACTATTTTTTTTAACTTTGGAAGTGAGCTAATAAATGTAATAATTTTCTTTATAAAAAAAGCACAAGAAATTTTATAATGTTCTTTTTTAATGGATAAACAATTTAATTTTTTTTTAAATTAATAATGAATTAACAATTAGACGGTACAATTGATTGTACCTCTTTAACATTGAGGTTATCAAATATAGAATTTGTATACGAATTCTTAATTATAGGATAATTATTGATTAAAGATAGGCATGAAAAATAAATATTTTTATTATAAATAACTTAAAAAAATCTATTAATTTAAGTATATAAAAAAAATACCATTAAAGAATAAAATCTTCCTAGCACATGGGACTCGAACAGTCCCAAAGGAGACTTCTTTACATGTAGGCCTTAAGCATTAGCCTAATTTACCTATATTTAAAGCTACTCCTGGAATGAAAATACACGATGCCATGATGCATCCATCATCTCTTCGTCATCTTCCTCTCTCTCGCTTACCAAAAACAGAACCTAACAAAGGCAAGTGAGTTTTTTCTTGCAGCAAGAGCATTATGGGACCATCATTAGTTCCAGTGTTCCACTGAAGTTACATGCATCACTTTCTCTCATCTTCTTTTTTCACTAAACGGTGCACTTCTAACTGGTAACTCTTAATCCTAACAGAATGCACATGTTGATAACCAAAAATCATTCTAAATTTCATGCAAAATACACTCTTTAGTAAAGATTTGAGTTGGGTCCACTAATTTGATCTATTTTGTGGGAAGCTAGAGGTCAACAGGATGAAATGGGCAACATTCCAAAATCAAAAGCAGCACTCAGCTGAAAAAGTGCTTTGCTGCTTGTGGGGTGGTTGGTTGTGAAAAAGTTGGAGAACCATAGCTATCAAGATGTGGCCGCGTTTAGTAGCTGAAGCGAGATTAGGATCCATCTGTCTTAAGCTCATCGGCGAGTTTGCTTCTGGAAGTCATCTCAGTGCCTTAATCCTTGTGTTTTGGTGTTGCTGCCAGAATCTCTTCTCTACTCCACAAACTTGGTGTTGAATAGTTTGAAAATTTAGCTAAAGTATAACAAGCTCCACCAAACTCACAGATAATTTGGCAATTTGCAATAAAATTTTCAAGATCAGATATGTTGACCTTGCATAACAGATAAAACATGCCAACCTACAGATACTGGTATCTCAATCATTTTATTTTTAAACAATGTAATTCTACGGGGATTTATAGGTAAAGGGTCTATATTTTAGGTTAATTAGACTGCTTATAGTCAGAACCAACTCCTCAAAAAGCTGCTTTATGCAAAATATTTCGCACCAACCAGCTGGTAGTTGGTGAAATCTTTGTGAGGTGCTTGAGATAACTAGATAGTGAATGTAGGTGACAGAAATGCAAACAGTTGAAGTAGGAAGATAATCACCAAGTGATTCTGAATCACAGAATTTGCAGAATTTTTCAAAACCAAAGTAAAATGGAGAAGCTAATTTAAAAAGAAATAAATTAAATCTTAAAATAACAATTGCTTCGCCCAATGAAAGGAAGTTTTCTCACCAGAGTGTAATAGAACAAAATTAAGAAAGGGAATTCTTGCAGAACAATATCATTATAATTTTCATGATAATAAACAATTACATCTCCCATCCAACTGATGACATGGTACTGGAATACAACAAATTTGAGTAAGGCATATAGTCGAGCCTCACCATGGAGCACAACAAGCCCCAATAGCAATCATTTCTGCTTCATCATTTCGACAGGAAGCTACTGCATCAATGGTGACCGATCAGCTATATGAAGCATTTCTTAATTTTCTTGTATATGTTAGTTTGAATCTTCTGTCCTATTTGGAATTGCTGAATTGATGGAGATTAACGGTAGTATGCCATGTGTCTGGATGACATGAAAGGAGAGGAACCAAAGGGAGAGGTCTTTTGCACTTGTTTAGGAGGATCGACTGGCCTTTTCTTCTCAAGCTTGGTTTCAGAACGGAGCCAGGACTCAACAGCAGAAAGTAGGTTAGTAGAGTTCCTCAACTCATCGAGTTCTGCTAACTTCTCAGCCCTCCTCAACTCACCATCTTGGATGTATGCCAGATGTGTAGCCCATGTTTCCAATCCGTCAAAAATATGGGTTGCATATACAATTGTAGCTCCTCTCTAAACAAAAACAAAATATATATCATGAACCTACTTTTTATTTTTTTTTCTCCTCAAGTATTGATCTTGAGCTTTAGATTTCTGAGGAGAAATGATATATTTGAGCATTGCAACCACAACAGCATGAAAAAATATAACAACAAAGTTACATGATCACAATGATTCCTCCGTAAATAACATTCTAAGCTGCAAACAACAGCTGTGCTTCCAGCAGCATATTACATATGTAAAATCTCCCCTATTAGATTCCTTTTTATCAGAAGTGTTACCTGCTCACATTCATCCTTGAAAAAATCAAGTAAATCCATCCTGGCAACAACATCTAGATCCACTGTAATCTCATCCAGCAAAAGCACCTGCAATTAAATCCAAGATAGTTTATGATTCTTGAGTAAGATGGTGCACTGAAATAGTAAATAGTTAAATAATATGTTAAAATTGAACAACCCAAAATGCCAAATGACTCAGCAATTAAGGCTGCAAAACAGTTGGGGTTGAATGGGTGGTCCAAAGATACAACTGGCAACTTTTCTAGGTTTTTATCTCAAGTAAATTCAGTTCATTGAGAGGTTCCAAAATTGAAGAATACAATAATGCAATTTACCATCTCTGGTCTATGACAGCTCTCACAAAGAATTTGCTTCTTCTGGCATATAGCAAGCTTCATTGTCCCAAATTTGTGCAAAGCCTAACAGCATATACATTCTAATGCAATCCCATTGAATTCATACCTTAAAAGGATGAAGAAGACCCATACAGATTTGGACTCGACGCCGCTGTCCATCAGATACCTTATGCATTCGCCACTGCAGGTCAATATCAAGTAGCTCAATCAACCTCTCTCTTCTTACAGGATCAGAGCCTTCAACTACCATTAAAGGAAGAAAAGAGTTAGAAACTAAAACATAACCAGAGAAAATCGCCAAAAAAAAAAAAATCCCAACCTCCAAATATCATATGCTCAGCAGAGAAGTCTCCCTGGAGTGGAATCTCCCCCTGAATATTCCCAAAATTACGGTTCACTTCAAAATGATTATAAACAAGTAACATTAATAGCATTGCAATATTTCAACTTTGGCGAACAATTAAAGTCAAATTAATAAAACTCACAGCAGAGCCAACAGTTTTACTCCAAGATCCTCCAAGATAAGATAGGTCACCACTACAAACAAGTTGAGTGTCATGAAACGACGATCGATTCAGCACTTGCACGACGTCTCTTCCTCCCACCATATGCTTTCCCGCCAAAATCTTNCCCCCCCAAAAAAAGAGGATTTTGAAGTGGATTTACCAGATCCATTGGCGCCAACGAGAAGGCAACGAGATCCCGGCGAGATATCGAGGTTGAAATCGTAGAATAGAGGAGGGTTATCGTTCCCCTCGTAAGAAAATTGCATGCCGCATACTTTGATACTGTTCAATTTCTCATTCTCATTCATTCCGTCCGCCATTTTCCTTCCGTGAGTAAACGCAGTACTTGGAACAGACGTAGTATGCACGATTTTATATATACAACACACCAGTAGTATTTTGACACGTGTGTTTTACTTTGGCGGGTCTTGACTTTGCCACGTTGCTTTCTTCTATGTTCCGTGGTTGGCTTCTTGAAAAATAAGAAAAAACGATGTTGGATTCAGTCTTATTACGTCAGCTACGTGGGCCGTGGGATTATTCTTGGGAAAGAAGCCGAGGCCATTCTCTCGGACTCCGCCGCGAGGCAGTCTCTTTGATTCGATATCAATAGTGAGGCGATGCTCACCGTAGGATATTAACCGTAAGGCGCCAAGCTCATATTATAAAACACGCCCCGTCGTCGCGAATACGACCGTCGTTCAACGAATAAAGGCTGACTGAAACCTAGCGACGGTGCGAGCGGAACGATCAAATCCGTGAATCTGAGGTTGTTGAATTTTGATTGACAACTTACCTGTTACTGTAAATGCTCCTTCAGTGGATTAATTTGTTTTACTTACACTTTATACTTTTTTTTTCTGAAATCGCCAAAACTCAATTCAATTAAGTTATTGCCCCGTAGTTCTGTGACTTCGAGTAACTCCGATATTGGAGCGTATAATAATCATGCTGATTAGGAAATGAAGAAGGTGAAATAGTCATGAGCAAGATAGGGTTATGGGAAATTGAATTTAGCTGATATGCCAGTGATGTACGTAATAATTATGCTGGTAAAAGTGAATGTAATGTACGTTTTTGTTTTCGCAGGTGGCTCTTCTATATGAACTGAGTGAGTGAGTGATTGATTGGTGCCATTTGATGGAGGAAGAGGAGGATAGGCTTTTGCTGAGTAGTTTGGGTGTGACGTCTGCCAATCCTGAAGACATTGAACGGGATGTATTAGCTGCGGTATTAGCTTGGATTATTTATCTTTCCAGATTTTGGTTTTTAGTTTCGGAATGACAGCGCCTTAGTTTGCTGGTTTTCTTCTTTGCTGATTGTTCATGAGATAGCATTGATGATCAGAATCTTGATCATATAGGTTATATAGATTTAGTTTAGTGTGTTGTTGGCATTGCTTACATTTTGTTGCACTGATAAGAAATTCCAAACAACTACGTGCATAATGAATCTTTACAAGTATAGATTGAGATAATTTGATCTTTTTATGACCGAATACTTGGTACTTTTCTTGGTTACTATGAATTTGGTAAAATGCTATGATCTTAGAATTTTAAAGTATTGGTAGCTTATCAAATATCACAATTTGACTCGTGCACTTGGCAGGCAGAAAATGTTGCTGGAAACAGTAATGAAACAGAAGAGAGCAATGAAGAGAAACCTCATGATAAGTCAGAAAGCATTGATCCATCCTCCACTAGCCAAGAGAAACTTTATAATAAATTAAGGGCTGTAGAATTTGAAATAGGTGCTGTTGCATCTACTGTTGATCATCTGAGGAGGGTTTCAACTAAAGAAGACAATGATATTGATGATGGTGACAGCACGGAACAAGATGGTAGAGAGGATGAGAAAAGTGCTGTTCAGGCTTCTCCTAATGATATGACCCTTCAGCATGCCCTAACAGCTGATCGGCTAAAAAGCCTTAAGAAAACTAAAGCTCAACTTGTGAAAGAACTTTCACATTTTCCGAAAGGAATAACTTCTAAGGGTATTGAGCACGATAAATTTATACAAGATCTGGTAAAGGAAGAACACAGACCCAAGAGAAAGTCTAAAGAAGCTCAGAAACCAGGCAAAGATCGTTCGAAACAACAGAAAACAGTTTCGGTTGATGATGATTTTGATTTTGATTCCGCGTTAGATGCAGCATCTGCAGGTTTTGTAGAAACAGTGAGTCAAACATAGTTCTATCATTCTACGTATATGACTTACTCAATATGATCTTGGATTGGATATAAGAGATCAATATTTTGTTTATTTATATTTTAATATTCGTAGTTCATGGTTTTGTAATGTTGCATGTCGATCTGATAACTTTAATTTAAATCTCTTTAAATGTCTTAGAAAAGGGATGAATTGGTTCGCAAAGGAATTTTAACTCCTTTTCACAAGCTTAAGGGCTTTGAGCGCTGCATACAACAACCAGGTCCATCTAACAAGCAAAATGTACCGGATGAGCAAGAAGCCAGGAGTAACGATCCTTTTTCTGCCAGTGTTGACAGAGCTCTCCGCATGATGTCTGAGGCTGCACAAGCTCGCCCTTCAACAAAGCTTCTTGATCCCAAATCTTTGCCAAAGCTTGATGGACCTACTCGTCCTTTTCAGAGGCTAAAAACACCTTTCCGAATGCCTCAGTCCGAAGAAAGTGAGGTAGAAAAGAAAAAATGCTCAAAAAGGAAAAAGAAACGTCCTTTGCCTGATAAGAAGTGGAGAAAGCGCATTGCCCGCGAAGACACCCATCTGGAAGAAAATGGTATATTCCATATTATACTTTTCTTAATTAGTTTCTTGACTTAGTGTGGCCAATCCTGAGTTTTGAAATGGCTCATGGTCATGGAGTATTTTTTTAAATATGCAACTGAACATGGTTTTATGTTTCTTATTTTTATATAAAAGTTTGCAACCTTTTTGCTATTATTTTTGTAGAAGATTCAAGGGATAGCTTGGACATGTCCAGTTATGAGGAAGAGAAGCAAGAGGATGATGAAGATTCAGATAATAATGAACCTCCTTTTGTAACTCTTGAAGGCGGGCTCAAAATCCCAGAGTCCATTTTTAACAACCTTTTTGACTATCAAAAGGTGGGAGTCCAGTGGTTGTGGGAATTGCATTGCCAAAGAGCAGGTGGAATTATTGGAGATGAGATGGGTCTCGGTAAGACCATCCAGGTCTTATCTTTTCTTGGAGCATTGCATTTCAGTAATATGTACAAACCAAGCATTGTTGTCTGCCCAGTTACACTCTTGCGACAGTGGAAGAGGGAAGCAGAAAAATGGTATCCAAGCTTTCATGTGGAGTTATTACATGATTCTGCTCAGGATCTGGGATTTAGGAAGAAGCGAGCTAAATCTTCCGATACTGACAATGACAGTGAAGGTTCACATGACAGTGATTATGAGGGAAATCTGTCATCAAGAAACCCCAAAAAATGGGACCTCTTGATAAATCGAGTTTTGAGATCAGAATCTGGTTTGCTTATTACCACTTATGAGCAACTCCGCTTGCTAGGTGAAAAGTTGCTTGACGTTGAATGGGGTTATGCGGTTTTGGATGAAGGACACCGAATTCGAAATCCAAATGCTGAAATTTCTCTGGTTTGCAAACAGCTACAAACGGTTCACCGTATCATAATGACTGGTGCTCCAATTCAGAATAAGCTTTCTGAATTGTGGTCCTTATTTGATTTTGTTTTCCCTGGAAAATTGGGAGTTTTGCCTGTGTTTGAGGCAGAATTTGCTGTTCCAATAACTGTTGGTGGTTATGCTAATGCTTCACCATTACAAGTTTCTACTGCCTACAGGTGTATATTGTTATACTTCTGAATGTTTCTGGAAGGTCTTTCCTTTATATAAATTATCTGTGCCTGTAATCTGTTCAGTCTGATACTTCTGAGCAATAAATTTGATGTTGTGCAGGTGTGCTGTGGTCTTACGTGACTTGATCATGCCTTATCTCCTACGGCGTATGAAAGCAGATGTGAATGCTCAGCTTCCTAAGAAAACTGAGCATGTTCTCTTTTGCAGCCTCACCGAAGAGCAACGAGCCGTGTATAGAGCATTCCTCGCTAGCTCTGAGGTGGAACAGATATTGGATGGAAGTAGAAATTCTCTATTTGGAATCGATGTGATGCGTAAAATATGCAACCACCCTGATCTGCTGGAGAGAGAACAGTCGTGTCAGAACCCAGACTATGGGAATCCTGAACGTAGCGAAAAGATGAAAGTTGTAGCCCAAGTGCTGAAAGTTTGGAAGGATCAGGGTCATCGTGTTCTTCTCTTTGCTCAGACTCAACAGATGCTTGATATTCTTGAGAGTTTCTTGATTGCCAGTGGTTATGAGTATAGGCGAATGGATGGTCTTACTCCTGTCAAGCAGAGAATGGCTTTAATAGATGAGTACAATAACTCGAGTGATGTGTTCATATTCATTCTAACAACAAAAGTTGGTGGTTTGGGGACAAACCTGACTGGTGCAAACAGGGTGATCATTTTTGACCCTGATTGGAACCCATCAACTGACGTGCAGGTATGTTAGTAATAAATTCTTCAGTTTATTAACATATCTGTGAAATATGCATTTTTATTTGTAAAATGTAAGCTTCCACACATCATATATCTGTGATTTATTTTGTATTTTGTTAATAATTGCTAGAGCTTCTCCACTTACTCTATCATCTTTCTGCTTAGATGTACCATGTTTGTATCTGTTCGAAAAGTTTTTCAGTTGCAATCACTTAGTTTTACTTTAAACCATCACATCTGAGGATTAAGCAAAAACTGTTTCTTACAAAGGCTAGGGAGCGTGCTTGGCGTATTGGTCAAAAACAGGATGTAACTGTATATAGATTGATTACACGCGGAACTATTGAGGAGAAAGTGTACCACCGACAGATATACAAGCATTTTCTCACAAATAAGATATTGAAGAACCCACAGCAGAGAAGGTTTTTTAAAGCTCGTAATATGAAAGATCTTTTCACTCTCAATGATGATGGGAATGGTGGGTCTACTGAAACTTCTAATATTTTTAGTCAGTTGTCTGAAGATGTGAATGTTGTTGGGGATCAGAAAGATAAGGAGGACAAGCAGAAACATAAGAAAGCTGCTTCAGGAAACGCTGATGATGCTGTAGGTGACAAAGAAAACAACTTAGAGATTGGGTCCTCCAGGAGAAAAGGGAAAGAAAAAGTTGATAATATTGGTGACGAAGTAGATGAAGAAACAAATATTTTAAAGAGCCTCTTTGACGCCAATGGAATACATGTAAGTTTTCCTCTGTTTGCTTACATGATTGCCTTTGGTTGCGTAGGCTGTACACTCTTTTTCTCTGGAGGAGTTAATCTTCTTGCCTCTAACTCATTGATCAAAAGACTTACCCTGCTACTACTATAAATTTCAAACCAATGAACTTTTAATTTGATCCATGAAACCCTTTGTGCTATGAAGTTTTACTGATGACCCTTCTGTCTCATTGTCTTCAGAAAATATAACCAAAAGAGTCGCACATTTAGCTCATGAATATTGATTGAGTTATGAGGGCACTGTTTGTCTGAATTTTCCGCTAGTTTTTCTCATATGCCAGTTAGCTGAGAGATGAGTTGACATGATCTGTGGAATGTAGGATATGCAAGTATTTTCATTACTTTCTCCAATTTAATGTCGTTAAAGGTTCCATAAGAAAATTTCAAATAGCACAAGGGGTGTGAACTTCATTTTTCTTCTTCTTCTTCTTCTTCTTTTATAATGCAGCAGGTGCTATTGTATTTTAATATTTGCCATTAGTATTCAATAAGGACTAGACCCAGAAATCTCCATTGGGACTCTACTTAATCTACCTGTTTTCCTTGTTCTGTTTTTGATTTTCATTTACGGTCTTCAGAGTGCTATGAACCATGATGCAATTATGAATGCCCATGATGAAGAGCAGATGAGGTTGGAGGAGCAAGCCTCCCAAGTTGCACAACGGGCAGCAGAAGCATTGCGGCAATCCAGAATGCTTCGCAGTCGTGACGATATATCTGTTCCAACTTGGACTGGGAAATCTGGAACTGCTGGTGCCCCGTCATCTGTTCGGAAGAAATTTGGTTCAACTGTGAGTTCTCAACTGATTAAGCCCTTAGAAGGGTCATCCAGTAATAAAACAGGTGAATTCAATAGCTTTGGAGCTGGGGCATCAGCAGGAAAGGTGCTATCTTCATCTGAATTACTGGCTAGAATTCGAGGAAACCAAGAGAATGCAGTTGGTGCTGGACTTGAACGTCAATTCGAGGTGGCTTCAAGTTCAGCTAATGTAGCAAGATTTGCAGATACTAGGACTTCACGGTCATCTAAAAATGCATCTGATGTGCAGCCTGAAATATTGATTCGTCAGATCTGTACGTTTATGCAACAAAGAGGTGGAAGCAGCAATTCAGCCTGCATAGTCGAGCATTTTAAAGACAGGGTACCTGCAAAGGATTTGCCTTTGTTTAAAAATTTGTTGAAAGAAATTGCTACGCTCCAGAAAGACCCAAGTGGTTCACGTTGGGTGTTAAAGCCCGAATTTGTACAACAGTGATTATCGCTCAGCTTCTTTTGGTGAAAAATGGTTTCATTCATTTGAGGTGCTCACTGATGTACATAATCTCATTTTGCTTGAACTTGAACCTTGCATGCTGCAGGGTAGGTTGAATTTTGTGTTTTAAGTTCCCTAACAATGTTGGTTCTTTTGTAGGCAAAGATAAAGTTGGCTCATTGTAGTTTCTAGAATATAAGTTCCCTAACAATGTCGGTTCTTTTGTAGGCAAAGACAGTTGGCTTATTGTAATTTCGAGAGTTATTGAGCCAGAAATTTTGTAGAGCATGATAGGAGCTCATTGTTTTGAGAATTGGTTGTGTTTGTATATATTTAATATTCTTTGGGGACCGCATTGGTAGGCTGCTGCCCCGGTGATTTTTCAGTCCTCCCAAGAGGAAATTGAGATTATTACACAGATTTTCATACCCTGATTGCTTTTTCAGATTGATTGCCGACGTGTACATATATGAAGACGAAGCCAATTAGTGTTTATATTATCTTGTGTCCCGTTATAGACTTCGGGGAGAGTATGCATGTCAATTTGCAAGAGTACGCACAGGCCGTCCGGAGGTAAACAACAGATACATGCAAGTCGCCCAGGAACAAGACAGAAAAAGAAGAATAATCGATTTCTCTATTATGAAAGGTGGAAAACATAGAGAGTGTGCCAGTTGGAGAAAACTTTCACACCAATACAACATACTTTTTCCAAAATATGCAAGTATTTGATAATTCTCTTTTATGCTCTTTCTCAATTTTCCTTCACCGTCAATTTTCTTTTTCTTTACTAGAACAAAAACATCAAACAAGCATCTCATACAAACAAAAAAAATAGTCATACAACTAGAAAGCCGCCCATCCTGAAGCAGGCGTCTTACTAGATCCACTCGAGGCGGCTGATGTAGGAAAATTCCTCTGCAGAAACCAACAATCACATTTGCAAAATTATTTATAGCAGAAATAGTAGTGCTTGACATCAAGAGCAGAGAGCATCATCATGTGGCAACAAATAAAACTCAGTATGCTGAACACTTAATTTGAGAAAAAGAAAAAACATAAAAAACAACTATGCATTGATTTTAGTAAGTTATGCTCAGGACAGGACAACAAGATCCAAGAGACGGCCATTCCTAACTGTCTTCAAAGTAACTTCTCACGAAAGTAGAAAATGCCCATGTCAACCAAAAAATGAAGTTCCAAGAGTGTTAAATTTTAATGTCAAATATAGAGACATGAAAGGGCAAGGTGTGTACAAGCTAAACGATTATAACATCGAATCATCATAAAACAACTACACGGTTACATCCAATGTCCAAATAAAGCAATATCGCATATCATCGGTAAGAAAACAAGTCCACAAACTAGCAAAACCATAAATTCAAAGAGATCCTAGAGCGCACCAGCAATAACTAGATATACATCATAAGAAACTGTTGACAATCAGTTACACGCAATGTCTTTTATATGTTTGTATTTTCTTCCCCATTCCAGGCATCTTACTCTATAATAAGTGAACTCCAGAGTATATGATTGGATAGCAATTCCCTTAACGTTTAAATCTTACTTGATCAATAACAAATTAAAATCTAGGACCTGCATCACCATGAATAAACATACAAATTGTAGAAAAAAAGTAAAATAGAAATGCAGTATTTTAAATCAGTAACATACCTCAATTTGGGAAAGGTCTGAAGAAGGATCAGTAGTAGAAAGCCTTGTGGTTTCCTTCGGTGCCCTGACACCATTATTATGACTAGCTGAGTTGATCCTAGCAGCAGCAGGATCATTAGGTGGCGGCGGCAGAGGTGCCCTTATTTTTCCCATTCCACTAGGTGGTGGGGCAAGCCCCACCGTTTTAGCCTTTGCCGAAACTGAAACCGCCCCAGACAGCCCTGCAGCTGAAAGCATGCCAGTTCCACTAGTCGGTTTGGGCTTCACATTGATCCGGATCGTTTCTCCTTCCTATTATTGGAAACACAATCAAGTCAATTCCATCCTGAATCAATACATAAATTTCATCTTCGACCCAAATCAATGACCGAAATTTAGATCAATCAAAACTCCAGGCAACGTGATCACAGAACTAAAATTACAAGTCCAAACACCATACCAAGTTGTAAGAGCCCACCACAAAGACACGATTTTTAAACAGCTAAATTAAAACAAGCATACTTCAAAGCCAAATTATCAATAAAAAATGATGACAAGTTTAATAAATTAAAGTATCAAGTATACCTTTAATCTATGATTAACTGCGGGATGTATATCGATATGACCGTCGCTCTCACTCATCTCGCCACTCTCCTTCTCGAGTTCTCGTCTCACGTATTTCTCGTGATCCGACAACGCGACGTTGAAATCAAACGCTTCATTTCTCTCATTAAAGCCTAATCCAATAAACGCATGTTTTCCTGTACCGTCCTCGATCTTGAGCACGAAATATCGGGACGAGTCGAGGACGGTCTCCACAGAGTTCTCACGCTGGCCGGGTTGAACGAAACAAGCTGCGAAGAGCTCGCCGGAGTTGGGATCCNTCGCTCTCACTCATCTCGCCACTCTCCTTCTCGAGTTCTCGTCTCACGTATTTCTCGTGATCCGACAACGCGACGTTGAAATCAAACGCTTCATTTCTCTCATTAAAGCCTAATCCAATAAACGCATGTTTTCCTGTACCGTCCTCGATCTTGAGCACGAAATATCGGGACGAGTCGAGGACGGTCTCCACAGAGTTCTCACGCTGGCCGGGTTGAACGAAACAAGCTGCGAAGAGCTCGCCGGAGTTGGGATCCTCTAACCGGATCTCGCACCGGTCCTTACAGGATACGACCCGGAGGCGGCCCGTCCAGATCTTGTCGGACTGCAACCATTCGCCGCATTTGTAGCCGCCAGAGGTTGTACGCGGGGGGATTTTGTAAACGCAGACTTCGCGGACGACAAGGAGCGTGTGCTCGAACGATTCTTCGTCGTCGAACGACATGGTCGTTTTGTTTGGGAAATGAAGAAGAAATGCGAGTGAATTTGAGGTGACTTAACTGAATTGAAGAACAATGACGAGAGAGGTGAAACGAAGGAATCAATTCAGAGGAGTGGCAGAGACGTGCCTTCAAAGACTATTGATGGGTCAACTTTCCAGAGTGTGACTTTTTGTCTGAATTGTTGGGCCTGGGTTCGGGTAATTTTCTTAGCCTAGCCCACAAAGCTTCTAACAAAGTCACGTGCGCAGCTTGCGAGAGAAAAACCCCATTTTAGTATAAACCCTAGCTTTCGGGATTCTTCAGTAGAGTCTTCAGCCTTCAGCCGTTGAGAAAGGACGAAAGGTTCTTACTGCACTCTCTCTCTCATTACGATGATATTTGTTACACGTTCTTCATGATCTTGAGATTTTTGCTTATGAACAGGCTTAGCGAGCGATTAAGATGTATCTTCAGTTCTACATTAACGATAATGGCGATAAAGTTTACACCACTAAGGTATGTGACACTAACTGCTCCCTTTACCGATACTTGTGGTTTTTGGAGTCACTCCGGTTGGTAGCTTGTAGTTGGTGAGGGGTGATGCTTGTGTTTTGTTTTGATTGGAGATGAATCTATTGAGTTTCCGATCAACTCATCATTTTTCACTAAGTGCTTAAGCTTGTCTGTTGATGTTGGGAATAAGGGGGGTAATCGAGTTTTTTAACGATCTACTATGATTTGGAATCCTGTATTATAGCCTGGTGCCACCCATTTCGATTTTTTTGTTCTGTGGTTTTCTTGATATTCTCTTACGTTGATGCCGAAGGCTTTGGTTTTTTGAACCTATCTCTAAGACTCCATATGGTATCGAGGTGTTGTGGTTTTGAGCTACAATTGCCATGTGTAGGTGTAGCTATCAAATAAAAGTTGATAGGTGTTCATTAGCTGTGGGTAAGAGTGTTTTTAGATATAACTATTATTGTTAAATAGGATGTCTGTTAGAATTATATTATTACTGAATACTTTTAGTTTACTTTAATGTGTGTGTGTGTTTGTGTAGAATATAATGGATAAGTGAATATTTATTTCTGAAATTATAAGTATTATTATGGTACATATTGAGAACATTGTAAAAGTCCAAAAAGGTGTGAAATCACCTAAACAGAAAGATTGTTATTTGGCAAAAAGCAAAAGAGGATAAATGAGAATGGGTATAATTGTCTTCTAAAAAATCCATAGGGGTAGGAATAGGTATCTTGTCATCTGCTATGAAAAAAAAAAAAAAAACAGTTCGGCTTTGGAATTCTAGCTGGTAAATAGTTACCAAACACCTTGGCAGATGGGCTCTGGCGACCCAATTGTTAAAACACGCTTCCAAATTGATTTGAAGGTTTGTTCGGTAATTCTGGTTGGTAGTTGGGTTTTGGCTGTCCGACTGTCAAAGTGCTTCAGTAACATTTTGATAGTTGGTTCCAAAGTCTCACAGATTTCTTTTCATAGTTGTTGATAGGATGCGTAAAATGTCCTTGTTGCTTCTATTATTTTATTAAAAGTTCAATTATATCCTTTTCCTTTTCTAATCTAATCTAAACTTGATTTTTATTAAAAACAAGCCTGAAGTCATTACTTTTGTCGTTCTCATCAATGTGATGGCAACACTGATTACAGTGATGTCATAGTAGTAGCAAGATGCATGTGATTCTTGAAATGTTATTGAACAGGATATATTATTATAATCAAATTAGAGTTAATACAGAGTTGATTCGATTATAATTAATGTACACTGTTTCTTTATGTCATCAAGTTAATATATTACAAACAAGTGTTAGAATATAATTATTCGATTATATTGATTGTATAAAGGAGTGTTACTGCACGTTATTTTATAAACAATTGTATTTATGTAATTTGAATTCATTAGTTAGAAATAATTCAAATTATAATTGTATAAATAACTTTCAATTTGGTTTGACTGAAAAGAGATGTGCAAAACATCAATTATTTTTAATTATATTGGTTTGAAATTTAACTGGTGTAGGAAAAGAGTTAATTGACTAGTTAAATATAACAATAAAAATATTGATTTGATTTGTTATCTTATTCACCAAGCATTTGTCAATTTCTGCTCTATGGTGTTTACCAAACAGCAAACAGCCACAAACTTTCCATGGCAGTTATTAATTTCATTCCACAACATCTGTGGCTTTTGAGGCACAGTAGCACACTACCAAACAGACTTCAAGTTTGTTGGAAGCATCCTGTTTTGATACCATGCTGGGACCTATTTTGCGCAAACTGTGTAGTGTATTAAAAAGCTTTAATTCATGTTTCTGCAAACAGTTCTATCTATTAACCTTTAATTGTATTTTTGAATGCAGAAAGAGTCACCAACAGGAATGCCTGCTCAATCTGCTCATCCAGGTGCTTTATCTTAAGCTATGCTATCTTTATATTTTAGCTTGGTCACATTAGATAGTGTGTGCATTTTTTTCTTTTTAATCATGCAACATTCTTGTTGTTGTATTGTAAAAACATCCCCACTATTTTCACTGCTGAAAACATCTTTCCAGACTCTTGAGAACACATTGCATTAAAATTATAGAGCTTTAAGTAAAACTGAGGATCTTACAAGATAGCCTTATCCTGCAATGAAAAGATTTTTCCTGTTTCAAAAACATCTTTGACACTTTCTTCTTATGTATGCCTTTTGTTTGGTTAGGTTATTAGTGCATTTGCAGTAGGGTCTCATGTTTTATGTCAACCATTGCATTCAATGAATTTGGGTGTAATATTGGCTTGAACTTATTTTAAACTTCCAGATAGAGTTCATTCTAGTGAAAGCATTATCTTCAGTGGGAAAAATCTCATTTTCCTCCGTAATAATATTTGCGGAAGAGATGTGTGGTATTTGATGTCATAATCTGTTCCTCTTCTTTCATAACTGCAGCTCGCTTTTCCCCTGACGACAAATACTCAAGGCAAAGAGTCCTTCTAAAGAAGCGCTTCGGTCTTCTGCCAACACAGAAACCTCCTCCGAAGTATTGAAATGTTTTAAAGGCTTAGATTATTGGTGTATCATTTCAAGCTTCTTCCAAATTGGAGGTTCCAATCTTCTAATATTTATCATCCTAAGATTGTGTAATGTTATACTGCTCTACACCAATGGTTGAAATATGTATGATTAAACTGGTACTCCATTGGCTTACCAGCAATCCTAATGTCTTCTAGGATATAAAGTAAAAAGTTTTCTTCGAAGATGGTAATGTGTTTTGATTGTCTTTTCTCTGTAATATGAACTGTAGCTTGTTTGTGCTTGAGATTTGTGTCGTCGTAATGTCTCATCCGAGCATTTCTAGAATTGGTTGCTTCACCGTCACATAGCATAAAATTCTTCATTTATTAAATGCATTTTTTATAAGCATTTAGTACTATGAGGTACTCCATTCACCCCCTGATAAAATTATTTCGGTAATGGGTGTTCGTATTTTATACTAATGATTTTGTGGTAGACAAGTTACAAAAAGTATCATAGGAACGCGATCAGGAAGTCAACCAGAGCCTCGAAATAGCGGTTGCTATTTGACGACGTGATGACATGAATTCAGAATTCATTTTTAATCAAATGAAATGAGACGGTGAATTGAGATTTGAGAGAGGCAAGAGTGCGCTTCATACAATCATACTGACTTATATTTAACGTTTATTTTTAAATTATCATTAGGCTCCTTTAGCTTTCTATTATCTACATTTCTTCCGTGAATAGTTTGGATACTTGCGAACTAGATCCACAAAATTTAAATAAATGTTATCATATCTGCTTGAAAATAATAAAATAGATATCATGTGAAATTATTTTTGACACGTTCTGGTTGTAAAATCAAGGCAAAGTGTCTGAAGTCATTTAGGTGGATCGATTTAACCTTTACAGAGAGAACAATCCAAAATTTCAAACTAAAGATTAAAAAAAAAAATTGCATCATCAATTTCTCAGTCTAAAAATTCATTTGCTTGGTTAAAAATCATTTATACATATAGATAATTTTTTTTTAATTCTCAGAAAAGATAATAATTTTTTGGGAAATTATTAGCCATATACTCTTAAATAACACCAGTATCAAACGTGTTACAACACTTTTCGTTTATATCACTCGTATACCTTAAGTTAACAAAAGAGTTCTAGCATCCACCTTTCCGTTTACTGCCGTTAAGAACTTAACAGAATTTAAGCAAAATGAATATTTCACCCTTTAAACTCAAAATAAGGTAAAAAAATAAATTTACCTTGAAAATTAATGTAAATTTTTAATACGAATAAGGTAAAAAAATAAATTTACCTTGAAAATTAATGTAAATTTTTAATATGCAATTTTTTTTATTTTGTTATTAACAATACATTTTTTAATAAAAAAAATATGAATTATTAATGGTACATATTATTAACAATTATCCATAAAAAATATTCATCTTATACCATAAAAAATTATTAACAACATATTATTTATAATTATACATATTATACCATAAAAAATTCAAGTTTGAGTTTGGAGGAGTAGATCTTCAATAATTTACGTTAAATTTTGGAGGAGAATATTCGGTTGTAAAGTAGCTTTTTTTAGCAATTATTAATAATTATCCGATAAATGGGATGACATGTCATTTTTATCAAAATATATCATATGACATATTATTTTTTACTAGGTAAATTAGATGATATATCATTTGTTTAAAAAGATTAAATTATTCTTATGATGTCAGCGCTTGCAAACGGCAGTTAATGGATTAGTGAGCAGTAGAAATATTTTATCAACTTAGGATATACGAGTGATATATTTAAATAATATTGTAGTATGTTTAATACTGATATTATGTAAGAGTGTATGACTGATAATTTCCCTAATTTTTTTAAGGAGGATCTAATTATTAAATAAATGCATTTGAAGAAAAATAGAACAATATTTAGTCGTCGATTGGATTCGCCCGTCGTAGCAACCAATGGTGGTTCGGTAATAAAGGCAAAAAGTAGATGGCAAATTGGTCCACACGGCACTCGCTCGTTCTGTTTTATAGCAGTTGAAAGACTTGCACTCCCCACCCACACTCTTAAGTCCTCGTTCTCGCAGTCTTGCGACGCTGACCGACGATCCTCAACAACTGTTCAAGTACGATCTCAACCCCGACGTTTCTCAAGTGTTAATATTCTGGATCTCAATATCAGCACTTCTAACGAGTCTTGACGGTAAATGCTATTACAGGAATGGCCAGGAGTCCATTACGATTTCTGGTGCTTATTTTGGCGATATCGATCTGCCACGCCGCTGGGATCTTCCATCCGATTTCCGACTCTCACCGATCTGCTGCTCTAGACCTTTTCAAACCCGTGGACGGATCCTTCGCCAGGTTTCATTTCAATTAATAAACCGTATTATATAATTTGTTTCTTCGTTTGAGATCATATCTCTCTATAAGTTTAAGAATTATCGGATTGGTGTATTTGAGGAATGTCAGATTTCTAGTTTCCTTCTGCTTTTCAATTTTAGGTTGATTGTAGAATAGTTGAGTTAAAGTTCGTTCCTGTGATTAAGGGGCATTATGGTCATTTTATTATATGTTTAAGCATTTTTTCTATTTGGAATTTTTGCAAATTAGATAACAATTGTTTTATTGAATTTCATGCCTTCATTTTTAGATAGTTCTGGTATGTGAATTTGAACTTAATGCGAAGCAACTATTTGATGTGGGTCATCTATTGTTTGTGCCAGCTTAGAGGAGGCGTATGAGGCCCTAAGGACCTTTGAGGTACTTGGAATTGAGAAAACGGCTGAATTGAGCAAGGCTACTTGTAAGTCTGTATTGGGAACCCTCAAGTCATCCTCTTCGACTCCAAAGGATTTATTCTATGCCTTGGGAGTTAATGGCATATTGAAATGCAGTAGTAAGGAGGAAACCTTTGAGGTATTTTTCAGCTCGTCTATCACGGTTTGGATATTGCTTTTATGGTTAAACAGAATGTGAAAGTTGGCGAACGTGTTTTTATTCTATTTTAAGGGAATCATTTCAAGTCTCCAAGCTGTGGTTCGTGATGCCAATTCATTGCTTGACTTCTACTATTCAATTGGAAGTTTGAGACTTATCAAGGTAAAATTCATAATTTGATTTAGTTTAGAGCTTGATTTTCATTATCATTTTTACTCGTCTATTTTTATTGTTTTATTTTTTTGTGTGCACGTGATGTATTTGGAATTTTCACATTTTTTCTTGGTTAAATGTTTGTAGGTAATTCTTATACTGTTGCAAATGTTAAAGGGACGCTCAATGAAAGTTGTGTTTTGAAAATACATTGCCTTTTACTTTTCCCTCCTTTTGATACTCCTTGATTAATACCTTGGTGCAGGATCAAACCTCTAAAACTGATTTACACCTCAGTGATGCTGAAGGGACTTTCCGCTCTATCAAGGTCAGTTGCTACTTACCTGCCATTGTTTTGACACTGGGTCACTATGCTCAAGTCTAATTTTGGACTACCTCAAAATGAGAGCCAACTGATTAGACCTTATAAAGTTGGTGAGAGTTGACTAGGTGGAGGATGGTCAGCGGTGGATCCGACTCAAACTCCCATCTCTTTCTCCCTCAATCTCTGACTACAAGTTTCCAATCCCGCTTACCACACAATATTTTTCTTAATGTTTGGGGTGATGGTATAAACTGTTGGCAGGCTCTTAGCCAGAGTGATGGAAGGTGGCGTTATAGTTCGAACAATCCTGAGTCAAGTACCTTTGCTGCTGGTAATGATTTATAAAGATGTAGCTGACAATAGTCATTCTCTTTTATTGTTGAATGAATTGTGGACATTTAGTTTTGAATAGAATTGTTGTGCTGACGTTAGGTCTTACCCACATGCTGCTTATCATATTTATCAATTTTTATTCTTAATTATATACTAAAAACGTCAATGCTCATTTCCATGCCATGATCTTTTCAGGAATTGCACTTGAAGCTCTCTCTGGGGTAGTTTCATTAGCATCTTCTGAGATTGATCAATTTATGGTAATTTGGAACTTTTGAAATGATATTGGACTTTTTTTTTATTAGTTCAAAATTTCCTTTGCTGCGACAATGTGTGTTTATGCTTGCCTTTATTTCTTTTCTGGTTTTCCTTTTTCATTAAGCATCTTCCGAGATCGATCAGTCTATGTTAATTGTGAACATGAATCAATTAGTATAAATTATTTTGCATTTGCTTATGATCTGCAGATTGGTGCTGTGAAAAATGACATAGTGAAGCTTTTTGACAGTATTGAGAAATATGGTGAGTGTAGCCTTTGCCTTCAATTTGATTAGAAAGTAAATGATTGTATTTGCTTTTAACTATTGTATGCTTTTATATATTTTGAATTTCTAATAGGAGAAGTGTCCTACAAACCTTAGTTCCAAGATCTGTGAGGATCTTGGCACAAAATCAGAGTATTCACTTCCTTCTTTGGTATTCTTTGATTATTGGAGAGGAACTATTTGTAAAGAGAGAAATGTTTACAAGATAATATGCGCAAAAACTGTTTGTAAAGAGAGCAACTTTAGCAGGATAATAAGGGCAAACATTGTATAAGTTACCAAATGCTGTGGTGGAAATAACTTGTATAGAAATAACTTCAGATGGAAATCTTTGGGAAGCAGTGGAGAAATAATTGGGGTGGAGGATTTTGGTTTGGATCAAAGAATTAGCTTTGGAGGAAAGTTGTTTAAAGAATAGAATGTCCTTATCATGTTCCTATAGTATGATGATATGAAATTCCACATTTAGGTCTTTTTCCCCTTCTTTTCTTTCTGTATGTAGACTGTGCTGCCCTTCCCTGCATAGAGTATATGTGTTATTTAGTTTGACTACTAGAAACTGCCTACCAGAAATTTCTCAGTTCTCTTTCCAAAAATCATGATTTTTCTTTGGTAGAAAATTTTGAATTCATTGTTGGATATTCCATTCTGTAGAAATCTTTTCTAATTTAATTTCTTATTGTAGATGATGGGACCTTTTACTTTGATGAGAAACTTGTTAATATGCGTGAACAGCAGGGTCCTCTTGCAACTACCTCTTCTGTTGTTAGAGGGCTGACAGCGTTTTCATCTGTGATTACTGAAAGTTTGAATGTAAGTATATGCTTATTGGTGCATGTCTTAGAAATGTTTGTTTTCGTTGGAAGGTGTTCTATTGCTTTCTTTGATGTTTGCAGCTTCCAGGGGATAAAATATTGGGCATAGCAAAATTTTTCCTTGGCATTGGGATTCCTGGTGATACAAAAAACTTTTTCGACCAAGTTGACTCATTAGCCTGCTTGGAAAACAATAGGCAAGTTTTCTTGAGTGTTCTGTTTTTTGGAGTCATATTTGTCCAAGATATTTGAACTATGCTGAATGTATACTTTTGCTGGTGCAGAGTTTCCATTCCGCTAATCCTATCACTTCCATCTACAGTGATTTCGTTGACTAAAAAAGACTCCTTAAAGGTGTGATTTTCATCCTGTTGATCCTATCATTACCATTTTCTAGTCTTTTAGTTGCTTATAGTTTCTTGTTCTTTTCCTCAGTCATAAATTTCTTCAGTCAGACATTATTTATTGTGAGTTGTGATAGTCTGCATGTTATTTTCAGTTTTGCGTAGCCATTAGATGTTCATAATGTTTTCATGTCTGTAATTTGCATCTTCGTGAGATGGCATAAGTTGCTGTGTCCCTATGTCTTAATGGATGCTTTCTTACAGACTTTTTTCATCTTTTAGTTTTTTATTTTCATTTTTTGGTTTGCTTCTGGTTTTTAGGGGGGTTATTCAGTTTATTTTTACGCTTTGCAGGATACTTAAATTAATTTTGGTATTAACATATTGTGATATATGTTATCAGGTTAAGGTCAATACCGTCCTTGGCTCACATGCTCCTCCTCTAACAGTGACACTTGTGCGAGCATTTTCCTCTAGTGCAAGGGACAATTCCATAATTGAGAACCAGGTGCTGAAATGCCCTTGTTTAGGCTTTTTATTGGGTGAATTTCATTTTCATTGCCTATCATTTTCGCTTTTGGACTAGTTGATTCAGATGCCTAACTTCAAATTTTGGTCTTCCATGAATGTGTCATGTAGGAACTCAAATTTGACGCTCAGGATGCAGTTTATTTCTTGGATGATCTGCCAGCAAGTTTTGATGTGGGAGAGTACATTTTTGTTTTTAAGGTATTTATGTTTTGGTAAATTATTCAGGATCAAAAAGTTACCTAACACTTTTTTCGTGTATAATTTGACGCCAAATATTTGAATTTCTGTAGATGTTGGTTCAAGATTCTGAGCAACAAACTGTTTATGTCACTGGAACTCTAACTCAAGTACCAATTTACGTGACGGGACTTATCAAAATCGAAAATGCTAAAATTGCAGTTCTTGATAGTGATCTTGGGAGTGTGGAAACACAAAAAAAGTATGTTGAAACATATCTCAGATGTTTGGTAATGATTTTGTATGTTGTGTTTATATCATTTACTGACTCATGTTAGACACTTGTAGTCATGACACTTAACTGTGTATATTTGAACATGACACTTCTGGCAGTCTTATTTATATCCTATTTTTCAATGAACTAAACCATGTAATTTGAATCATAATTTAGGCTAGATTTAGCTGGAGAAAGTACTGTGTCAGTATCAGCAAACCACCTGCAGAAGCTGCGTCTGTCATTTCAAATGTCCACCCCTCTTGGCAATGCTTTTAAGCCACATCAGGTATATTGTTGCTTCTATCTGCCTCTAGTAGTATTTCTTTACAATGGTTGGTTGGTTAATTCTGTTGATTTGCAGGCATTTCTCAGGCTGAGACATGAGACAAAGGTTGAGCACACCTTTGTAGTCGGGAGCTCTGGGAAAAAGTTTGAGATAACTCTAGTTAAGTATTTTTTTTTTTAAGTAATTTTATCTCCATGTTTTTATAATGTAAATTTCAGTTAGCCATATTGATATTCACTCCTGATTTCAAGCTTTGTGCATTGGCAAAATTTGACAGCTACCCAGTTTTTTTTCTTTTTCTAGAAAACTGTTTGTCTTTATGTTGACCACATTTAGTAATTTGTCTTGTAGGATTTTCTAGGACTTGTTGAGAAGTTCTTCTATCTCTCAGGTAGATATGACATTCAGCTAACTGTTGGTGATGCTGTCATGGTAAGCATGATCTTAATGCTTGTACATTCTTCTTTCTACGTAGTATTATCCGAGTAAAATAAGTTTTATCCCTCGACAGGAGAACTCTTTATTACGTGATATTGGCTATGTCGAATTAGATCTACCAGAACCTCCTGAGAGTGCATCCCGTCCTCCTCCACAGCCTGTTGATCCTTACACAAGGTATGGGCCAAAAGCAGAGATAACCCACATTTTCAGAGCACCAGAAAAGCGTCCTCCTCAGGAGCTGTCTCTTGCTTTCTTGGTTCTCACTATTTTGCCACTTTTTGGATTCATAATTGGGGTGAGTCATGTGTAACTGTTTGTTTCTGTATTTTTATTGAACCAAAATCTTTCTGAATTCCAATTCTTTTTCTGGCCGTAGCTGATAGATGTAACATCCTTTGATATTTTACAGCTGTTACGATTAGGGGTGAACCTGAAGAACTTCCCTACTTCAGCTGTACCTGCCACATTTGCTGTCATTTTCCATTTAGGAATTGCAGCAGTTCTGTTGCTCTATGTGCTTTTCTGGTTGAAGGTTAGTCTTAGTTATGTGCTTCAATGTTGTTAAACCATGGTTCAGATGGCTGCATTTTAGCATGAAATACAAATTTTAAACCATACACTCTATGTGATCCTTGTAACACGTAATGTTGCATGTCGAAAGTACTGTAACTTCTAGCCATATATTATTCTATGTCATGCTCATTTGTAACTATTTGGTGCTTTCTTCTTGCAGTTGGATCTGTTCACAACATTGAAGACACTCTGTTTCTTGGGCGTTTTCCTAATGGTTGTGGGACACAGGACCCTTTCCCACCTGGCGTCAGCATCAGCCAAATTGAAATCTGCCTAAATTCAATGAAAAGCTTTTTGCATAAGAGTGAATTCAGAAGAGAGGAAATTTCTGATTCATGAGAAACAAGACGGTTTGGTTCAATTTTTGTAGGATTCTAGTAAATTATATTAACCCGTTGACAATTTTAGACTTTTAGTGTGCACAGCCCAAATGAAATGCCGGAAAGAAAGAGTTATTCAGTCATTTATCTTTCATGTCTGTTACAAAGCTTTCACTCTCAGAAGTGTATGGTGGCAAACAGAAGGTAGGTTGGATTTCTCTTTGTTCTTGGAGCACGCAGAGAATTGAATTGTCATTTCTGGGTTTCTTCTGCTCTGTTGGATCTGCTGTGGAATGATGTTATGAATCCACCCTGATTCATTGATTTCTGGGCAAACTAATCATTAGTAATGAAGATAGAACATGGCAATGACAGGTTTAAAATATAGATTCATACAAGTAGTTATTAAATTGTTGGCACTGACATCGTGATTATTTATCAAAGAATAACTTTGGTTATTAAATGATTTAAAAATCAAAAATAATTTATGTAGGATATTTGGTTGACATTTGATGAATTACAAGTTCAATTCTTACTATTTAGCATAAAGGTTTATCCCTTTTTTAGTTGAGGTGAATTCAACATTGTTCAAATTGATTGCAAAGTTAGTCATTCAGACCTTTCGATTTATAGGTGTGGGCAAATGCCCATTTTCCTCTTTATTTGGATAGAATAGACAAAGCTCCTTACTTATCTTTTGGTATTTCTCGGCTGATGAAAGTGATTCTCCAAAGTTTAATTGAAAAAAGTAACAACAAAAACTTTATTAATTATACAAATGCAAAGACAAAAAAATTGGGTCAAAAAGGGGGGGAAAAGAAGAAGCCCAAAGGTAAAAAAAAATACCAAAGATAAGAAATGGTACATGTTAAACAAGCAAAAGGTTGAAGTAAGTGTTAATTTACTCGAATATTGAGAAGTTTTATGTTAGTAATCAAATCGATTATTAGAAAATCTATTATATTAAGAAAACAAAATTAAATATTATAAAAGATATGACAGCCAAAGAGTGGGATCTACATATACATACAATATAGATTAAGATTCTATTATGATTTGAATTTCTCCTACACAGAAAATGGAGGTGGATGACTTATAAGTAATAAATAAAATAGTTAAAAAATTAAATTTTATTCATATATTATTAATAAAAAAGTACATTAACGAATACCTATAAAAACATGGAAGAGTTCAAAAGTAAAGAAGAGGATCTTAATTCAACACAAAAATTGTATAATTGAAGAAATAAAGATAATTTGAAAGTGCATACTAACTCTTGTAAAAAGAGAGAGAATGGCATAATAACATTACCTGTTGTGTATAAACAATTTCATAACAGCATGTATTTGTTTAATAAAAAAAAAAAAGAATGGTGAAGATCATTTGGTCAGAAATAAACAAACAATAAACTAATCAAAGAATGCTAAAATTGCCAAAATTGGAAAAATTATAAAATTGATCACAAAGATTTTATATTTTGCACAATTAACCCTTGATTTTATTTCTATCAACATTAGCCAAAAAAACTCATCAAGTAACGAAAATACCCCTATCATTCTCACCAAGCTTCCTCTATCTAACCGAACGACCTCTCTTAACCTCTCACCCAAGTGACCACTCATCGTTGGTGGCTTCCCACAATACATCGAGTCCACCCTCGACGGCCAACATCACTAAAATCACAGTCAAGATATGAAATCAATAGTTAATTCAAAAATCCTAAATTTTATTACATGTTCTATCGTGTGTTCTTGTTTTATATTGTTGCTATTGTGTTGTGTTGGTGATGGTAATGGATGATTGAAGTGTTTGTGATGTTGGTGGTGTTTGGGTGAGGTTGTTGGTGTGGGTGATAGGATGTCCATCACACGAAATCGACCACAAACACACCCCCAAACCCAACAGATGCCTCTTACTCACTTGATCATACAAAAAACAAGGGATAAACAATCTAACAGACATTTCATCAAACACCTAATGTGCAATAGTTTACAAAACCAAATTCCTTTCAATTAGCTTATAAAGGTTTTGGGCTCTAATTCAATTTGTTAGAATCGTGTCGGATTGGTGTTGGATACGAGTTCGGGTGTATTTGTTCGAAATTCACTTTTTATGTCACCATCATCGTATGTCGTTGCCATCGCTGATGTCGATGATGATTCAAGAGAGAAAAGTTGCTTAAGATTTGATGAAGAGGGAGAGGAGTTTTGGTTGAAATAAGGAGGATAATTTGGGACAAAAAAACTTATGTTTGGCTACTTATGATAGAAAAAAATTAGAAGGGTTAAATGTGAAAAAAAAAAATTAGGTCAGTTTTATAAATTTCCCAAATTTTTGTAACTATTAGCAAGTGTCGCACCCCTAATTTATTGGCATGTGAAATAAGAAACTTTAACTTAATCAAATAGAGGTATAAGATTTTTAAGTTCAGCTGTAATAATTTGCTCACAGGGGCAACATGTGTACTAATAGAAATAAATAAATCTCAACACTTCAAAAACATTTTGACATAACCCCCTCTAAAATATGGACATTATCAAATATACCAGAATAATGTAAAAAAAAAATGGAGGTTTTTTTTTTTACCATCTATAAAGTAAAATTAAGGTTCAAGGGTTTCTTTTCAATAAAAACAGCATAAGACAAAGCCCATATACTCCCCGCAGCCATAAGGAAATCGTGTCGTTACTCTTTCAATAACAAAATAAAAACACAGCGACAAGTTAGCTAAATTTTAAGGGAAAAGGACACAGAGACTCTCAATATTTGAATAAGGGATACATAGACCCCCAACGTTTGAAAAAGGGACACAAAACCCCCTAAGGTTTCAAAAAAGACACTCAGACCCCCATTTGTTACCAGAAATTATAATTTTAAAGTGCAATTACCATTATACCCTTATAGCATATTAAAAAATAATTGTTCATTGTCCAATTTATTCCTATATTATTAATAAAATTACGAATATAACTTCATTATCCAAATTTTTCATTTAATTTTTGTCAAATTTTCTCTTCAACTAAATAAATTGAATCCATTGCTCAAGAATAAAAATAAATTAAATTGATTACTAATATAATAAAAATAAATTTAATCCATTTTCGTATATATCAAAATAAAAATAAATTAAATTTATTCCTATATTATTAATAATCCATTGGGTAATGAAGTTATATTTGTAATTTTATTAATAATATAGGAATAAATTGGACAATGAACAATTATTTTTTAATATGTTATAAGGGTATAATGGTAATTGCACTTTAAAATTATAATTTCTGTTAACAAATGGGGGTCTGAGTGTTTTTTTTGAAACTTTAGGGGGTTTTATGTCCCTTTTTCAAACGTTGGGGGTCTCTGTGTCCCTTATTCAAACATTGGGGGTCTCTGTGTCCTTTTCCCAAATTTTAATGATGCCATAATCTCAACATACATTCTCGTCCAATATTAATATTAGAGTTGTACTATTGGCACTCCTCCAAAATCCTTTTAAAACCTTTTTTTTTATTACAATTACATTTAAGGATAAATATTTTAATATATTTCACATCTATTTTATTTCATTTCAAATTTATATTTTCTCTCTTTAAAAAAAATTAAAACTCTTGTATTTTCTCTGCTATCAAACTCACACATGTAATTTTTTTCTCAAATTCTCTATAAATTTTTCTTCAATTACCAAGACAATCTATTGATAATAAATAAAATACATTCTGACAAAATTATCTACCTTTTTTTAAGGCTCATAATAAAATTAATTGATTTTTATAAAGAAGTTTATCACCCATAAAAATTTGTTTGTGAGGAGCAAGAAAATAATAAAAAATTAAAAGATTTACAAATTAAATGTGTTTATTTAGAAATAAGGGTATTTTTGGCATTAAACTTAACATTATTAAAAAAGGGGTTTCAAAAAAATTTTGGAGGGATGTCAATAGTCCACCTCTTAATATTACCAGGAGCAGCAGGGAAAAATACTCCGCCTACTTTGATCATCATTCTCAGTGGCCATTGCTCATGATTTCTTCCGCGGGACAGAAATCTGGCAAAAGCCCAATCAACGCATTAATTATTAAAAGAAGCAGATAATCATGTAATTTAAACAGCTAATAAAAAAGGCCCTGCATTAATTATTAGCCATCAACACATTAAAACTAAGCATAACAGCTTATAAGTACAAATAAATCAGACTCCCGTGCAAGAAAACAACCCTGCTTTATAATTTTTGAATAACAAAATTACTCAATTACGTATAACCACCAACCTTAATCCTGCACCAACAGCTGCTGACGACTTTTCTTCAACTCTACTTCCTGAGTCTCGTTGCAGAAGTCTACCTTTATCATCTTAGGTCGTGTTTGGTACTGAGATTTAATAATTATAATTTAAAATTATTATTTAAAATTATAATATTAAAATATTTAATAAACATTCGTTGTTATGATTTGAAAATTAAATTAATTTGATTCACTATTTATATAATGAAAATTTTACAATATCTTTATTATTTTATCAAAATTATTAATTAAACATTATATTTACTATACACTATTAACTTTTATTTCATAATTATAATTTTTTTTAATAGCAGCACTTCAAAACCATACAGAACTTAGTCCTGTCTGAAGGGAAATTTACAAAAAATAATCATAAAAAATTTTAAATTTTCCAAATATAACCCATCAAACTTTTTTCTATCATAACTAGCCAAATATTAGTTCTTTAGACCAAGTAGCTCTTATCACTTTCAACAAATTTACAAATAACGCAACTCTTACAAATTACAGGCTATACTCAATACTCTTAACACTCTTAACATTCTCAACAAATCTCATCAATATTAGCATAACTGGATATATAAAATTATCAATTGGAGAGTATCTTCAAGGTTGGTGTATGTTCTTATACAATATGAATTTTGAATGAATTAAGTTTATTGAGATATAAAATCATCAATTGATGTGAGTTTTGTTGTAAA
>MKYO02003050.1:15211-29754 GCA_002013955.2 Citrus medica
ATAATAATTATTATTGTTACTAACAACAACAATGAAAAGAAGAAGAAAATAACAATAACAATGATATAATAATATTTTAATTTAGACAAAAGTAAAATTATGGAAATTGGGTGGGGTATAATGGTGAGTTTAAGAAATAGAAACTTAATTCTAAATTAATCCCAAAAACATGTGAGCTCCACATGTTTCATTCCTATTTCTCCTCTCATTTTAACAAGCAAATAATATCAACATCCTCCTTCTAGATTTTGGTTCCCCAATCTCACAAGTAAATGCACCATTAATGACGATTCTTAATAAATGATGGGGCAGAGTGAAATTTGCTCAACTAAAACATGAAACTTTAAACATTATACATGAAACATGAATATCAAATATGAAACTAAGGAAAAGGTAAATATTTGGGCGTATTTAACAATTAAAGGCAAACATGCAACTCTGGATGTCTAACATGAGTATGGGTAAATAAGAACCATTGAACTTTGTATACGTAACTGTGAATGTTATAAATAAAACATGAACGTCAATTATGAAATCTAGAAATGAAATGGGGAAAAAAGTAATTTTTTAGCGCATTTATAAAATGAAAATGAACTCTTTGCATGCAATAATGAATGTTATATATGAAACAACAACGTTAAACATGAAATATTAAAATGAAACATGAGAAAAAAGTAAAACTTTTGAGGGTAATTAGAAAACGTAGTGGTTAACACCATACTTGTAACAATAAACGTAATTTATGAAAAAATAAACATCAAACACAAAATCCAAAAAAGGTAAATATTTGGAGTACATTCAGAACATGAAACACTAAACTTCAAAGATGTCCTCAATATATAATATGAAATATGACATTTATACATTAAATAAAGAGTAGAAAATTTGCAACACTTAATATAAAATATGCAATGATGGGTATAACACATGTGTACATTGTAACAAGAAACGTAGGAATTGAGATCTCCTCCTGATCTGAGCACTCATGATCTTTTGCAGATCTTATACCACCTGTGTTTTAGTATTAGTGTATGATTAAGATTTAACTATTTTTTCTTTTTAATTTATTAACCATCAATCATATTAATAGTACTTGCTCAAATAAAGATTAGATCAGATCAGAAGAGGATCCTGATCCAAAACGTAGAATGCTAGTCATGAGACTTAAAATAATTGATATAAAACATGACCTCCAACTTAAAATGAGGGGAGAAAGAAAAGTATAGGGAATTTAGAATATACTACATGAAAGATAAAACAAAATATATGAATATTTTAATCTTATAAAAAACATTAAAAAACTTTTGTCTTTTTTGGACATACTTTTTATTTTTTATTTGGACATACTTTTGTCATTTTTAATTTATTTGTCTTTTTTTCTCATTATTATTGTCATTTTAAAAAGTTATTTAATTGACAATATATTTATTTTATTTAGTAATTAAATTAAATAAAGAAACTGGTTACAAAAATATGTTGTTGTAGGTTAAAAAAAAAAGGTGGTTTAGATGGTAGCATAACAATGAGGGGCTCCGAAAAGAGATCCACTCTACCACAAGAAAATTCTAGAGTAAATAAGAGATACTATGCCCAATTAATGCATGTATGACATGTGTAATTTAATTAAATATAACTACTAATTACATGATAATTTTTCAAAATAAATACACACAAAACATACAAGCATTAATTTGACCCTATACCACCAAGGATTTCAAGTCTTTGTATAGTAGTCACCCCTAATCATAAAGTAAGATTTCAATGCATGATTTAAAAAAAAAGTACAATCAAAACCAAAGCAAATAAAAGGCATGGATAAGAGCAAAAGACCAATTTCATAAAAGCCAGAGAAGTAGTAACGGTCATATGCAAAATGCACCCACGGAAATTACTGTATAGGCGAATAGCGCATTAATCTATGCAAATTAATTAATGAAAATAACATGACAATATTAATAGGAATTCAGTAAAACTTGATGAAGACTTTTCTCTATAAAAGGCTAAAGGGTGCAACGCATGATCAGTATCCAGCACACAGAAGTAAATTTAAGAAAGTAGCCATGGTTGCGGTAAGTGTTCCTTGCATGAATGGTGGACGTGGAGAAACTAGCTATGCGAAAAACTCGGACATTCAGGTATCCATTTGCTTTCGAACTTTTAGTAATTAATTATATTATTGACACAAACTATATTGAATTCCTTTAATCTTTAATTTTTTATATTACTACTTTCTCAGAGAACTGTGATATCGAAGGCGTGGCCATTCCTGGAGGAAACCATCAAAGATATGTTCAGCTCCTCTTTTCCTGGTTGTTTTAACGTTGCTGATTTAGGCTGCTCCTCAGGACCCAATACTCTCTTGGTTGTATCTAAACTTATTGAAACTATTAATAAACTGTATCATCAAGTGAACAAAAAATCACCCGAGTTTCAGGTGTTTCTCAATGATCTCCCAGGAAATGACTTCAACAGCATCTTCGAGTCTCTTCCTGATTTTTATAAAAGGATCAAAAAGGACAAATTTGGACCTTGTTTCATAGCAGGAATGCCAGGTTCCTTTTACGAGAGGCTTTTTCAAAGCAGGAGCATAAATTTCATACATTCTTCTTACAGTGTTCACTGGCTCTCCAAGGTACGCATTATTTTCACCTTTTAACTTTCATGTGCTAATTTAATTTTTATTTTTAAGTCAATATGTTTATGTGTAGGTTCCAGAGAATCTTGAGACTAACAAGAGGAATATTTACATTACTAAGTCGAGCCCTCCCAGTGTCTGTCAAGCTTTTTTGGAGCAGTTCCAACGTGATTTCTCAGCATTTTTAAGCTTACGCTCTGAAGAAATTGTTTCTGGAGGACGTATGTTTCTCACTTTTATTGGCAGGAGCATCGCAGATCCCTCGAGCAAAGATTGCTGTCGCCTTTGGGAGCTGCTAACAAAAGCTCTCATTCAACTGGTCAATGAGGTCTGTAAATTAATTATTCATCACTTAAAAGTTTTCTTTTATGCATGGATTGCTGATATTTGAACAGAAAAATTTAATAGAGCACTGATAGAAACAATAGTATACCCGACCAGAGTTACCATGTTAATTGAAAAATAGGGTTCTCTCAGCCTTTAGCTTCTTTAACATTTTAATATATATGTGTGTGTGTGTGTACGTATGTGTATATGTATATATGTATATGTTACAACTTACAAGCTGTGATTTTTGAGTTTTAGGGTCTTGTTGAAGAGGCTGACGTGGATTCATTCAATCTGCCTTGCTATTTTCCCTGCGAGGAAGAAGTCAAGTCAATTGTCAGGGAGCAAGGTTCATTCATTCTCGACACGTTCGAAAGTTTTGAGGTGAATTGGGATCCCAGTGACGATGTTAACAACAAAAGTTTTGTATTCAACAAAGATCGGTGTGGACAAAATGTTGCAAATTCTATTAGAGCTGTTACCGAGCCCACGCTTGCAAGTCATTTTGGAAACGCCGTAATCGATCCTTTGTTTGCTCGATTTGCTACGCTTGTGGCTGAGCATTTAGCTGTTGAGAAGACGAAGCATATCAGTTTAGTTATCTCCATGACAAGGAAGCAGCATGCACAGCCCTGAGGTGGATGCATGTTAACGTTATAAATTGGATTTGGAACCTACCAAGCGTTTCTTTCAATGTTTTTTTTTTAAATTGCTGTCAATTTATGGCTATTATGGATAAGAATAAAGCATTAATGATGGAAATAAAAAAATCAGTGAGATGATTGATTGTCCTGTCTTAATTATTAATTAAGAAAGATTGATAATTAGTCATTATTTCTACATTATTTTAATTATGGTATTTCTTTTTCTTTGTTTCAAACATTTGTATTCAGCTTTTGTTTTTATGAATAAATTATAGTGAAATTTATCTTGTATCAAAAAAAAAAAAAAGTGAAATTTATCATTTTGTACATCATCCGTATCAACCTTAACCCAACCTACAGATAGAAATAATACAAGCAACTTTGTATAAATTGACATTAATCCCCATGACTCAGAAAAGGTTAGACGAAAATATATAGGAGAAAATAATTTAATTTACTTAAATATTTAAAGGTAAGAGGGTATTCTTAAATAATTTACTTAAATATTTAATTAATATTTTGTACCTTGTCACTAATGGGTGCCTTTTTTTTCCCCCAAAAAAAAGGTGAGAGGGTATTCTTCTCCAATTGTAAATTGATATTTTAACCTCTACCATCATGAGAAATTATTTTGGGGTGATTAGCTAAAAATATTATTTGAAAACACTTGGTCACTAATGGATACATTTCACAATATTTACTGAAATTGTTGAATTTAATCCTATAAGGTGGATAAGAATTTTTGGTGAATTTAAATAATGATTTTGAGATGTACCTAAAGATAAAACTATATGTAAGAATTTTTTTAGGTTAAAAGTCAGTCTTGGAAACCTTTAGTTGTCACATAATTTTTTAAAAGTACTCAAGATCTTGCACAATCCCATAGCTTAAATTTTAAGGAAATTGCTCGTTTAATCCCTTATTTTGAGTTAAGCATATGCATAATCCTATATATATATATATATTTCAAGACACCTTTCTGTCAAATATGTTACACTCTTACCCTTATTTTTTATTTTACAATAATACCCTTACAACAATATTATTGATCTTGATGAAATGGAAAAAAAATGATAATTTATCAATTAACCTTAAAATTAACATAAACATTTACACAAATGTCTTTGTATTATTTTACTTTTATAATTAATTTCATAATTTAATTTTTAATAAAGTAATTATTAGTAAGATTATTGTAAGAATATTAAACATTAATTTAGTTGGCTAATAGATAATTATTGTCAAGATTATTGCACTGGTGCAAAAAGTGCCAATTCTTTCACATTGATAATTATTGATTAATTTACAAATTAACTTTTTTATAGATAAATTAACTAATGTCAAGAATATTTTTGCTAAGGGTTAAAAGGAAAGAAAAAGTAAGGATAAGAATGTAACACATTTAGCTATAGAGGTTTTGAGTTTATATATATATATATATGGAATAAACGAACACTTAAACCAAAATGTAGAGATTAAATGAACATTTACCCTAAATTTAAAATAAAGAAGAATTTGAGAGAATTATTAATTTAAATCAATCTTAATTAAAAATTACGTTAGTTTTTATATTTGACTATTTATTAATGTTTGATTAAACTAACATAATGTCTTTATGGTACAATACTCATAAATTATTGAACTGTTAAATTTATGTAATTCACATGTAAAGTATTAAAAATTATTAGATTTTATTTCAAAATTTTGGATTAAAAGATACAAAATCAAGTACCTAAACTATTACATACCAGAACATATATTGATTAAAATTGATGAGATTTTATTATAAATAATTTTTAAAAGTGGGGTGGATTTACATGGGGTAAAAATATCCGTACTTGAGAAAAATAGACTCTTATTACATCGAGGTCTAGGATTGAGGCTACCAATCTTACATAATCGAAAGTATTACGATTTTTTGTTTATAGTCTACAAAGTTGTTCTGTACACACCAAAGAAAAAGAAAGGAAAGATAGCTTATGCACAATATATGCGCAAATGCCAAATGGCATTCAAATTTCTTGTAAGAACATGATAAAAGTATCTCTTCATCTCTACTGATCAAATGTCGTCCTCTAATGATTCCCTAGAAACTTGGAACATAATAGACCAAAGGCAAAAATGATAGGCCAAACAGATGTTTTAATAGGATTATCAGCATGTGCACCACAAAAATCGTAATTAAATGTGGTAACAGCACACTGACAGAGAGCACATACTAGTCCAAAAATATCCTTAAAGCTACCGAAAGGTTTGTGGCTTCTCAATGGATAATATAACAATGGCAATGGAAGGCAATGTAGCCTTCCATTCCCATGTAACCTTATCCTTTCGACCTTTACGAATGAGCTCTACAATGCATATAAACAAAGTTGCAAATGATATTTGTTCAAAACAATAAACTTAGTTTACACAAATAATTTATTTAAGTGGAATCAGGTGTTGAATTGCACATGGCCCTTTATCATGCTTCATCATCATGGTCCTACCATGCTATATTTATGAAACATCTAATTGAGTGAAGATTATTTTTACACTTTGGATGCCATTAAAGGATTTCTTTGAAACATGTTAGGTGAAGTGGTGCTATGATAAAAGGTTGGTGGAACATGTTAGTTTATGTGTATTGTTATGAATATGTTTGTGTTTCATTCACTATAAATACCTATGTCATTTGTGTTGTATGCATCAAGTAAGAAGAAGAAAGAATAAGAAGCAAAACATAGCTTCTAAGAGTGATTTGTGAGAGTGTGTGAATTGTTCTTGCACAGAAGAAAGTTGGTCAAAAGCAGCAGATGGAAGCTCCAGGACAAAGTTGGCGATTAGAAAGATCCACTCTAAATCAACCTACTCAAGGAGGAGAAAATAATTGTTACTGTAATTAGATGTTGAAAACTAAGATAATGTCTTGTAAAAGAGATAAATTTATATTTCATTGATGCATTTGGAACCAGATACAATGTGAAGTTCAATTTTCCATTAAATGCTTCAACTTGTTGGCACAATTAAGAACTTCCACTACAAGAAAAATAAGTTTTTTCGGCATTACTTGTATAGTATTTAAATACAAAATGCTGCATATATGATACTCAACAGCGATTTCATAGCTAATCGCAAAAACTCAACTAACTAAAAAGAAAGACCAACACTAGTTTGATAATTTTCATTTGGTAGTACTACGTTTAGTCAAGAAACAGTTCTAAGACTAAAAATATTCTATTTACTTGATGTTGTCGATCAGTCCTTGGACATTGCTCAAGATTTACTTCTTTTCCATCTCCATCATACAACCTTCATTTTCACAAATTAAGTTAATTTAGAAATGATAACAAGAAGGAACAAATTGAAAGGCGTTCCTTATATGAAGAAAGAAAAGGGGTATAAATATTTTCGTCTTTACCAGTTGAAGAAAGGTTGTTTGCTTTCGCTTGTAATCCAGACATCATAATATAGATGAAGATTGTTGCCGTAGCGGTGGCAGGGATCAATCTAATTAAGCAATACAACATGAAATAAACCATAAATCTGGGTTTATAGGTTTCTGCAAGTTGATAAATTTATCAGCACAAAGATGATTCAATGTTTTTTCAAATTCGTGGACTTACATCTTCAAGTCAGCGGCTTAGAATTAATTCTCGAGCGTCTTCATCACTGGAAGAATCCTTTCCAACCAAGAATCAACAGAATGGTATGTACAGGTTAACATTCAATTTTCGTACAAATAACCAACTTTCTTTAATGCGGGTAATCATGGGATTCACACATTTTTTTTTGCTTTTTTTAATCCTATATCTAACGAGATCATTAGATTCACAAAATTAAGTAAAGAAAGACAGTTTTTCAATACAAAGCAGAAGCAATACTAGAATTCATTTTAGTATATGTCTAGAATGCACAAGAAAATGATAGCTCTCAAAGACAGAAAACGTCGAATTAACGATGGAGATGAATCCTAAATAAGAATAATATAAAATATTATTAATAAAACTAAGATAATAAGCCTATTTCTTATTAAATACTGGTCCGACCCCTACTCAATTAAGATGAATTATAATAAATTTAAATTGATCCAAATTTCAAATAACATTAAAATATTAAACTAACTCAAGTACTATCATTCTATAATATATTTTTCCCATATGCTTTGCACATCAATTCAATACTAAGCTGATTTTTTATTGACCACTAAATTATGTTAATTGTCCGGGATTATTTTTGTTCAGTGCTCAACAATAAATAAGTTCAGAGCTAAATCCATTTGTTCAGACAGTTTTGGCTGAACCCAAGCAAATTGAAGAACTAGATCTGGCTGAACAAAATCATAAAGACACCAGCATTGCAAGCCCATAAATCTACATCGTGAAGCAGATTAGTATAGCCAATTACTCTGGATTTGGGTGCCGCCGGCTTCTGCCCCCGCGTCCATCGGCTGATAGCATTTATGGTGCCTGCTTCGACGTCGTTTGGCGGTGGCTGCAGCATCTCATTGAAAGATGAAGAGATCATTTTTCGTTGCTGAATGGAAAAGTAACCTTAAGCAGATATAAAAGATTAAGAGAGAGTGCGTATTGATCAGATAAGTCAACTTGTTTTTTTCCTACTAATTTCCTCTTAGTCAACGGATTGAAGATGGAGCCCACTTCTTGTAAGCAGATTCACATAAATTAAATAATAATAAAAACGTAAATGCACAGAAAATGAAGAAGAAAATTCTCAGCTGGTAGTTCAGCGTTACGTAGCCATCGCTTCAGTCACAGTCCTAGACTGGAACTTTTGACCATTTGACATTTTGATTTTCCCTATTTTGCACCTTTAGCCGATGTTATTGGACTTTGTGAGATTTTCATTTTTATTTTTTTTTAATTTACATCTTCAAATTAAAATTTACCAGCAATGCAAGTTCCATATTCAAATGTTGTGGGTAACTTAATATAAGCAATGATACGTACTAAATCTGACATTTCACAAGTAATTAGCATGGTGAGTAGGTATATGTACAATTCTAATAAAGGACGTTGGCTAAGTTGCGAAATGAATTCTGTGGTACAATTTGAAGACCACAGATGTTGGTTTATTGTTTGAGTGGAGCGATTCACTTGGTCAAGGTATGATTGAGTATGTTGATTCTAACGATACTGGTGATTTGAACAAAATTCACTTGGTCAAGTTATAATTGGGTATGTTGATTGTGACTATCCCTATGATTTGGATAAATGGCAGTCAACCACTGAATATGTATTTATTCTTATTGGAGAGCCAGTACGTTGGAAGTCAATGTTACAGTCTATAGTTACATTATCTACCATAGAGGCTGAGTACAATCCAAATCAAATAAAAACTTTCCAATACAATCCCTGACAATGACACCAAAAATTTATTGTGTAAATTTTAATATACTAGCAAGTGCACGAGTCTATTATGGGATAAACTAGGAATGATGAGGTTAAACTCACAGGGACTATCAATTTTTAGGAAAGTTAAATCTAATTTAAGCTAATTAAAAGTATATCCTAGTTGGAAAGAAAATTTGTTATTTGGAGAAATTTAATTCGGAGAAATTTAAACTAAAGATGTAAGTAAAATTAAAAGCGAGGAAATTAACACGAGAATTAAAGAGATTGAATTTACCATTGTTTCAGAATCTACCACAATTTAACTCAACAATTATCTAATTACTAATCAATTCCCAATTTTCTAGTCAACTCAAAATTAATCTATGTAATTATCAACTCAACTTTACAATTATAAATTCTCAGTTAAGTCCAATTAAAAATAATCTTATGTAGGTTTTTTTTCTACTTAATAGTATGATATCTAAATATTCCATCTAAACATATTATCTAATAAAGAGTCAATTTTTATAAGCACTCAGTGTAAACAATTTTATGAAAGGTATAGAATCAAAGATAATCATATATAATTTTTATAAATCCATGCTTATGTTTAGTCAAAGGTTAATCCTAACAATCAATAATACATGACAATATTGACAAAAAATTTAAGAACATCCAACTCATGGTATTAAATAAGAACTACAAACATTAAAATCCACGTGTAGGAATTTAATTGAATAAAAATAAATTATTTCATTTAACAAGACTTTATCATTAACGCTAGTTAAAAAATTAATTATACATAATTGAATAGTGAATAACAGAGTAGACAAAACCCGTGACCGCTGCTCTTCAATTGCTCTCGGCGGCTTCTCTGTGTTCGTCTCCGTGTGTCTACTTGGTACGTGAATAATGCTTTGCTTTTGTAATAGGGGCCATACTTCGCTTTTGTCCACCGACTTAAAATCCTAGAAGGGAATTCAATTGCCTCGCTTCCATTGGCTCATGTGCTTCTCACTTAGGCTTCAAATCAAGCCATTTAATTTAAGCTTTTATTCCTCACTCGTTTACATAATAAATTGGGCCAACAAATATAATTAAAATTTAGCTTAAGCCCGCTAATGAAAAATCCTATAATCTTTAATTTACTTCAAGTTTTGTTGTTTTAAGCTCGGTTTATATCTAAATGTTAATTTATTAGCCTGTTTAATAAAAATAAATTAACTAAAATCATAAGTAAAAGAATCTAATAAATCTAAGATTAGAGGATAAAATATGTAAATAAATTATGCCATTAATATATTTACAAAATGTGCAGTTGCTAAATCTATTTGGGCTCGGTGTTTTAATCTCTTCAAAAGTTAGTGTTGGCGATCCTGACAATCTCGGTGACTCGTGGAATTTTCTTGTTACCAAGTGCTTTTCGTCTCAAGTTCATAATGTTTGGGTGCTTGGTGGTTTGTATCTTCATGGTCTTTGGTAGGCTCGTAATGATGTGGTCCATGGAATGATTGAATCTCTTCAACTTCGATTCCAAATATTATTTTCAATTGTCGTGCTCAAGTTTAGCTTCTTGGCCCTTCTTGGCCCTTCTTGGCCTGGCTTTATCTTTTTGCAATCTGATTTGTTATTGGCTTCCAGATTAGTTTCTTTAATAAGGCTCCTAATAAGGTCACTCCTGTGCTCCGGGTCGCCCCTTAATCTTGCTGGATTAAAGCCAATAATGATGGTTTGTGTCAGCTCGGACATCTTTTATGGCGGCTTTGCCAATTCTTTGGGCATTCGCTCTATTTAATTTGCTGAGATTCAAGCTATTCTTCATGCTATCGAGTTTGCTTTTGAAAAGGGCTGTTTTTTCCTTTCGGTTGAGAGTGACTATAGTTCTGCAGTGTCTTGGATTCATAATGACTCGTATCAACTCCGCTCGAGTAAGATGGCTTCAATGAACATTATTTTTCTCATGTTTCTCGCGGATGAAATGCAAATGTTCAATAGTAGAGCTCCCCTCCTACTGCGGTATCTAGTTTGCTTCTTCATGATCAGATGGGATTCCCCAATTATCGATTTCACTAGTATTAGTTTTTGTTTTTTTGGGGATAATTTTCTTTTTGTAAGTTATGTTGTGGGGTAAGGTTGTTATATCCCTCCCTTTGTTTGTAAAGACTTCTCACTTTTAATTTACTTGCCTCAAGGTTTTATTTTAAAAGGAGAGAGAGAATTAGGGTCTATTAATTATGCTTTTTAAATATAATCCCAATTGCATATTTATTCTGTCTTCAAAAAAATATTTGAATTACATTAACCAATGAAATAAGGATTGTTCTGAACACCAAGTCCATGGACTCATGGTCCAAAGTTTGTTTCTAACCAAAAATTTGTAATTGGGCCGAAGATGGACTCATCGACCCTTGGAGCTAACAACTCGGGCTACACGTATGAAACATTAAAAATTAAAATAGTGGAATTATTTTCAAATGACTTGTTTTGTTTCTATCATGAATTTCAAATAGCCAATAATTTTATATTCCAATTAAATAAAATTTCACAATTACACTTGGAGATAATCGTTCCGAAAGGAAAAAAATAAAAATAAAACTTCAATATCAAACTACTTAATTGTCAGTACGAGTATTTTGCTCAAGGGGAAACATAAATTATGAAGGAATCATGATTCAAAAATTAGAATAACTAATAAACAAGCATCCTTTCATTGTTTTACCATTATAAACAATCATGAGGTAATGGATTGTTAATAAGTTATAGAAATATCCTTATTTAAGATCATATATTTTTTTGTTATCAAAATAAATAATATTTTAAAAAGAAATAAATGTGTGTTTATTAAATATTGAGCCTAAGAAAATGATTTTTTTTAATCATATATTGAATGTATGAAAATGATTTATTTGGAATTATTTGTTTATTTTGTTTCATCTTATTTTTTTAATATTTGTAGAAAAATATGTCAGTTCAGAGAATAAGAATCATATTTTCATGGGTAAGGTGGGAATAGATTTTACACTCTTTATTCTCATTTTTTATGGGTCCGTAAAATTGATTCTAATTATCAATTGTATTTTTAGAAAGTAAACACCATCATTCAATCTGATTTTCCATTCGAATTATATGGTCTCATTGTCCTGTGTAATTAAAGTAAACACGCCGTTGTTTTATTGTCTAAGGATGCCAAAGGATGTCCTAGCAGTAAATTTTATTGTTTTTTGTTTATTGGAATCATGAAGTTTCCTTTTATTTTTATTCTTATAATCTTCAATGCCATAGTTGTATGTATTTTATGACAGGTAAAGCTCACTGCACCCCTTGCTCAGTTGTAATTTTAATTTTCATTTTAAAAAAAATTCCATCGTTGTACTTAATTCTCCGCTCAGTAGAAATGACAGAATCATGGTCCAAAAATCAGACATGTTATTAAACAATCACATTTTCATTTATTTATTTAACTAAGAATATACAGATTACAAATACAACACAGAGAGGTCAAAGGATACAATGCAAATATGACTAGAGTGGACCTTTATTTATTTATTTATTTAGATGAACCTCGTTATAGCGAGGGCTTTTATTGAAATAAAAAGTAAACGGAAACACGCAAATTAATTGCTTCTCAAACACATAAATAAATTATAAAGAGCAGGATGCAATCAAGGGTAAGCCTCAATGAGAGACCATAGCCTCAGATTAGGAGTTATCTTATAGTGGCTGAAACCTGCTGCCAAGAAGAGCTTCTTCCAGTCATAGACACTCCCCTCTTTACCATTGAGAAAAGTCGCCATGAGCAGGTCAAAGCATAGCTGTGTCTCCATTGTTTCTTTGCCTTTCGTTTGGTTTTCGATGGCCATGTCTATGATCTATAATCACTTTTCTTCCCTCATCTTTGCTTGGAATTGATTCTTCACATTTTTTTTTTAAGTATCTTAAGCTCTCTTCATCACTCCAGTCATGCAGAATCCACTAGGTATGTTGATCAGTTAATTTTGTCAGATTGCAACAGTTATTAAAAATCTGTAATATAATCGGAATGCAAGGGCAGATACTCATTTAGGCCATAAGGTTTAATTTGAGCCAATTATCTAGTTAACTACGCTTTTGTATTTTTAAAAATTGCCAGAACTTCTATAATATATACTTGCTCTATTAGAATTTGCTTAATTAATTATTCTCTTCTTTCTATTTATTCCAAGTCAATTGTGTTTGAATTTTAAATTATATCAGATGATAATATTATTTATGTTGAAAAGAAACATCCGACAATTAAGAAAGTCAAGGCAAGGATTTTTAGGTAATTTTCAAGATATATGTACTAATTGAGCAATTGACACGAACTTAAGGACTAAAGGAAAATTACTTAATTTTACAATTTTTTTTTCCTTTCAAAGATATGGAAGGATGAACAGAAATAAATTATATTTTTTGGCCTCTAACTTCCCAAGATTTAAACTCGGTGTTTGGGGTAGGGAAATACCGCTACTAGATATTGATGGAACGGAACAAAACCTACACCCTTCACCTTGGAATTACCTTTGGGTGATCTAAAGCCTTGAGGAGGAGTCTAGCTGGTTGCATGTGCAAGATCGACCAGGAGACTAGAACCTGGTCGATCGTTCCAGATACCTCGGTTAAACTCGAACTGTCGAGCTCCTCCCAGAAATTTAACCATAACGTCCATGTACACCTGGGCGTTGTAACCGCAACTTAATAACTATTTTGTAACAAGCGCTTTAATTTATGATTTAAGTGGCGCATTCAATCACAGCCATGCATTGAAAAGGACGCGATAATCTCGGGTGCCTATAAGAACCCTGAAAAATCCAGAAAAAAGGTTTTTTTTTTTTTCCAGATATACAAATTTTCTTCCAAAAAAAGAGAAAAAATGTTTTCCTTGAACCGAAAAAAAAAAAGATCACGAGAGGAGTGACGTAAGTTTCTTATAAGAGAACCCAATTACTAACAATTCGCAGTCATTGCAGGTGACAACGGAACGGATCGTACGTGGCTGATGATATCCACTCCATCAAAATGGTAGTAGGCAATTCCCCATTAAAACAAATTGTAGAGCTGATAAGGCAACCTAATCGCTATCATAAGCTTGACCAGATTTTCACATCAACACTTGGTTCATCAAGTGGTAATTTTACAACTTCTTAGAAACTCTTAATGACATATAGATGATAAAAGTAAAAGATAAAATTCATTGTTTAATTACTTTGAGCAAGACCACATTTGTAGGAGGTATTGCCTCAAACATGTTGCCTCCAAAAAAATTCTAGATTATTAGTCCCCCACCAAATTATCCACCATAAGAGGAAAATTAAAACAATGCATTTTATATCAGGAAATCCTGTAGCAATGGCTCTTGCCATAGTTCCTGTGCCACCACCAACATCGACCAAGGACTTCAAGCCCTTGAAGACCTCTTTACAATCTTCAACCACAATACTTGTTATCAGCTTAGAGTCAGCAATCATGGCTTCACAGAAGATGCTTTCGAGATTAGGCTCATCAACTACAAAATCCCAAAAGTTTTTCCCATAAGCTGTCTGCTAAACAATCCTAAAAGTTTTTCCCATGAGCTGTCTCAAACAA
>MKYO02003061.1:0-32582 GCA_002013955.2 Citrus medica
ACTAATTGTTTGTCGCAATTGCCAATTGTTGTTCATAGAATGTTGGAATGTGATTAGTGAGAGGAACATTTTGTAAAGTTGTAGGTAGCATTATTTGAGAAAGTAAACTCGTAATTGTCATCTAATTTATGGTGCAATTAAGTGATTGTGTTAATAATTTTGAATTTGAGAAAGCATATATGCAAAAAATTCAGGAACAAGACCGTATGTGCACGTGTGTGTGCATAGTGGCTGTTTCAACTCTTGTTTTGGCTTAAACATGAGCTTGCACCTCAACTAAAAGAATCAAATTGATGACGTTCATAACATATATCAGACTGACTAAATGAATATTAAAAATTGCTAAGCCTGTGTGTGTTTGTGTTGTATGAAGCAGAGGCAGGGATTTCATGAATCTGTTGTTTTTCAATTTGATGAGTTTTGAGTTGACAATTACTTCCAAGCAAGTGATTCATATATTCATGTAACTTGTTATTATTACCATGATGAGCTGATTGCCTTTCATTTTTCATTTAGCTACTCTATTATGTTATCTGTATTTACCATGATGAGCTGATTACCTTAAACCCTATGAAATAAATTTCAAAAAACCCTTGATGAATGTCAAAAGATTTTTCACTGTTACCTAAAGGTGTGCCTCATCCTGCTAAAATACTTCACTGTAATAACTGAACCACTATTGCGGTATTGCCTTTGATTCAACACGATCTTACATGCTTTAAAATGTCAAAGATTTGCCCTGTTTCTCATTATGTCCCATGAATTATGGCTTTTACCCAAATAGGCGTATTAGTCAAATATTTTTATTCCAAATTTATGCCATCATTTGCATGTTCTTGCATGATGCTCTACAGGCGTTTGATATGAAAGTTTTGTCTTCTTATTCTTTTCCCACGACACATTGGTCGCTTTTGGACCATCTCGGATCACTCACTCTTCAAGAATAAGTACCTTGGTATCATTGTTTTGAAATCAAACACTCATGACGCTTTTGACTTAAGCCCCTGTGGCCTGGGATTGATGATGAATCAATCAATCAATCAGTCAGTGGTGCTTTTACGAAATGAAGAAAGGCAAGTAAATGGGGTTCCTTGTGTCATCCAATATCCGCTGATGATTGTTGCCTGCCGCAATCTCCAGAATCCTGAATCCCCAAGTAATTGGGCCGAAATGGGCTCAAAAGACTAAGCCCGGCCCATAACTAATCCAACAAATACTGATGATGGCCAATAAACGTGGGACCCCTGATGACCGAATTTGCAACAGTACCTGAAATTGGAAGTCATGGAATTCAGTCCTGAAAGAGGTCCCATAACTTGACAGATAATATGGTTTTACTCAGCTTCCGCTGACTGTGTGACTCAAATTTGTTGCTTGGAAATGGAAAAAGTCCAAAAAGAATAAAAAAAGAATTGGCATTTGGCAGCGTGGCTCCCAATTTTCTCTCTCACATGTCCCCACACACATATCTTACCTGCGTCCCGAATCCTGACACACACAAACTGGAGACCATATGTTTGAAAAATGAAAACTCATAATCTCATATGCTGCAGGCTGCATGAGCCATGAATCTGAAGCCCTTTCTACAGCCAATACAACCAAAAAAAAAAATATCCTTTACTCTCTAGAGATCATAATCTTTGCTTCTATTACGTTAAGTTTTATACTATAATTGCACTTTCTTATTCTAGTTCATGAAGCTGCAGTGCATGCATTGGAAATTTTTTAACCCAAAAACAATGTATTAGTAGAACTCCTTTATGGAAAGTGATAAACTCCACTGGACTTTTTGTGTCCGGGTAATAGAATATAATACATAAAACATTAGCAACAGTACTGTGTCCGTGAGACATGGGCTGAGAGACAAAGACTCGGTCAAATAATCTTTTTGACCCGGTGCCCATGAGAAGAAAATAAACAAATAAAGTATTACATAAAAGATAAAAATATATATATATATATATATCTTTGTCACGTACCCACAAGAAGAAGTAGATTAGACCGAAATGCTGTTTGTTTCCTCATATTCACATACATACTGACATACATACTGACATACATACATACACTACACTTATGATGCAGGCTGTGTGTGTGTGTATGTATATATACAGACAGATACATGAGGCATGGATTATCCCCCCAGTTGGCACATTCTGAACATCTTCAAACAGAGTTTTCATGCTTTTCTGGTGCCAGTTTTTGGCTCCATTATCATCAGTGGCTTTCTTCTATTTCTTTTGAAAGATTCAACTCATGGGTTTAATTTATATACGCTGTAACTTCTGCACACGACATGTAAGCCCAAACAAAATCTCAGCTCAGGCACTGCCATCCACCCATGGTCTTGTTTTCAATTAATTTAAAACTAGTACTTCGTGCCACATCCTATACAATACTGCTGGTTTAATTAAAAGGTTTTCATATAATCTAATAAACCATGCATGATTGAAGCTAGTGCTCTAGAAGATCAAACCAGTAATGCAAAAAATGAAAATGGGGCACAAGCTTTATGGGAAAGAATATGAACTCAACTTTACATTGTTTGTAACATCCTAGGCGAATCTCATATCGGCAAAGTACGGGAGAGATGTTGGGTTTATAAGGGATGATCTACACTTTAATTGGCAAGACGCGTTTTAGGATGTATGGGCACCCTAAGAACAAATCTGTGTGGGCCTTGTTAAGGCCCAAAACGGACAATATCTTACCAGTTCTAGGTTGTAACACCCTAGGCGAATCCCTAAGGGGGGATGTATGTAACACCTTAGACGAAAATCTCACATTGGCAAAGCACGAGAGAGATGTTGGGTTTATAAGGGGTGATACACACCTTAATTGGCAAGACGCGTTTTAGGGTATATGAACACCCCAAGAATAAATTCGTGCAGGCCTTATTAAAACTCAAAGCGAATAATATCTTACCAGTTCTGAATTGGGTCATGACATTGTTAGTGGGCAACCCGCAAGTAACAATAACCAAACNTTTTTTTTTTTTTGGTTCTTTCGGAATTCTTTTTAATCCTGATATTTTAATTAAGTAATTTAATTTTTTTAGCAGATTCTAGGAATTTACATTTGGTGGCCACTTGGGTGTCATTTGTCACTTCCATTAAAGTCCATCTTTGGGAGCTCCGATCATCCACTATGTTAAAATTCGTGTTTATAATTTATTCATTTGCTTCAACAGTCCACTTCTTCATGCATAATTTTAAGCCTTATGATTGGGTTAATCTTGGGGGAAAAAAAAAACAAACTAATGATTAATTTAAATGGGTTCGATTGGAATAAATTGTAAATGAAAAAGTAATCAACTGGTGTTAGTGAAACCAACTCGAAAGTTTGATAATATGTTGTTATGATTTGATTCTTTACCATTCAAAAAAATCATGTCAAACTTCACACCCCAACAAACAAAGTAACATCTTTACTCCATCCATTGAATTGATTGAGTTAATACAATTTACCAACTTGGTTTGATTGATCACACATACAGAAACTCAAAATTATTAAATTAAAAAAAAAGTGTAGACTCAATATATGTTCCAAATGACCAATTAAGTCCAACCGTTGCAAAAATATCCATTCATACTCCTGTTCATTAGTGAATTTGGTTTATGTCAATGGAGATGGGAGTATTAATTTATTATTTTGTTTATTCATCACCAAATGATAAAATGGGTGGTGTTTTCTAAAACCATACAATATAAAATGGAATGAAAAAATAATAATAAGGGTTTGTTCGGGATTGATTTTTAAGAGTTCAAAAGTAATTTTAAAAAATTAAAAGTTAATTTTAGTGTTCAACAAATTTTTTTTAGAAATCACTTTTGGTAAAATCAACTTATCCTATATCAAATTTTAAAAAATAGAAAAAAGTAGATTCTTAAAAACCTAATTTTGAAAATTAATTTAATACTTAATACTATTATATATATATATGAAAAAAAATTTCATTAATTATAAAATAAAAATATTTATTTTGGTTACTAATTATTACATGTATGCAATCAAATATTATATATATATATATATATATTTTATGAAAGTGTAAATAAATTTTATTCAATATTATATCTAATTTAATTATTGGGTAAAAGCTCGTTTCATCCCTATATTTTAAGATTAGTGCCTATTTAGTCCATATATTTTTAAAAATGCATCAAAATATCCATACTCTTAAATTATTGACATCCATAATGTTACTTTTTGTTTCTCTTGACTTGCTTTTACAATATTACCTTCTTACAATAATGTTTCTTTTTATAAAATTAATAAAAAGAAAAAAAAATTAAATTATCAATTTAACTCCAAAAATAAAATAAAAAGAATATATATTAATTTTTGTGAAAGCTTACATGTGTCCAAAAAAAATTTTATTGTAAAAATAATTGAATTACCTTTTTTTGGACATTAGTAATAAAAAATTAATATATTAATTCCTCAGCAGTGTGTTACAAAAAAGTAACAGATATTAATTTTTTTCAATTTATTTTTGGGATTAAATTGATAATTACGTTTTTTTTATTAATGTCTAAAAAATATATTGTAAGAGGGTAATATTGTAAAAATAAAGCCAAAAGTAACAAAAAGTAAGAGAAAATGTGCTAATAATTTAATGTCAGGGATATTTTGAGATATTTTTAAAAATATAGGGACTGAATGGGTATTAATTTCTAAATATAAGAACTAAACGAGATTTTACCCTTAATTATTTATATTTTTATAATAATTTAAAAATAAATTTATAAAAATATATACGACTGTTTTTAAAACTCACAAATCACGTTATCTTTAAAAATAAATTTTATAAAAAATCAACTAATTTTTTTATAATTAATTATTTTTATAATATAATTAACAATAATAAATTTAAAAATTATAGGATTAGCTAACTGATTCTGAGTTCATAAGATATCGAAGCTGAAGCCTCGAAGGGATCGAGTTTGGGCAGCAGGCGGTTATAACATCTTCACTTTACAAGGGTACAGGTGTTAGGCACCCAAATCACTTGACACCCCAACGTTACACATATTTACCAATTATTATTATTTTTATTATTATCACTAATTACTCCAAATTAATTAACCTACAACTCACTTTCCTATAATTCTTCCATACAACCAATTACATCACTGCTCTCGGGGGAATTTATAACCCGCCCTCGTTCACATGGCGCTCTGTCATTGGCTTCGGCCAGTCCAGAAACAAACAGAAGGGTGAATGATTAGTTAAAATGAATAGTACTAGAACAAGCAATCAATGAAACACAAATAAGAGGGGGAGAGGAGATGAATGTGTATGCTTTGTTGATTTGTTGTTGTTCTTCTTGTAGAGCTTTTTTTTTTATTCTTCTAAAGATTCCATTTTCTAGACATAATATTGTAGGTTTCACAGATTAAAGGAAAAAAAAAAATCATCTTTTTCTATTTCGTTTGGTTTCAATTTTTTAGCTATAAACCAAAAACAAGAGAGGAAAACAAAAAGATTCCATTTTGACATTTTGTAAGGAGGGGGGGAGAGAAAGAGGGAGAAAATCCGAGGTGGGTTTGTGAAATTTGTGTTTTTTGTTGTTGCTGTTGTTGATGGTAGTGGTGGAGGTGGTGGTGGTGGGTCTTGTTCATTTAGCTTTGACTCTTTAATCAATCAGGTAATGATTTTTAATCATTCTTTCACTTTCTCTCTCCCCATCTCTTTCTTTTCTTTGTTTTGCTTTTCCTCCTTTAATGTTTTGTAACTCTCAATTTTGGAAAATATTTATCTTTGATAAATTATGCAAATTTTGAGGTACCACTCTCACTCTAATAATTCTCTTTAAAAAGATTTTATGATCTCTGTGTTTTCTTTTTTTGGTTTTGTAATCTGGGGTTTTTTTTTGTATTTTTAAAATGTCAATTGGCTTATCATTAGATCTTGATTGATGGGCACCATAACTTGAACAACTGGTTTTCTATATATGTAAAGGTTCAATGGATTTGTATGATTAGTTTCCTTCAACTAAACTTTATCAATATTTGGAATGTTGTCAATTTTTCTTCATCTATTTAGCCATGTCGATTTTCTGTTGCTACCTCTCCACCCCTCTTACAGGATAAAATTTTGGGTTTTGTTGAGAATTTTTTTTTTTTTGCCTTTTTCATTTTGGAAAAAGGTAAAGAGATAATATTGTTGCATTATTGAATTATGACATGTTTTTTAGATATCTTACATGAGTGTTCCTTCGTCTATTCCGAGTTTATCTAATATGCAACCTTGCGTTGATTCTCTTTGCGTTTATATCAAACCATTTGATAACCTCTAGTCAAAATTGCAGCTTTATACTCCTTCTGGGTTTCTGAGTAGCAAAACTGGGATTTTTTTTTAATTTTATTTGTTGTTTCTGGGTTATTTTTAGTCTTATTACGGAAACCCACATGAGTGCACACCTGTATTTGAACAAGTTTTTTGTTTGAATATAATCTTCCATCTTATCTGCAGCTAAATTTCATCTCTGTCATTGGTCATTTTCTGATTCCATTGTGTACTGTGTGAACGAATCTTTCAGGCATTAAACCCTTTGCGGAAGACTTTGATTCTACGTTGACCTGACTTTTAGACTAGACTGAATGGTCATGGCTGGAATTGATGATAACATGGCAGTAATTGGAGACTGGGTGCCGCCTAGTCCAAGTCCAAGAACCTTTTTCGCAGCAATATCAGGTGATGATATTAGCTCAAGAGAACCACCCAGTGAGAATGGGGCTGATGGGCTCTCCTTAGGATCTCAAGAGCAGATGACATCAGGAAATACTGAGACAAAGAACATGATGACAGGAGGTGCATCAACTGACTTAGGTCCATTTTCTGAGCAGAAATCAAGGTTGGCGGCAAGAGCTGGGTTTAATGCTCCAAGGTTGAATACAGAAAGCATTAGAACATCTGACCTTTCTCTGAACCCTGATATTCGATCTCCTTACTTGACAATACCACCTGGTCTCAGCCCAACGACACTGCTGGAGTCTCCAGTTTTCCTTTCAAATTCTCTGGTGAGTTTATTTCTTGAGAAGTGTCACCTGTTGTTTCTTGAATTCTTGTCTTTAAATGAAATTTGATAATATAAAATCTATTGATGGGGTTTCAAATGATTGCATTCCGATAGGAACCATTAAGATTCCAGTTTGTGGCTTTTTTGCATGTTGCGTTAAATTTTTTTGCTTATGCTGAGAAGAAAGTAGTTTTAGATAATAACTACATTAAAAAATGAGTTTAATTTATGAATTTGCTGTGGCACATGCTAACAAACTGAACCCTTGCCTCCGCAGGCACAGCCATCTCCAACAACTGGAAAGTTCTCATTCATCCCAAATGGTAATGGTAAAAGTTCGACATGTATCTCAGAGGCCCCTGATAAAAGCAAGGATAACATCTTGGAGGACATCAATACATCATTTGCATTTAAGCCTGTTGCAGAATCAGGTTCTTTTTCCCTTGGTACAAGAAATAAGGCAAGTATAATATGGCCGGATTCCTAATGCTATTTGTTAAACATTTTCATTTTCTGTCTGTTGAATATTGTTTGACTAGTACTTACAGATTTACTTTTACTCATCCTCAGCAGTCCTTTCCTAGTATTGAGGTTTCTGTTCAGTCTGAGAATTCCCATCAGTCCCAAAATGTAAATGCAGCCAAAGTCCATTCTCAATACAGAAACAGCCTCAGCCTCCAAGTCCAAACAGACTTCTCCAGAGCAACAACTGAAAAGGATAATGGGTGTAATACCATCTTGGCTGATCAAAGGGTCTTTGATACTTTTGGTGGCAGTACTGAACATTCTCCACCTCTTGATGAGCAACAGGATGAAGAAGGAGATCAAAGAGGCAGTGGAGATTCCATGGTTGCTGGTGCTGGAGGTGCATCATCTGAAGATGGATATAATTGGAGAAAATATGGACAAAAACAAGTGAAGGGTAGTGAGTATCCGCGTAGTTATTACAAGTGCACACATCCAAACTGTCAGGTTAAGAAGAAAGTGGAGAGATCTCTTGAAGGCCACATAACTGAGATCATATACAAAGGAGCTCATAATCACCCCAAGCCTCCACCCAATCGCCGATCAGCCATTGGGTCTAACCCTCTTGACATGCAATTAGACATTCATGAACAGGCTGGACTGCAGAGTGTTGCTGATGGTGATCCCTCATGGGCAAATACACAGAAAGGGACTGCTGGTGGAACTCCCGAGTGGAGGCATGACACTGTCGAGGTGACATCAGCAGCACCTGTGGGACCTGAATACTGCAACCAATCTTCTACTTTGCCTGCTCAGAATGGCACTCCCTACGAATCAGGTGATGCAGTGGATGCGTCATCTACCTTCTCTAATGATGAAGATGAAGATGATCAGGCGACACACTGTAGCATTGGTTTTGATGGTGAAGAAGACGAATCTGAGTCAAAGAGAAGGTATCTTTTTCCTTTCTCCATATTTCTGCTATGAAGTCTAGAATTTTATATTTACTTCACTGTGGGAATATGCTTATGTTATTGATATCCCAGGAAAATTGAAGCTTATGCAACAGAAATGAGTGGAGCCACTAGAGCTATTCGTGAGCCTAGAGTAGTGGTTCAGACAACGAGTGAGGTAGATATCCTTGATGATGGATACCGCTGGCGCAAATATGGGCAAAAAGTTGTGAAAGGAAATCCAAATCCAAGGTGATCCTTGAAATCATCTACTTTTCCCCCCTCCCTCTCTCTTTCTCTCTGAGATACACATGCACAAAAAATGCACAAGCCTGCATGCCCAAAGCAAAATTGCAGTCCTAACAGTCACATTGAAATTGAATTTTGTTGCTATCTTGAAGGAGTTATTACAAGTGCACAAGTGCCGGCTGCACGGTGAGAAAGCACGTGGAGAGGGCGTCCCATGATCTGAAGTCAGTGATCACCACATATGAGGGAAAGCACAACCATGATGTTCCCGCTGCTCGAAATAGCAGTCATGTTAACTCTGGCTCCTCAAGTGCCGTTTCTGCCCATGCTGCTGCTGGTGGTCAAATCCACAGGCCCGAGCCATCACAGCTTCACAACAGCATGGCAAGATTTGACAGACCTGCTTCTTTTGGTTCTTTCAGAGTACCTGGAAGGCAGCAGTTCGGACCTTCCCCTGGCTTCTCATTTGGAATGCATCAACCAGGCCTGGCCAATCTATCTATGGCAGGACTTGGCCCCGGCCAACCGGAGCTGCCTGTTTTGCCTGTTCATCCATATTTGGCACAGCAACGCCAGGTTAATGAAATGGCTTTCATGATGCCAAAAGGAGAACCAAAGGTGGAGCCAATGTCGGAACCTGGTCTGAACTTGTCGAATCGTTCAGCAGTTTACCAGCAGCTGATGAGTAGGCTACCTCTTGGACCTCAGATGTAAATGTTGCTGCTTTATTTTATTTGAATTTATTCCATAATTATAATTATAATAATTATTATTATTGTTTTGTTGTTCTGAGGAAAGTAGTGCTATTTTATATAAATCTATACAAAAATTCTGTTCTTTAGATGATCCATTCTGTGATTCTTTGTTCATTGCGAAGCTGTACCAAATTTTCATCCATTGGTAAATGATGAAAGCATGCATCAACTTGTAGAAGGCGACTTTCTGTTAAAGATTTTAGTTTTTCATTTTAGCTTCAGTCTACAGTCTACACTCATAGTGTACAAGAAAAATCTATTAATAGTTTTACGCTTCAAACTCATCGTTTACGGCTTGGTATTGAGATGACAAGGCTTAAAAATTATAGTGAAGAGGAAAATTGTGATTATAAAATAAAAATTATTAATGAAGATATTATAGGTTTTTTATTATATAAGTGTAGAATTAAATCAATTCAGTTTCTAAATCATAATAATAAATGTTTAATGGATATTTTCATAATATAATTTTAGCCGTCCAAGCACTCCAAACAGGGCATTTAGGCTAAATGCTGAATGTGTGCGGGCATGAATCCGTTTAGGCTCCCGTACTGCAACGATCCTTGCCGTTTTAACATTTGCCAAAATTTTTATCAAACACAATGCCTGCTCACTTGGCGTGTAGCATTGTTAGAGGGGGGAAAAAAGATTCTTAGCCGTGAAAAATAAAGAATTAAGTGAAATTTTCAGTAAAGCTCCAATGCAATCCACTCTGTGCTGTGAAACACAGGCATCAATCGGTAATATTTAGTACAATTATCAGGGAAAAATATGGATCTTTTTAACTACTGATTTTCAATTCCTTTCGCTACTTAATACGAAAAAAAAAGGGAATATTACATTTACAAAGTGTAATTTTGCTAAATTACAAGAGTTAAAGATATCAGCAGCAAAACCCACAATGGGTAACTCTAAAAGGCATGTATATTTTGCTTGTCAATGAAGATGGGATGAGTTCCAGAATCAACACTCGGCAATCAAATGCAATCAATCACCCACTCAATGGCCGTTTGAAATCTCCTCGAGATTTTTGTCTTTACTACGCTGATAAACTGATTTCCGGTGATTTACTTCTTCTCTGTTGGACATAAAATCAGAAAAGTGCCAATTGATTAATTATTTGGAAACTTTTGTTCCCCAACCAAGATCATAAAACAAGGGAAGCGGAAAATGATACCAGATTTGCTTATTTAAAAGGAGACTGAATGAAAACAATGAAATCAAATGATATAATAACAGATTGAAAGAGGAGTAAGAACCTGAGACAATTCCATATAGAATCATAATGAAGAATAGCAACAATTCTTTGCTTCCGTCTTCTTTGGAGTTCTCTGGAACGCTTAATTACAGGCAACTGCTTGATCCCCTTGGCCTCCATTAATTCCTTGGCAATCGCCAGATCTGTGTCCGGGTAGCAGGTTAAAAGTCCACGCTCTCGGCCTCTATAGCTTATCCCTCGAGTACAAATAGAGGAAACAAGACATGTATTCACCTATAAAGATTTCACTTGCATGTCATCAGTAAGGATATAGATAGACAAGGTAAAGACAAGCTGCGAGAGTTCAGAAAAGTAAGGCAACAATTACATACATCGGAAGCTATTGAATCGCCCTTGGAATTATCACTAGACAGTTTGGACAAGCAACGTTTAATGTCACCATATGTTAATATGCCCTCCAGGAAATCTTCACCGTTAACCACAAGGACACAATTCTGTTGGCCATCTTTCATGGATTCTATTGCTTCTTTTAAGGTTACAGTAAGTGCAACCTTTACAAAGTCCTTTGACATAGCCCTAGAAACCTGACAAGGAGGGATGGAGAATTGAAGTAGCTAAAGTCACAATTAATGGAAAATAAGCAGGATTGTAATTTGTGAGGAGCTTTAGTCAGGTACAAAATGATGAAGCATATCAGGAAAATTGTACCTTCAATTCTTCCAAAAGCATTTCTTCAGCTGCTTCAGAGTCAGCAGCGTTTTCTACGACAGAGAGTTCTAACTCATCTGCACCATCAGTCCTCCTCCATAAAACCTCATTTTTATCTTCCATAGGTGAAAGAGACGAATAACCCCTAGCCAAAGTCCGTTTATCAGATGCATCCGTCTCCTTGGCCTGGTTTGCCACAGAGGGAACCCATATTGCCAATCCAACAGCTCCCTACTTGCAAAATAGGGGAAACAAAATCAAGCACCAAGGTAACATTAGCCTCTGAACAGCATCAGTGCATTGTTATGAAAGACTACAACTTAACAGTATCAGTGCATTGTTGCAATTGTGATTGCCTTCAGAAGACAACATCCGCATGCCATTGCAAAATGGAAAGGAAAGGAATTTTCATAGGCAATAAGCAGTGAACACACCCATGCCAAACATGAAAGATGCAAGAAGATTTTGGATCAATTACCATGAGAGGAAGCAATATCCTGTAATCTCTAGTCAGCTCAAAGAGAAGTAGAACTGATGTCAAGGGTACAGAACAAACAGAAGCTAATGTAGCAGCCATTCCGACCTGCATTATGAGTTTGTAAGGACAGCGATTAGCTAATGAAGATCAACATCCCCAACAACCGTCAGACCAAGCCAACAAAAATGTAATTGATAACTTCTTTATAAAATGGAAATGTTACCAGAGCATAGGCCTGCGGCTCTGCAACAGCGACATTGCCTGGAATGGCTGAATTTATAATTTCTGCAGCTGAACCACCAAATACAGCACCAACAGCTGCACCAATCATCAAACTTGGTGCATAAAGACCACCCACAAGCCCAGACCCTTTGCACAAAGCTGTGGCCACAACCTTAGCAGCTGCAAGTTGAGTTAACAACCAGATTCCAGGAGCAGATGCAGTTTTCCCAGTATGTAGGATTTCTTCAACATTTGTGAAACCCCAGTATAGTATTCCCGGATATCTAAGAGCAATTATCCCAGCTCCCAAACCACCTAAAGCAGGGCATACAACAGGAGGAAATCCAAATTTTTCCTTGATGAAATCAAATGACTTTGTAAACCAAGCAACCAAACGAGTGAAGACTACACTTACAACTCCACATAGCATGCCCAATATGAGGTATAAAGGTAATTCTGCGAGACAATATCAAAAACAAATAATCAGTAAGCAGATGATTCATGAACCGTCTATTGAAATTTCATCTATGGATTGGACGAAATTATCCCGGACCGAAAAAAAAAAAGAAAGATCTGACTAATAGAACAAGCAGAATCAGAAATCAAATATATAAAATTACAAAAGAAAAAAAATAAATAAATAAAATAAACTAAGATCTCCAACAAGCACGGTTAATGTCCAATAAATACTTCACAGAAGAATACCATGCAGATTCAGGATAAAACCAATATATAAAAATCAAGAACAATACCAGCAGCTGACTTCAAATCGTATGAGGGCACAGTGAATGCTGATTGTGTCCCCAGCAAAACAGTTGATACTGTAGATGATATAACAGAGGCCAATATTATCATTGCGGTTGTAAATGGGGGTGAGTTTTCAGCCCGAAGGGGCCTTAACACAGTTTCAATGGCAAAGAAACAACCGGCTACAGCCGCATTAAAACCTGAAAGCAAATTGAAACAGAAATATCAGCCACTTGAACGATCAAAACTGGAAAGGGGACACGTTCTAGAAGCTCATATAATCAGCTACTTGAACGATCAAAACTGGAAAGGGTACATGTTCTAGAAGCTCAAATAATAACTCCCAATTACATTAATAAATAAGGATGAGAAAACTCAACCTCATTGTTATTCATATCTAGATCAAAGCTAGCTATTAAATACAAAAGTGCATACAGATCCATAATAAATTTATGATACCTGAAGCAATTCCAGAAGCAGCACCAGCTGCAACAAGCGCAATTTTCCTTTCTCTGTTATTTTCCATCATTAAAGAAAAACCATTGGCACATGATTTTCCAATATCAACACTAGGACCTTCAGGACCCAAAGAACAACCAGTACCTAAAGTAACAGCAGCCTGAATGGCCTTTATTGTAGGAAACACTCCGGCAACCAAATCAAAACCTTGTCTATCCAAAGAACTCGATTGCTTTATTTGATTTAATATCTCAAGTAATCCATGCATCATTCCAACAATTACCCCTCCCGTCACTGGAATGAGTAAAATCCGATGCCAAGTGTCCGCCAGTCTCTGTAATCGAAGCCAAGCAGCACCCTCATTCGGAGTACCCGCCCAGGCCCATTCATGTATAATATGAACCTAAATAACCAGCCAAGCAACCAGTTTGTATTAGCCTAAAAAAAAAATCGAACTTTAAAACAGAAAAAAGAAAAAAAAAAGATCAATTTCCTTGCAAAGCAATCAATTTGGATAAATATTTGCAACTAGCAAAGCTACAAAGCAAAAAAGATTCAAACTTCAACACAAAAAGATCAAAATTCAGTAAAAGCTAACCCCTTTATTGAAGAAGGCAACGCACAAACCAGAGGCGAGGCCGAGAAGGCAACCGATGAGAAGCAACGCCCACTCAGGAGGGGCACTTTCCGTCAGAGAATCACGAGCGTCCACATAATTATGGTGATCGAACGACGACGAACGCGAATGCGAAAGAGGAGGATCTTTGAAAGTTATGCGGCGATCCGAAAATCGACGATCCAATTGCTTAAACAGATCTTTGATTCCGCCTGCCACGGAAGGAGTACTGGTTCTATTCGACGGCGAATCTGGAGCTGATTCTAAGTCTTCTTGATTCGACGATCTCAGCGGACGCCTCTCATCGCTTGACATTTTCTGCTTTCGAAAATTTTTTTATTTTTTATTTTTTTTGGTTTACGATTTATCAGTTCTTCATTTTGTTCGTTCTACTGGTTTATGCATTCGTAGCCTTCTTCTTCTCCATCGTCTTCGTTTCGTTCCGTTCCGTTCCGTTCTGTTTTGTTTTCATTTTGAAGCTTTGTTTTTCATTTCCTATAATATTAATATAGTGTGACGTAAAAAATGAAGGTAAAATATTATTTTTAAGAGAATAATAAAAGTAATTAGCAATATATGGATTACGAAAACCAAATATGAAGTTTTTCTTTTAAATAATAATTTATGAAGTTAAATTAGTGTAATTTCTATAAACGAAGGGAAAAAAAAATCATTTTATTTATTTATTTTTCTTTTTTTTTTTGTCAATTGAAAGTAGGAAGCAAAGACCTTTTACTTGTGTGGACTGCGGTTGTTTCAGAGTCAACAATTAACACTCGTTTTTGTAACTAGTGAGTAGAGAGGTGGTCTTTATTAATTAGTGTATACAAATTATCTCTCTATCTTGGTTCTAATTCATTTCTTGATATTCACCAATTTTTATGCACATTAAAATTTTGTTAATATTTAATTTTTGAATGATCAATTTTACTCCTTTTAATTTATGATCGCCCATATTATTATTTGCAGTTAAAAGAAAAATATATGAAAAAATTTGATGAGAGTTAAAGAATTGAGAATGAAAAGAGAAAAAAAATATTAATTACACATACACATATCTTTATTAAATTCAAATTGTAAAGAAAGTATTGTCCAAATCTCATCTAATAATCCCACTAACTAAGATGGGATGGTGAAGAATCCAAACCCCACTGCTGAGCATGTATGTATCTCAATGAATGAATTGTTTTTCAATAAAAACAAACAATAAGAGTAGAACACGTTGTGTTGTATCATTTGATAATTTGGCAATTTGCCCACCGGATTTTGTTGGCCTTTGCCACCCACGAACGCATACACAACAAGAGATTATCATCCATTTCTTTCGAGGGCAAACAATTTGAGTAGATCACAATATTACAAATTTACAATGTGCCCATCTTACATATCATTATTTATTTATTATTTTAAAAGAAGAATGATACTTTAAGTCTTCAATAATTTTCATTTATTTATATCATTTAAGTCCTTAATTCTGTAATAATAAATTATTACTTACATAAAGAGTGTGTTCGGCAGCCAGCTTAATCATTTATACAGTGCAATCTTATGTTTAGATTATAGTAATATAAAAATTAAATAGTAATATAAAGTAATGATATATAAATATTATTATATCTAGTTTAATTTACTGCACCAAGTATGAAATTGTATTATAATTTAATCGTAATACAATATACCATAAATTATATAAGATGATACAATTAATATAATATAATATAATGTGTTAAACGCGCCCAAAATATAAAACAAAATTATAAGTTAAAAAAAATAACATTTATCCCGAAACAGTAGAGTTCAAACCTTAAAATTATAACATCACGAGATAAGGGATTATAATAACTAATTAAAAAATAAAAATTTAAATGGTAATAATAAAACGAATTAGGGAGCCAAGTGTTATTTTATTTTCTAGATACTTAAAGGAGAAGACAGATGGAGAGCGCGTGGACACGTGCTAGAGAGCTGGCGTGGCTGTGTCAAAAAAGTTTGGTTAGGCATGGCACTCGTTTCTTGGCGGATGGAATGAAAAGGAGGAAAAAAAAAATCTCAACAAGTGAATTAACAGAGAAACCCCTGTTCAAATTCTGCTGTGTTTCTGGTCAGAATCAGTTTGAAGACGAAATTTTGAACACAAATTTAAAACGAACACCGCCAGCCACTTTGCCCCCAGAAAGCTAAAGGGAAAAAGAAAAATTTTCCTTTTTTGCTATCTGAAAGCAACAAAAAGACATTCATAATTGGAAAGTTGTTGCTGATGACCAAAAAATGTTGCCTTTACTCTTTTGCTAATGTAAGAAGGGGATTAGGGTTTGACTTGGAGGACTGGATGTGGTAATCTCAGCTACTGGATCTGAAATTGTAGAGAGACTTGAGCTGGGATCTGTTTATTCTTCAATCAAAACAAACCCAGCCATACAATTCAAGCAAAAAAAAAGGAACAAATAGAGGTTTGATTTTTACTGTCAAGATTGGCCCTGATCTTTTCATCTGAATTCTTGGATTTGGTTTATATTTGATCTTTAAAACACTGGACATTTAAGCTTTTATGCAAATTATCATTTGTTGACCTTGACTTGAGCTGAACATTTTCTTCTGCGGTTCTGTTTTACTTATTTTTATTGAAGTTAAAATTTGGCTGGGAATTTGCTTGTGTAGCTGTAATTCCGAACCAAGTTGATTTTGTGGTAGTTGAGGACATTTCTATTTGTGAGAAAGACAGGCTTGGCTGTTGGCTGTGTGTTGTTCTGACTTTCTGAGAGATTTACAAATCATAGAATCTTCACTGTTCTGTGGACAAAAGTATAACAAATGCCCTGTGGCAAAATCCAGTTCTTACATAATTGCTAAAGATTGATCTAATTCCTTTTGACCTTGAAATTTAAATTTGTGGAGCGTAAGTGTTGGTCTTTGTTAGTCTTTACTTCGAAGAACTGCATGTAGCTCTTGAAAATTGTTGGTTTACAATTGAATTGATTACCATGAATATATAGGTACTCTGAGGCAACAACCAATATGCATGCTAGGCATCGAAGTCCTGGAAATGGCTACAGGTCAATAGGTATGGGCATGGGCCCAGAAGCTTCAGCTAGAGGCCGTGGATTTTACAATTCAGAATACCGGGGCTTCAACCGTGGGTTTGGGCGTGGCCAGGGCCAGCCTAAATCATTTCAGCCGCCGCCTCCCACACCAAGAAAGGGTGACATTTTCATGGAAGCAGGTCGACTTGCCGCTGAGTATCTGGTTTCGCAGGGACTGCTGCCTTCCAGTGTACTGTCTGGTAAATCGCAGAATGGTAATTTTAGGTCACTAGATGGAGATGGTATGCAACTTCCATCGGAAGGTCGGACATCAGCCCTTACCCGTCTTGGGAATTCTGGTTCCGATGTGGAGTCTGGTAGGAGAAGATACCCAGATGATTATAACTCAATGGGGTTGGGGAATTATTTGAAAGGTAGGAGGAAAGGGTCCTTCAGAAGTTACGGATCAGATTGGGGAAGAGAATACGGCAGGACTGGTTCATGGTCAGAGAGAAATAAAATTTCCCCCGATGTGGAGGGTGATGATGACTCTTATTCTGGGCATCAAGAGGAGCAACGTCTTGGTAAAGATGTTGATAATGGGTTGCAGAAGGCTGGGACGGGTGGATTTGCACCAAAAAGTGAGGAGGCTAGTAGCATAGAGTCTGAATCGGATAAGCATAATGTCCTTGATGCAATGGGCTCACGAGTGAGTTCTTCAAGCAACGGAAAAGATTTACTTAAAGACACTGATGGTGAATTCTCCAGGAAAGCTGTGGAATCAACAAACATGAATGTGGAGACTGGAGAGCTGAAGGATGTTTCTTGCAAAGATGAAACAGAGAAACTGAATGACACGGAGGGCTCATCCATCAAGCACTGTGCTGTGGAAGGTGATACATTGAGCAAGAGTAATAATGATTTACTAGCATTGTGTAAATTTGCCAAGGTGCCCACAAAAACTCGCTCTTCACTGTCATATAAAGGCTTGAAGGCTGATTTGGTTTCCAATAATGATGATGAAAACACTTCTGATATCAAACCTTCCAGAAGATCCGAGGTCTTAGTTGAAGCTGGCTCTGCTGCTGATTTTCCATCGAATAAAACTCAAGAGTCAATGTGTAACGACTCTGAAATGTCCAAACCTCTGACCGTCCAGGCCGTTGAGTCTGTGGGAGCATTAAGCTCTACTTCTGGTATCAATCAAGGTAAATGTGCAAGATCACAATCTTTCCCAGATAGAGGTTTCGTGCATGACACCAAGCTGGAATCAGTTCAGGAGCTGTCAGATCTGCAGAGGTCCAGTTCTATGGTCATTGAGAGAGGTGAAAAACGACCCATGGAAGATAATGATACAAGGGAAGGAGCCAAAAAATTAAGAGAATGGTTTCCATCAATGGTTACTAAGGCTGATGAGTACTTTGGGATGTCCAATTTGGGTGAGAAGAAAGCAATTTCACTAGAAGAAACAGCTTCACCTGAGGAAAAGGTGATTCTGGCTTTTGATCAAAAGAGCTCAGTTAATAACTATCAATTTCAAAAGGGAATTGGTGAACCTTGTGTTGAGTACACAGAAGAGAAACAGCTTTTTCCTGGTTCATTTAAGATTTGTGACCTTAATCTAATGGAAGGTTCAGACTTGAATGAGAATCATCAGAGTGATCCAACTCGCATGTACCCTTCTGTTCCAAAAAGAGAAGCTACGCCAGTTGATATTGGTTTGTCCATGAGTAATTCCAGTATGGTTAGTGATTATAGTAGACGTCAAAGTGATTGTAAGGCGATTGAAGTAATTGATTTAGAGGATGATTCTGTCCAAGAAAACAAGACTAATGATAATTCAGAGAGAAAGTATGTTTCTCTTATCTCTGTGTTTTCTCTGTTACTTCATTGGTGCATTTCTCAAATATACATGATTATGGTGTTATAATCTTTTGGAAATCCATATTGATTTTTTGAACATAAATTGTTCCTTTATGCAGGACCGAAACTATGTTTACCAGTTTGGAAGGTTTTCCTAACAATACACAGAATTCCACTCAAATTCTTGATGTTCCGGATAACTATGATGGGCTTACAATCACACAGTTACTCAATACTTTTCCAGATTGTCCTCCAGTACCTGGGGATATTAATCCCCTTCAGAATGAGATGGTCCTACACAATGGAGAGGTATTGCCACCGTCTTCTAAGACTTTGGTTTATTCAACAAGGGTCTTTCTCATTTTTAATGTGAACACCAGGCAACATGATGGCTGCTGGGCGTAACTTGATACCTATTTGTAGTGTCTTTAAATGTTTAATTTTTTAATCTTGCAGCACGAGCATGTAGTTTCCTATTTTTCGGTTTGATCATGGAATGAATACTACATCACTAGATTCCATGTCTTGAGTTCATTACGGCTGATTAATTACCAATTGTTTTTAACTGGTTGTTTCAGGGGGCACTTGCTGATGATGATTCAATATACATGTCCCTGGAAGAAATACCACTGAGTATGCCAGATATTTAATTTCATGCTTTGTTTTCTTTTGAATTTACAGCGTGGCTAGAAGTGTATTGGGTTAACTAATATGGTGGATGGGATTTTAGAATTTTGATAACTTATTCAAGGTGATCTAAACGGAATGCCCAGGAAGCAATTAGAACCAGTTGTAACTTCTGCATCATGCAGTTAATGTAGGTGGTTTTTTATTCCAATTTTAGCTGGTAAAGAGCATGGGCCGGGTGATTATTGGCTTGCGAGATGTGTTATTGGTTAGTTAATGCGGTGGATGGGATTTTAGAATTTTGGTAACTTATTGAAGGTGATCTAAAGGGAAGGGCATGAAGCCCTTCAAACCAGATTGGAACTTCTGTACTGTGCAGATTAATGTAGCTGGTTTTTTATGCCAAGTTTAGCTGGTAAAGTGCGAGGGCTGGGTGATTTACCTCTGAGATTTCATTTCATTGCTTTAGACCCTTCCCTCAAATTGTTTCATTGTTTTTTTATGCCAAGTTTGCTACTAAGTGGATGGAGTACCCTTTTTTCTTTTTTTTTAACGCTCAAATTTTTGGACGGTGGGCAATTGATTTTTTTTTTTTTTTGCCCCTACCTTCCGCTAGATTCAAACTTTGGTGGCCAACAAAAGAAAGCTACTTGAAAACTGCTAGGGGCAAGTGGATCGAGTACTGGTCCATTATGTTTTTTGACCTGTTAAAGTTTTGGCGTTGAATTTATGTTTCTGCACTAATATGGTAGGATCTTATTCCCTAAATAGAAAAGAAAAGAAAAATTAGTATTAGTGTTGGGTTTTATTTATTCTTAGATAAGGCAATGTTCAAATTTTTGTTGAATCATGCTTTTGTTGTGGTGATTGTGATGATAGTGTACTTGTTGACCATATGTAGTTTTTGATTTCCTCATATTTTGGTGCTCTAATTCATCACTCGTAAGAATTGTTTTTGATGATTTTTATGTAGGCTTTTTGCGGGGATGGGAGCAGCCACCACCACAAGAATATGAGAAGCCTTTCTGATATGGTGATCGCTGAAAACTTAAGTGAAGATACTGCTTGGTTTGCATAATATTTGGCCACTGGGTTCTTTTGTTGCAATTACTATTTACTCCAACTGTATGCCTGCTTCTGGTAGTAGTTTGATTTTGTTGATAGAAGATAAGCATATTCCTTCGGTAGGAATTCAGGCAAACCGTGATTTCTTTTTTACTATATTTGGCTGTTACACCTCATTGTAAACTAAATGGCGTTTGTAGTGTTGTTGGTTGAAAAAATATCTACTTACTTTTCCACGCATCTTACCTGGTTTTCAGACATTATGTCGTCTAATACATTAAGGTCTAACAAATTTATGACCATTTTTTCGTCAAATGGGAACTTGCATATTTAAATTGATAATATGAGAAGGATAGATTAATGTAGGCTGCTCCAATGTTCCCCGCTTGGAGCACTTTGCTGCAAATTCTGATGACAAAAATCATTTTTATTTCACTCATGGCTTAGCAGCTGTTTTCTGCTTACTCTTGTCTAAATGCATCAATTGCTGATTGGTTCAATGATTTAGCAAATTTGTTTGAATCAAGATTCTTGTTTGATATCTGGCTGTATCTGTACTATGGTAATGGGCTAGCAGACCAAGCTATTGGATTGGAGGAGAAACTTCTTATCAAGTTTCAAAAGCTTAAAGCTCAGAATAATTTCATTGCCAGCAAACTGGTAAGAAATTATCTTCCCTCCCTGTAACACGGGATGTCTTTGGCTATGTACTAGAGTTGCTCAGCTGAGCATGTAGCTGCTAGTCACTCTAAACAAGCACTGGAGGTCTTTTCCATGCCCTAGAATGTATTGTTTTTATTCATAAGCTAGAACTAAAAGAGCAGAGGCCGGGTAGCACATGCAGATGCAATCTCTGTTAAAAAAGCGGAGCACTTGCAGTTCCAACTTGTTCGGTCAAAGAAGAAACGAAAGAGTATGACATGGCATGCGAAAGAAGTCTATTAACTCAAGAAATGAAAGATAAAGACGTGTGACCAGAAATTAAGGGCTACCTATAATATAGCTTACAAAGTCTACAACCTTTTATTGTATACAATCCGTTGGTGGATCACGTTCATGTATAATGCGTACATTCATCAGTGGTGTAGAAGGTCTTTAAATTCTTAATGGTCCTGGTCTATATGGACCCACCTGCCTTGATATTTAAGACGTTTGATTCTACAATATCTGATGGCCTTTTGTCCCCAATTTGCATCTTCTTCTTGTACATTTATTATTGACCGCCCATTTGGCTAAAAAGCAAAGGGGGCTGAGGAAACCCTTTGGTTGTTTTGGCTCAACACTGATGAAAACTCGGTTCAAAATTCAAAAGCTTGTCGACTGTTGTGATATTATAGCATGAACTTGCAGCACACATGCTAGCTTTAACGTCAATAAACAAGTGGTATCAGAACCAATGAGGCTAATTGAACATGATTCCACGTACAGCGGATGTTTGATGCATTTTGAATTGACGATGTGCAGTTTTTGAGTTACCAATTTGATCTGCCGAACTGACATTGACTGTTTCTGAATGAATCCTTGGTTATTGCCTTAATTAAGAGAAAGAAAAAGAAAAAAGAGTCATATGGGGGGGTATTTAGGATGGGGAGTAGGGGAAGATTATGGGGGCACCGTTACAAGTCCTTGTCAGCATCCAATGAATGGGATTTTGATTTAATTAAATCTTCTTACAGAAGAAGAAGAAAAAAAAGGAACTGCTTCATTACGTTAAGTAAGCACAATCTGAAAACAACATCACATGGATATTATGTATGTAATGTAATGTAAGTAATGGTAGTCTTTAAAAGAAAAAATCTATGAAGAAAGCAAAGCAATTAAGCAAAGTTAGGACAGCAACGCACAGTTGCATTTCTCTTCTTAGTCAGCACAGCGCGCGCAGGCACTGCGGAGGCTTCAAAACAATCAACAAACAACACAACATGACAAGTGGGTCAATTCATTTTGTCCGCTTAAAGAGTCATATGGACCTTCACTCACTTGGGTTTTCAACTCTCTTAACAAGTTGTCTTTTGGGACTGTGCATTGAACCTCCTAATAGTGGCCAGTGCCTACTAGGCCTAAGCTGTCTAGCTGATTGATTATATAAATAAATAAATCGTGCAACCACAGGCTCTCTCTCTCTCTCTCTCTGGTTTTTTTCACTTTTTGACATGCAGCTATTGATTGTTCAGGAAATACTTAGAATTATGCTTTGGCACCAAAATTACATAGGCCCCCTTAAGATTTGATGTTTATGTAAATATGATCCTGTGGTCGAACCAAAAATCTAAAAGTGATAACAAACCATGTCCACTTAACCAGTTTGTTATCTTTTTTCAAACATCCAACAGCAGTTTGCTTAATAATGGTCAGAACTTTAAAAACTTCTATTTCTACTACACCAACGACTTAAAAGCCAATTAATGGGTCTTTGGTCTATTGGAAGAAGCCTTACATTTACAATGTTGAGTACAAGAATTCGAGCCTTTATAAGTGTATTATGGAGGTTAGTTTCAGTTCTTCCTCAATTATAATTTAATTGAGTAGAGACAGTCTCTCTCTCACGAAATGTGAGTGGATAGGCACCCATCGAATATTAGAGAGGGTTTAAAATATCTGGGTATATACTTCAGTGTGTCAATGTATGGTGGTAGTCCCAATTATATAGTATGATTGTAAATATCAATTGTAATATTTGATGTAATGTCAGTAATATCTGTATATAACAGACTTAAAAAAAAAACGACTTAAAAGCCATAGCAGCACGTCATACCAAATGAATACTTAATACATATTTACATAGGAAATTGTCACTTTACTCCTTACATTATAATCAACTCTCGCCATTTAATTCCCCATTATTTTTATAATAGCTAATCACTAGCGTACTGTTAATATTCTTATTAATGACATTGGTTTACATTTCTACAGTAACTATTAATACATTAAAACAAAATACATATGTACACACATAAATTATTATTATTATTATTATTTTTTTGGTTAAATGAAATCCTCTTTTGTTTTCGATATAAAAACTCAAAGATAACAAGATAGTTAAGGAGCAAAATCCTCCAATCATACATGAAAACCAGATTAACAAAAAAGTAAAATAAGCCAAAGCATCTACTAACTTGGTTACAAATCTTCGAGGCATGATAGATTTCAAAATTTTGTTTTAGTGCAAGTAAGTGTTAATCAAATATTAAAAACAATATGAAACAGCTCCGAAAGTACATAAAAAAAATGTAAATTTCTACAAAATAAATGTTCTATAAAATTAAGGATGACAAAAATCTCCACGGGACGGATATCTTCAGGAATTTTCTCCATTCAGGGAAGGTATGAAGATAATTTCATACCAAATTTCTTATTTGGAGAAGAGACAGGAATGAAGTGGAATCCTCATCCCTACCCATTTCTCTATTTTAATTTTTTATTTTTTAAAATTACTAATAAATAAATAATAAAATACTCTTTTTTTTGTACACAATATGCTATTATTTGGCTTAATATTATTCTAGAGGGAGACATAAATTTTTAAGTAATTTTCTTTTCCCTTTTATTTTTTTTAATTGTCATTTATTTATCTTTTCTTTGTGGCAAATAATAAAACACATTAACAGAGTTTTTTTAAAAAAAAATTTTTTGCCCTCACTAAAAAGTGTGTGTGTGTGTATGTGTGCGTGTTTTTTTTATTTTTTAAATATCTTCCACCAATCTATCTGTCTCTCCTTATTTTATTGATAAAAAAAGAGATGGATGGATGATTGATAATGTANCTCTGAAGCAGGCTGCAGCAGCTCTCAGCTCCGGCTGGGATCCTGGAGTAAGATCTTGCAGCGTAAACGTGGCATCATTTGGGTGAGCGGGGCAGAAACTGTTAATCTCCGTACACGTGTCCCGTCCTTTTTTCTTTTTTTTTTTTAATTTGAAAAAATCTTGCAAGGGAGAGGACCCCACGGAGCCAGACATCCAACCGTCACATCTCTTTCATCCACCACACTTCCTCTCTTCTGTTGTGTTGGCCTGCTGCAAGAGCAAGTGCGAGTGCTGCTGAGTCTTTGACTCCACTTTTTTTTTTTTTTCTTTTCCGCTTTTTAATAAATATTTTCTCGTGTTCCATGTCTGAACACTCATTGGCTCCTCTCTCTCTCTCTCTCTCTCTCTTATATTTCCATAAATTTTGATGGCAAAAAAAAAAAAAAAGATGTTATGCGATCACACGTTTATTTTTACCCACCGCCCATCAATATTTGCATGAATTTTCTTCTTCTTCTTTTTTTTTTAAAAAAAAGTTTGGAGAAAAATTTGCATGAACCTCGGTCTTCTAAAAAAATCGTTAATTTGTATCAAAACGGGAACATATAGGGTTTTGGTTGTCATATAAGAAGAGGGTGAAATGAATATGTGTACCCAAATGCACATGGATTTTTGAGAGCAAATTAAGAAGTCAAGTTGCTATGAACCACTTCTTATTCATTGATCATATCATATACGCATGAAATAAAATATGTACTATGGTCTATCAAGATTTGGATGTATCATACCAAGTGTGCCCTATAATAATACCTCTCTAGCTCCGCCGCAACTAAGTAATCATATATTATATATTTTGGGTGTTCCCATGCATGAACCGCATCAATGTACAAGGCTTTAATATCTATTTGTAGTAGTCCCCCCCAAAAAAAAATAAACTCACTTTAAAGGTTTGAAAAACGTGTAATGGAGTATCATCCTTTTGCAAATGTTAAGCTGCATTTGGTAATATATATCAAAATAAATTTTAGCTTCCCCACCAAAACAAAAAAAAAAAAAACAAAAAATTGCCCCCTAGTTCCTTTTTCTTTTGTTGTCATGCTTAGAGTTTATTTTTGAGTGGTACTATTAGCACCTACCTCTTTCAAAATCAAATAAAATAAAATCTCTCTCTCTTTCTCTTTGATTTTTGTGACAAATTATCCTTCTAATTAAAACTTAAAAGAGGTGTCGCCTGTAGCTCTATTTTTATTTATTTATTAGTTGATGTTTTAAAAACCAACTTTAAAATCAAATAAAATGAAGCCTTACTGGATTGATGTGCAGTGGTATAAGAAGTGTTATAGCTTCGGTCGATTTTTAAATATTTAGAAGTATTAATAATACTTCTATTTGATTGTCAAAAAAATCACACGCGTCGAACACAAAGCACAAGTCGTCTTTTTACTTGTATGAATAAAGGGTCGAAAGGTACATCAAGGAGTTGTTAAAACTATTTATATAATTGTAAAATATTGTGGGGGGAATTATTAATAAAATGTTTTTTTTTCCTTTTTCTCGATTTTCTTTGAAGTTGATCATTTCTTCGAGCAACTTTAATGGCTAGTGGGGTCAATCCATGTTCAATCTTAGCTGCTAAAGAAACCCCATTTTATTATATAGCCCATAAAATAAGGAATTAAAACGTTTCTATTTTTAATTTTGCTCCAACGGCTTACGAATTGGCGACAAGAGTCGTTGAGCCAAATTTTATTATTTTACACTACAATTGTGGGGTTGAATTGCAAAGGTGATGGGGGGGAAACCATGGTGATTTCTGTCACTCTTTCCGTTAAAGTCATTGAATTATATATATATATATATATATATAAATGGTGGAAGTGGAAGATATGTGATACTAACACGCATGAGATATATATATATATATATATGCTTATAATCAATTGTATATATATTGCGTGAAGCGAAATCCATACTTGTAAGATTATGTTTTATTCTTTAATTTCATTTTTTGAAACAAGTCAAAGTATTTTTAATAAGTGAATGATTTAAAACAATATTTATGCCTTTAATTAAAACTCTACAAGGCATAGATAATTGTGAAGACTAGTAGCTAGATGGGGCTCCTCCACACCAAAATTTGGGATCAAAAATATAATTCTCAATTGAATAGCTGGCCTCCTACGACAACACGTACGTCGGCCTTGAGAACCACAGAGCTTAATATTGTTTGAAAATGAGCATTGAGAGATTGCTTTGAGAGCAGGGACTATCAAAGTTTGAGAAGTTGAAAGAGAGAGATTGGGAAAAATGGATAGGATCGTAGTGAGGCTCCGGCTCAGGCTCACAAATATCATCGCTTGTTACATGGGAAATGCATGGGAATTTTTCTTTTCTTTTCTTTTCTTTTTTTTTTCTTTTTTCTTCTCAATATGTGTGCAATAAATTAAATTTGTTTTAGACCCCATTAGAAAATAACTTTTTGGGAAGACAATTTAATACACAATAGATTGCAACAAAATTAAACGCGTTCTTGTTTTTTCGTGCATTTTAGGTTCCAAGTGGATGCATGCATGAATGTATATGAAGCAGATTTATTTGTGATATATCTATCAACCCCCACTAATTTTAGTAAATTATTCATCGAATGTTAACTTGAATAATTGTCACTCGTAATCATTTCTTGAAGCTCAACCTTAATAAGTGGATGCATGCAATACTAATTATATAACAGTTTTAGTTTTCACTATCTAAAAACAATAATAATACCCATACAAAATTCATGTAAAGTTATTACCTGAGTGATGGGATGATAACTATGTGATATGTTATAGACTTTTAATATCCATTTGAGTGGGAGAAAAACTTATTATATGATTAATTTTATAACAATAATATTATTCGTTAAAAAATGAATAAAGACACACGGACAAAGTAACTTTAATTAATCTTTATCCTTTTTAATATAATTGTTATATTATAATACATTGATGTTACAATAAGGTATGATAATTAAATTCATAGGTTAGTCCTTTTATAAAAAGAAAAAAAAAGTTTAGTTTTAGGGACTTTGAGTGTTGAATATAATTCATAAATTCGTGACAATCTGAATCATATAATTCTTATGTATAAATGTAAAGAAAAGGAAAATTAGTAGTCATCCATCTTCAAACTGTTATGATGTTAAATATACTACTACACTTTCTAATTGTATCACATTTTAATTTTAAGATTGATATTATTCATCCACCAAACCATTAGCTTCCGCTAAAAATTAATAGAGTTGTAACAAATTGATCATTTTACCCTTGAAAATCAATTTAACGTAAAAAAAAAAAACATATGGAAGTTATCAACAATATATCTTAAGTTTATCACGTTATCAAAAATACTGTAAAAGTTCGAATTTGTTTGATTTTCCACGCTAAGTTTGTAATTTGTATCAATTGTTCACCAAAACATTAACACTATTAGAATATTTAACAATATTGATGTAAAGTGGCCATTTTTACCCTTGAATTCAAGCGCATTTTTGACTTTGCACTATAAATAATAAAATAATTTTTTTAAAAAATATGAAATCATAAGGTTTGGATTTTTTGGGTGTTATGAATTACAATTTAGGGTATTTTGTGGATTTTAGTTTGATTATGTAAATTTGTGAAGATAATTGAGAAAGCGAATTATATTTTTTTTTAATTAAGGAAAAAATAGAGTTTAAGTGTATTCAATTAAATATTAGTTATGAAAATATTTTTTTAATATATTTTAAACATTATTTTTTAAATATTTAGCATTTTAAATGTCTAGATCACCCTTGTAACGTCATTAATTAGATTAGAAATGACAGTTAACGTTTTGGTAAATGAGTGATACCTATTATAAACTTAGGATAGAAAATAAAAAAATTCAATTTTTGTAGTATTTTTTACAACAAAATAAACTGAAAGTGGAAGATTGATAATTTTTTTTATTTTTATGTTTTAAACTATTATTATTTTTAATATTTAGCATGTAAATGTCTAGATCACTCTTGTGACATCATTAATTATATTATAAATGGCAATTAACGTTTTGGTGAACGAGTGACACATATTATAAACTTAGGGTAGAAAATTAAAAATTTTAATTTTTGTAGTATTTTTTACAACAAGATAAACTGGAAGTGGAAGATTGATATTTTTTTTTACTTTTTTTATAAACATATTAATTATCTAAATTATTCTTATGGTATCGTCATTTAAAAGTATAATAATATTTTTTTAATAACAAGAAAATTTATGAGTGGATGGTAAATAATAATTTTCCTAAAAAATAACCACTTAGTAAAAGATTAAAGACAAAAAAAAATCTTAGGAGGGGAATGAATGAATGAATCTAGAACAGTAAATAGAAAGAATTAAATTAAAGCTGCAAAGCGCCACCAGATATCAATAATTAAAAAAGAAAAAATTCCCCATAACAATGAGAGGGATGGAATTGGAATTTTCGAAAGAGAAGCGGGTAAAATACAATTTCCCACGGCGGTGATGACTGATAAATTGTCAACAGCATGACTGCAAGATATTTGTCGTGTAGCGAGGCGTAAATGAATTGTGTGTTTTTTTTTTGAGAACTTTCAAGAAACAAAATGTCCAAAACAGACATTTCGATTAAAAAAAAAATAACAAAAAATCAGGAATAAAGAAAGCCGAGAAAATGAAAGGTTTTTTGTAGGGTAGGTGCAAGATAGGACAGCTTTGTATTTTCTTTAAATTTTCAAAAAAAAAATTTTTTAAAAAAAACGCAAACACAAACGAGATTAGCTCTAATCAAATGCATTAAGCCATCAACATTAACTCACCTTTCATAAATGAGAAAGAGGTTTTTTTTTTTCTTCTTTTTCTCTTACTTGTTTAACTTTAAACAAATTACAAACATTTTCTTTAATTTTTTTTTGACAATTTTGCTTTTTGGGTGGAGATGTGAGAGAAGGAGAACCTGATGCCCTTTTGATGTGTTAGTGGGTGGTGCTGTTTTTCTCTCTAAAAACAACACACACACACATAGCACACACACTCTCTCTCTTTCTTTCATTTTCTCTTTCTCTCTTCATTTTCATTTCCATTTCCATTTCCATTTCTTCTTCTTCTTCTTCTTTATTTTCTCCTCAAAAAAATCATCCCTTCAAAACAACATCAAAAGGTTTGTGTGCTGTGTTATTGTTCTTATTATTATTGTTGCTGAAGTTTCATTCTTTTTCCTTCTGGGTTTGTTTTGTTTTGTTTGTTATTTTTTTTTTCTAAGGGATCGGTTTCTTCCTTCCATGAAGCTTCTTTTGAGTTGTGATTTCATGATCTTTGCTTCAAGCAAGTCTTCTGTCTTTACCGAAACAACGGGTCAAAAATATCAAAATCTAAGTCTTTTGGTCATGCGTTTATACTTTGTACTGCTTACTACTCCTCTAGATTTCTTCTTTTGGGATCAGTTTTTTAACTATTCACTTCCTTGATTTGTGCCTGAAAATTCAAGTCTTTTTAACTTGTAAGCCATAAAATTTCTCTTTTGGTAGTCTTTAACTCAGCTTATACTCACTTTCCTGTCTTATTTTATTTTATTTTTCTCCCGATGGGTTGCTGCAACACTTAATCTTACCTTTGCATCTTTATCTAGTTATTGCCGTATGATTTAAAAATTTTCCAAGATTTGATTTTTGAGTTTATGATAGTGGGTTATGGTATCTCCAAGTTTTGATTTTGAAAACTTTTTCTGGGTTTGTCCACATAAAATAATAATGCTCTTTTTTGCTTGTGGGGGTGTTTTGTTGTTATGTTATTTGCTTGATCAAATCAAAACATTGAAGATAGCTTCAAATTTACTCATTAATCTCCCCATCACATAAAATAACATCCATATATGGAAAGCTCTAGTCTTTAGAATAATCTCCTTCTGGGTCTCATGATCTTATTATCATTTTTGTGTATTTCTTTCAGGTTAAATGGATGAAGATTCAAGTGGGGTTGTTGTTTAATTGTTCTTGTTTCTGAAACTACTGCTGACGGTGGTGGGGTTTGGAGTTTTTTTTTTTTTTGGGTCGCTAAGGCTGCATAAATAATAGAAAGAGAGAAAGAGATAAAATTTTCAAAAGAGTGATAATAAAGAAGAGGTCAAGTGTTCCTTTTCCTTTCTATATGCTGAAGGCTAAGAAGAGCAGTAGCAGTATAAAAAGAAGAAGACGAAGAGGAGGAGGAGCAGCTTGTGACTGTTGCAACAACAGCACAAGAAGTGTGAAGCTTTTCTTCAGATGTTATCCGTTGAAAAAACTCCATCAGATCCGTCATGTTCTTGTCAATTTCCTCAACTAAATGCTACTTGTAACAGTGATGACAAAGCTTCTCCTAAAGTAGTAGTAGATCTGCTAAACACACAAACCCATGATCATGATCATCATCATCTTCCCAAATTCTCTATAAGGTAAAAACAATTTTATTAATCATTTTAATAATCTCTTGATTGTATTCAATGAATAGTGAACAGTGTCAATAATAATAATAGTACTTGCATACATCTTTAAAAGATTATGCTAATATCTGATGCTTAATTTCTTCTTGGGTCAGATCCAGAGTTTTTACAAGTAGCTTTTGGTTCAGTTTCGACATGGGGCCTAACTCAAATCTTGTCTCTATTTTGGTCTTTTGGGGAGGGGGAGTGGAAGGAGATCTTTTGCTTTGATCATAAACTTATGCACGGCTCTTATCCAACCCAGCCAGCTCTAAGCTTCTAGTTTGCGTCTAAATTTGTGTAAAGAATAAATCTTTTTTGTTAAACATTTTATTTGCTCTTGATGTTATTGCTTTGTGATTTCATGTCATCTTGCTACATGTGATCCTATTTGGGTCGCAGCCACCTGGGTTAGCTTACCATATCATTCCAACATATTTGAAACTTCTGTTTAAGTTAACTAGATCCTCGAATCTGGGTATTTCTTGGATGTTTCTCTTTCAAATTCCGTGGTCCATGTGTTGCTGTCATCGGCTGACATATGATATAAGGGTCTTATAGGTTCTATATTCCAGATAATCTTATAAAGTTTATTGTTGATGATTTGAGCTGACGGTGTCTTTCATATTTGATCAGAGTTACTAACCATTCACAACTGTTTGAACTGTAGAGATTATGTGTTCACCTCCCGGAGCAAAGATATCAAGAAGAATTGGCCTTTCTCTCTGAAGAATTTGCAACTTTGTTTGAAACATGGTGTGAAGGAAGTATTGCCACCATTTCAGACTCATAGTGCAGTGAAGACTCAATCTTTTAGGAGATGTGCGGTTGAAACTGAGAAGAAAAGTGTAGCCAATTTTGATGTGGAGCCTTCTGAGCCCAACAATAAAGAAGTCCTAGACTCATCTGGTAATGCTCAATTGAATGACAAACTAGAAAATGCTTGCCTAGACACGAGTTCATGTCGATCACCAGGAGAAAACGAATTTCCATCTACCACAACAAGTGTTTCTCATTCTGAAATAGAGTCTGTTCCTACTAAAAGACCATCTAGTTCATCGCTAGAAACTGATCCTTTATTGGAAGCCTCCGCCTCGGCCTCAGCCACAGCTGAAGTTAGAGCTGCAGGTCATCCTACCACTCGTCCCCCGGGCAAAAAGTGCAGATTGATAGTAAAATTCGGTGGCAATTCCGATCGTAGTTCAACTGAAGATATTGCTTCGAATTCTACTGCTGTATCAGAAACAATGGCTTCAAAAGTTTGCCCTGTTTGCAAGACATTCACGTCCTCATCAAACACCACTTTGAATGCACATATTGATCAGTGCCTTTCTGCTGAATCAACTCCTAAGTGGACTGCAGATTCTAGACCTACAAGGCATAGAATCAAGCCAAGGAAGACTAGACTGATGGTGGATATATATGCTACTGCCAAACATTGCACATTAGAAGAGCTTGATAGAAGAAATGGCACAAGCTGGGCTACAGTTTCGAGCTTGCCTACTCAGGATACCGAGAAGCATGAGATGCCAGCTGAATGGAAAAGGCCAAGGGTGTCACAGGTACATCCTGAGGATGCTGGTGATGTAGGTGAAGTTTATATCGATGCCAATGGCACTAAAGTTCGTATTTTATCCAAGCCTAATGATGCTGCTGTGGCATCGAAAGAATTAGAGCATTTTCAACCGAAGAATCCCTTGAAAGGATGTAAAGGAAGCAAATTCTTTTCCAAAAAGAAGAAGCGCCATGCCAGAAAACAACTCAAGTATCTCAAACTTGCTCCTCAAAGCAGAAAATTTTTCTCTCACAAAGCCCGTGCTTCTCAGGTACTCTACTTTGATAGTTTCTACTAGGATATCTAAGCATTTCTTTTTCCTCTTTCCATCTTTTT